>OX463853.1:42543276-42728459 GCA_949825065.1 Odontocerum albicorne | reverse complement strand
AAGTTAGTTCTACTTTGAATAGATCAATATTTCTGTATTAAATGAGGTCAAAGCTATTAAACCATTACTGTAAAACTCTTCCATAGTATTTGATGACGGGTCAGATTGTATTGAGTATAAAAATAGTGTTTCGCGAGAATAAATATCTTTCTTTCAAAATATCTACTTAACGTACACCCGTGGAGACATTTGATCGACAGTATTGGCAGCCCTCATCCACAAAAAAACTATTTCTAGTGACAGCCTTTAGGCACTTTGGAAGGAGGAGTGAAAGGCACTTGATGGCTGTCCTGAGGGATGTGTCACGCAGGGTATTGACATTTGAAAACAAGGCTGGGGGACGCGTCACAAACAGTGTCGGGTCTACAAGAAAACCTATGTCTCTGGATTTCTGAAGATTCCCTTTACAATACAACAATCTATTTCACCAAAACATTTCAAGTCATTAACATTAATTAGTATGATCCCTTCAAGGTATTCAATAGGTGATTCGGAGATCAGCATACCCGAACTAGTGCTTGGGTGGGTGGTTGTTGATACGATAGGAGTATAAATACTTAGGCTTGCAGGGGGTGTGAATTATAGAGAATTATTTGTATGAACTCTTAAATGTAATATTTTGGTCGGTCTGGAGTGATGAAGTGTGAGGGGGTTTGATTTCGCATGATGTTTCCAGTTGTAATTGGGTAACACTATTTGTCAGGTTGATGAGAATGTGCAACGGGGTTTTATATAATCAAAAATCGAAAAGAAGTATCGATTTATTTTTTCATGCTATTGTATATGTCCACGGTGAGATACAGGCAAAAGCCTAGTTTACTGGGAACACGACAAATGAAAGACAACAAACCCAGATCCATTAAAATTATGTGTCCAAAATTACCTGTAGTTTTTTCGCAAATGATGTTTATTTCTTGTGATGTGCAAAATAAATAAATAAAAAATGTGTTTTTGATAAGTATTGTATTACACTTTCGCTGTATACACAGTCTGCCCAATGGGAAAGGTGACTGACGGGAAATTAAATACAAGACATTGCTTATTTTTAGTTTATTTTTATTCCAAATATTTACACTCCTTGTGAGTCAATATAATACTGGAAGCGGTTGTAACATTTTCTGAAGCACTCCTGAAACTCACATTCTTTGGAATTGCCTCCAAAATCGCGGTCGAAGCCTTCTGGATGTCTGAAATCATGTCGAAACGCTTTCCTTTCATCGCCAATTTCAGTTTCGGGAATAGCCAAAAGTCGCACGGAGCCAAATCGGGGGTTGATCGAGCACCACGATACTTTTTTTGGTTAAGAAATCGCGTACAATCTTGCTTTTGTGCGCCGGTGCATTGTCGTATAGCAAAGATCATGCTCCTTGTTCCCGGCATTCGGGTGTCAAAACACCCAAGTACACGTCGGCGTTCACTGTTTGATCTTCTGCCGTGAATTTATTACGGATAATTCCTTTGGAATCAAATATAACGGTGAGCAGAATCTTGATTCGCCTCTTCTATTGAAAAAAAATACTATCAGTGGTGGGTGTCGTTATTTTTATTTCAAAATAATTATATTTCTGTGTGTTCCTAATAAAAAAAGTTTTTTTCATTCGATTTCAGTGGTGATCGATCTTATGAGCTCTGCTGATTAAGGTTTGACATCATTAGTATATTCTGAGAATACATACATGTAGGTATATATGCGTATTCTCGGTAAGGATACGGACAGCCCAATAGATATGCTAAATGTAACGGTTCATTGCGAGACATTTTAACTCACAATGACGATCCGCCACTGGTATCCAAACAAAAATATAAACAGGAAAGCTTTTGTGGGGCGCCCAATTAGAATCAGACTGAACGAGTCAGTTCTGGGAACGGGGCTTATTCGTGGTACGGGACGGGAGGTTTAACCTATTTAACCCTTAACGGTGAGGAGTGGAGATGGTTAGTAATTAACGGTTCTTTGACCTGTTTTTGTTAACGTAATTAAACGCAAGATTTTGAAAATTTGATTTCACTTTTGTATTGTATTATTATCTCGTTGTATACAGTACAACCTGGTGGATTTAACTCTGTGGCAATCTTTTTCACCCAACCAGAAAGACGACATAAAAGACGTTTCGTGATAAATAGACTGGAACGTTTTTAAAAATAAATTGGGTTTCAATGGGAATCGAACAGTTTACTGAGTGGTTGAAAGACAAGTGTCTTAGTAACCATGCCATGAAGGTCGGTAAGATCGCATCACCGAAATAAAAATATTCATTAGGTGTGTAATTTAAAACCAAAAAAATAATTCAATACGATTTTAATTGAGAACACAAAAATATTTAATCGGTGTCTTATTGAGTGCATAAATTTTTTCAAAAGGTGTCTAACTGAGAACACAAAAAGATTCAATAAGTATCTAATTAAGAACACAAAACTATCTAATAGGTGCCTAATTGAGAACATAAAAATATTTTATCGGCGACTAATCGAGAACACAAAAATATTTAATAGATGTTTGAGAACTCAAAAATATTCAATAGGTCTTATTCAGAAGACAAAAATATTCAATAAGCGTCTAATTGAGAACACAAAAATATCTAATAGGTGTCTAATTGAGAACAAAAAAATATTTAATCGGTGACTAATCGAGAACACAAAAATATTCAATAGATATTGAATTGAGAACACTAAAATATTCAATAGGTGTTTGAGAACACAAAAATATTCAATAGGTATTTTTTAATAAGTGTTTAATTGCGAGTACAAAAATATTCAATATCCGTCAAATTGCGAACAAAAAAATATTCAATGTCTGACTGATTGAGACACAAAAATATTTAATAGGTATTTAATTTAGAACACAAAAATATTCAATAGTTGTCTTATTCAGAAGACAAAAATATTCAATAAGTGTTTTATTGCGAATACAAAAATATTCAATATCTGTCTAATTAAAAACTCACAAATATTCAATACGTGTCTACGTGAGAATGTAAGAAGATTTAAATTGATTATGCCACTAGAAATTAATATATATGCCGACAGTGCATCGTTAAAATGAAAAATGAGTATTAAATATTTTTCAGATGCAATTTAAATGCCAGACCGTGGGAAATAAGAGCTGTTAAAATAAAAAAAAACAAAAATGCAGGTGAATGGAGTCTCTAACGAGTGTGGTGCGCGGTGTCTCTTATCGTACCAGAACTATGAACGAAACAAACTGAAATAATTACAATAATTTCAGAAGTTCTCACGTCATATAGAATAACGAAGATGTACATATCGGATGAGAAAATTTCCCTGCTCTTTATTCTGATATTTTCTGAGTAAGGGAAAGCAATCGAACCAGTGACCCGCGAATTGAAGACAGTCGTCTTACCAACAAGACTACAGAGGCTGTACTACAAAAGGATATACAAGCAACTAATTATATACTCGTATATGGCGCGATAACCAACAAACAGTTGGAATACATCCATGAATGTGAGTCTGCTTTTAAAATATTAAATACATTTGATAATATGTACTTAAAAATTTCCACGTCATTACAAACCGTGTGTAGAAATAACCTCGTAAAAATAAAATTAGAGAATTACTCAGATTTATGTTCATTTTTCGATGTTTTTGAGAGGTCTGTGAACGAACTAAAACAGGCCGGCGCCACTGTAAGAGCATTACCATCAAAGTACACAAGTGATACATGGTTCGCTCTTATATAGGGCAAGACAAACTTGTAACAACACTGTACAAAATATATTCAGAACATTGTGACACAGAGTATTGTCAATATAGTGAATACAAAATGTACCCACATATCAACAGTACCTTCATCAGTTTTTTATTCACAAGTTCAAACAACGAAATAAAAACATGGGCAACGTTTACTAGTACATACTATATATGAAAAAAATAAAATGCCAACAATTATCGTTCAACTTCTTGGGTAGTTCTTCTTGGCAAGTTCACTGAATACTCTGTGAACATCTATGCCCTCAGATTCTTCTCTTCTATGCCCACGGGATTTAGAATGGAGTCATCTAGGCCATTCTTGCGGTAGTTGAAAATTTCAAAATGTTTTCAGCGTGCGTTAAGTAAAAGTTAGCTGTTGGAAATAAATAAAAAAAAACAGTAAATTTACTGAGGATAATTTTAGAGAGTATCAGGTCCTGAACATAGCCAATTTACATCTCAAATCCATTCTCTGGCACTACCATCGAGAGGAGGGGAAGATGCAAACTCAGCAGACACACATGACACGCATGGCAACTAATGAAATGTTCACCATCCCTAGAGTTAAAACCTCTTTTGCCCAAAGGCAATATGCTTATTTGGCTCCCATTACATACAATGGCGTGCCGACTTCAATAAGAGTAAAGGTAGGAAAACCATTTAGACAGTCGATCGGAGCGTGGTTGTTATTGCGACAGGATTTTGAGTACTTGGGCTTTCGGGATGAATGACGAGTAGAAAGGATTTATGTGAGCTCGTGAGTGTGGGTCTGTCTCTTCTTGTTATTTTAATTTTGGATGTTTTTGTATTTGTGTTTCTGTGTGTTTTTCTTTTTTTCTTCTTTTTTTTTTGTTTTGAATTTGTTCTGATTTTTATTCTTATGATTGTGTGCGGTATATTGTGGGATGAATATTTTTGGTCTTTCTGGAGTGATGATGTGTGAGGAGTTGAATTTCGCAAGATGTTTCCAGTTGTAGTTGAGTGTCACTGTTTGTCAGGTTGATGAGAGCGTGCAATGGGGTTTTTTTGTGTTATCAAAAATCGGAAAGAAGTATCGATTTATTTTTTCATGCTAAATATCCTCAGTGAGATACAGGCAAAAGCCTAGTTTACTGGGGATACGACAAATGAAAGGCAACAAACCCAGATCCATTAAAATTATACGTCCAAATCAAATTACCTGTTGTTTTTTCTCAAATTGTGTATATTTCTTGTCATGTGTAATAATAATAATAATAATAATAATAATAATGTATAATAATATGGAAATATATCATCATCATCATTATCAACCATGTTCGATTCACTGCTGGATGAAAGTCTCCCCAAGTTGACTCCATAATGTTCGGTTTTTTGTCGTTGATGCCATGTGATGCTGCCATGCTTCCTGATTTCATATATCCAGCGTACCTTCGTTTTTCTTCTGGGCCTCTTTATGCCTCTTGGGTACCATTAGATTATTTCGGATGTTCATCGGGAGTCTGACATTCTGGCTACGTGTCCTGCCCATTGCCACTTTATTCTTTTACACACCTTTATAACGTCTTCTACCTTTGTTATATTGCGAATCCAGGTGTTTCGTTTACGGTCTCTTTCTTTTACGGTTTATTTCGTATATCCCAACATGCATCTCTCCATGCCCCTTTGTGCGGTCTGGAGCTTTTGTGTGTTATTTACTGTGAGCGTCCATGTCTCGCAGCCATCGTATGTACTGGGAGAATACATTGGGTGTAGACCCTTCGCTTCAAGGATATTGGGAGATGACTTTTGAAGATGTTGTCCAAGCGTCCAAATGAGTTCTATGCTAGTTTTGTCCTACGTGCTATTACCTACAAAGGAAATAAGTTGGCCCAAATACACATGTTCCTGGACAAGTTCTAGCGGGTTTTCATCTACGTTTATTGGTTTTGGGGTAGCAAAGCTGTTCATATGTATTTGGTTTTTGATATATTCATTTTTAAACCAACTTCTTTACTGACCTCAGCCAATTCTTGCAGTTGGTGCTGAAAAAAAAGAAAAACATTAGAAGAAATAAGTTATGTGAAGGTCTGGACTTACCTCATAACTTCCTTATAATCTAGATATGCTGCCCCAATGGGAGGTTTAGCCTGGCTGCAAGAATGCCAAACATTTGAAATGCGCGCACTGATAATAATATGTGGTGTGTCGATGTATGAAAGAATAAGAAATGTAATTATTAACAAATGATAAAAAAAAACTGATGTGTTAAGTGGTGTAAAAAAGTGATTATTGAAGTAGTTTAGACATGTTGAACGGAAGGGTAACGAAAGATTCATTCAACCAATTTAAAATATAAGCTTAAGTGAAAGTTACCACCTTGATCAAAAAGTTTTAGGACCGACCACCGTGTGGCGCTGTCAGTCACCCGATTGGAATGCTTTTTTTTTGCACACCGCCGCACAATGTGATCCTTATCCGTGAGTTTTTGACCAAAAACAACACGAATACTATCCAGCAGCCTTCGAATTCACCTGATCTGGCTCCCTGCGACTTTTTCCTGTTCAACCGACTTCAAAAACCGCTTTGCGGAACGCGTTACACCACCCAAAAGGATGTAATGAAAAAATCGAAGGCGCCTCTGATGGACATACCGAAAATTGAGTACCAGCGGTGTTTCGAGGATTGGATCAAGCGCTGGCGTAAGTGCGTTGCAGTCGATGGGGAGTATTTTGAATGGGACCATATCGATTTTGATGAATAAACTTGTATTTTCGATTTAATGAATAAAGTCCTAAAACTTTTTAATCAAGGTAGTATGTACAGAGAAAAGTATGGTTGGACCAAGTGAATGAAATGTGGAAAGAACTAAAGGTACCTTACCTTAAGAGAAACACAAAGAGCTGTACGAGTATATAGAATGTACTCGTATGTCGTGATAGGAATGTTTGGCAATATATCCTATCTACCTACCCCAAAAGGGAAATTGCTTGATTCTTTGTATCTTTTTTCTTTTTCTTCATTGTGTCCACTCCATAGTGCTGTGGAGAAAACCAAAACTCTCCCAGACGAATTTTATATTTTTATAAGTTTGGTCACTGGAAACCAAACCAGATGTACGAGTATGTAGGTGACCCAAAAAAATGGACGTACATAAAATAAGTAAAATGTCAATGAATGAATGTGCGAATAGTGTTTTCGCTTTACTACTCGTGTCGTTGCATTTGGCAAGCGTCTTGAAACTATTTCTATTTAATTTCAAAATTTTATGTAAATACTCGCTCATTCATGAAACAGTCAAGTGTATACGGAATGTGTGGGTGTTTCATTATATTATTTTCTGTTACAAATGGGGGAGTATCCTAAGTGGATACATGTGTGAGGAGTGTATAGTGAGTCTTTAAATATATCTCAAAGAAAATAAGAATGTTATTTTTCATAGGATTTATATTCTTAGCATTACTTGTTTCGATTTCATTTCCACCTGTAGGAGGTGATCCACACTGTGTCCGTTGCCCGGTCAGTTCAGTTACGGCCCACCACAACCCATGCCCGGTCAGTTCAGTTACGGCCCACCACAACCCATGCCCGGTCAGTTCAGTTACGGCCCACCACAACCCATGATGTTATGCGGACAAAATTCTAAACTGCAGATCCGAATATCTGAATGGCACTATGATGGGTTTATTTAATTTACGACACAATAGTGTATTTTACAAATAAATTAACATTAGAATAGTTAATACAAATAATTAAAATTATTAATAACATGGTGTTTAACTATAGAATCTCATCCATAGCGATGGAGGATGTGCAGCAGATGTAACACATAGAATTAGTGTGGGATGGATGAAATTTAGATCAATGACGGGAGTTCTATGTGATCCGAAAATGCCAGTAAAGTTAAAAGGAAAAGTATACCAAACGATTGTCAGACCCGCACTCCTCTATGGCTCCGAATGCTGGACGATGTATAACTGTTACTCTAGGCAACTATAAACTGCTGAAATGCGCATGCTAAGATGGTCAGCTGGTGTGTCCCTAAGAGACAAAATAAAAAGTTCACGCATTCGTGGAACCCTAGGTGTTATGGACATCAACAGCAAGATGGAGGAGAGGCGATTGAGATGGTATGGGCACGTTGGACGCAGAGCACCCGATCACATTGTGAACCAGGCAATCTCCATGGATCTTTCTCGAATAAAAACCAGAGGAAGACCAAAGAATTCATGGGTGAAGCAAAAAGATAACCTGATGCAAAGGCACGGCCAGGGGGACGTAGTCCGGGACAGAAGAGCATACAACCTGAGGACGAGGAGAGCTGACCCCAACAGTCTTCGCAGACAATGAGTTGGGATGGAGCCAGGGAGAAGTGTGTAACTATAGAAGCCTCGAAACATGAAGGCAATAATCCATTGCGATATTCCTACTTAAGGTTTTCCAAGGTTGCTTTAACTGTCCCGCGATTCTAGAAACACTAAGTTTATATGTACCTAATACTCGTAAATATAGCCGTGCAAGGAATCACCCTCTGTTCTACATACCAACTTACAGGACGAATATTATGGCTAAACACTCAGTCACGCGTGGTATAGAGATATTGAACCAACTGAATGACACTGTTGATATATTCTCGGTACCGTCTAGCAGTATGAGAAGAATCCTGGCTGATATTCTTCCTCACGAGTAAGCTAACGCTAGAAGCAGACCCTCTTTGTGTGACAGGAGAAATCCGTGCAAAGTGGATAAAAAAATAAAAATAATAATTGCAAAACTTTATCTTAAACTTACATGGAGATACTTGTACATAAAAATTGTAGTTATAATTACAAAGTTTTATTTTTATGTGTTTTTTTTAAAATTCAATATACACATATGTATGTTACAAAATATTACCAAATTTAGCCAAATAGGCTAACGTAACTGTGGAACACGTTTTATTGTGGTAAAGTACTTAGAATTGTTATTAGTGGAATAACGCTTACATATGTTAGAACAAAAATAGTTGAATTTATCGAGAATTTTAATGGATGGATTTTAAAATTTAACAAACACGTGGGCTCACGTGTAGCACGAGATGCAAGTTGCTTTGTAAAATCTACACAATCCACATGTTGATGCAGGGTTACTCAACTCCAAAGGCAAAATATTGTCCGTATAATTTTGTTTATATTAAGTAATTTATATTAATAAAGAAAAGCACAAGTTGGTGATTATTTCTAAATATATCTGACGAATACTATATATACTTATATTAAAAATATACGAATTGTTGCGAAACTAATTTCCAAATCTTCGCATACGAATAAGAGAGGAGTTAATTTTATAATTAGTGTAGTAATTTTCGGTATAAAAGTATTATAATTGTGCTGTCTTGTGGATCTAGTGGGAATACGAAATGAAATACTTGCGAGTAAGTTAGCCGCATCGATCACTGAGTGAATGATTTTGTGTAGTATTAGGTGTTAACATAAGTTGTGTCCGTTTTTTTTTTTAATTTAAAAATGAGTACCAAAAGTATAACAAAACGATAAAGGTTATACGTCATTCGAAAGAAAATTTTCTGTTCTACAAGATATTGTGTTTGCTTTTACGTTACATGTATTATTTTATTTTATTACAAGCCTTCAAAATGGAATGTCAAGTAGACGAAAGTGAGCATTTTCGACACCTCCAGTGGACTTCAATGAGGACCGCTTAAACCATATTATTCATGAAGATCCCCTTCAAACCACCGTAGAATTGGCTGAGCAGATGAATTGTAGTAACATGACTGTATACCACCATCTTAAATCAATGGGAAAAGTCCAGAAGTTCGGCGCTTGGGTTCCACATGTTTTGAGTGAAAACAACAAAAATCAACGTTCGACAATTTCTGCTGGTTTGCTCGCGCGTCATCGAGCTACGCATGGCCACAAACAAAGGTTCCATTACCGCATCATTACTGGTGATGAAAAATGGTTTAAAAATGGTGATGAAAAATGTTTGAAGGGGATAATCATGAATAATATGGTTTAAGCGGTCCCCATCGAAGTCCACTGGTCGTCTGGAACGCTCCATGTCTTTCAGGTTGAAATTACCATCTTTGAAACGCAAAAACCATCGACGAGCTGTCCCTGAATTCATAGCATCTTCACCGTATACTTCGCAAATATCGCGAGCAGTTTTCGCAGCTTTATTCCCTCGATTGAACGCGAACAGAAGGAGGTGTCGAAAATGCTCACTTTCGTCTACTTGACATTCAATTTTGAAGGCTTGTAATCAAATAAAATAATATATGTAACGTAAAAGCAAACACAATATCTTGTAAAGCAGAAAATTTTCTTTCGAATGACTTATAACCTTTACCATTTTGTTTTACTTTTGGTACTCATTTTTAAATTTGAAAAAAAAACGGACACAACTTATGTTAACACCCAATAGTACGAGTACTATATCGGATATTTTTCTTCTGTCACAAAGTTTCAAGAGTTTCATTACATTTGACTATATGGTATTGTCGAAAGTGACGGGTCTTACAACCTTGTCAGATAAAAGAAATATGTTTGACCTCACAACATTGTTTAAGTTTGTCAGTTCGTATTTCAATACTCCGGGACTAACTCAGCTTGTCATGTTACACGTTCCTTGTAGGCCCACTGGGCAAAATGTTTTGTTCCACAGTGAAGTGTTTGCAACTAATTATGCGTACAACTCTTGCATAACAAGACTGCACAGGGTGGGTAATGAATATCTGCATTGTATCGATTTACATATAGCTTTGGCTACTTACAGGAATAAAGTGAAAAATTTATTTTTGCCAGGATTAATTGATTGAATTGTATAGATTTAAGTGCTTTGTTGTGTTGTTCGACCTGTACGTTTTTTTCCTATTGTGACACTGCTTACATGTGAATGTTTAATTCTTTATGTTGTTGTTTTTTTTTATTATTGGTTAAAAAATGTCATAAGACCGTTGAAATAAATAAAATAAGTCCCCAACCAGCGTGATCTATACTAGAGGATCCAAATCGTCTTTATTTTAATGAGCGTGACGTCATGTTGGGAACAAATAAGGAGGAGAAGCTGTCCAAAGGGACTCTTCTGGTTGTGACATACCTGAGTGGGAAAATAATAGTAGTAATGATAGACTTAAGGTCTATTTATGCAATGATAGATTTTAATGAGCGTGACGTCATGTTGGGAACAAAGAAGGAGGAGAAGCTGTCCAAATGGACTCTTCTGGTTGTGACACACCTGTGTGTGAAAATAATAGTAGCAATGATAGACTTAAGGTCTATTTATGCAATGATAGATTTTAATGAGCGTGACGTCATGTTGGGAACAAAGAAGGAGGAGAAGCTGTCCAAAGGGACTCTTCTGGTTGTGACATACCTGAGTGGGAAAATAATAGTAGTAATGATAGACTTAAGGTCTATTTATGCAATGATAGATTTTAATGAGCGTGATGTCATGTTGGGAACAAAGAAGGAGGAGAAGCTGTCTAAAGGGACTCTTCTGGTGGTGACACACCTGAGTGTGAAAATAATAGTAGCAATGATAGACTTAAGGTCTATTTATGAAATGATAGACTTAAGTATTTATAAAGCGGGTTGAGCCCCGGAGTTCAAACAGCCCAACAAATTGCCAGTACTCACAGAGAAAACGTCGAATCGTAGTCGAAACCTCGCAATTCCAACGCCAATTCAGCTGGAAAGGGAAGCTATGCCGTGGAGTTGGTATTTTTTTTTATTGAGTGAGTTGTTGCACATCAGAAAACTCATCTGCCAAACCGCTGTACTGGATCCGATCGCACACTGAAGTGAGACGATCAAAGCATAACGGCATGTTTTTTTCTCTTTTTTTGAAAAATTATATACGTCCGAAGTCATAGTTATCCTTATATCCCCGAAACGTCGAATCTAACACAACTGCCCTTTGACGCCATGAGATCGAGTAGCCAACCGGTCCGTAAACGTATTTATGTTTTCGTTGTACCGGCTGCGTAAAATTTAATTGATCCGGTCATGGTCCCGACCCTACTTAAGTTGCAACTTTGCAGTGGTCATTCTGTAGCACAGAAGATCTGAGACGACAAGACCATCCACATAGCTCGAGGTGCATTGGAAAAATGTTAGTTTTACAGATATGCACCTACAGGTATACCGCCAATACTCGGTCGTTAAGGCCACGTCAGGTTCACTAGCAGGTGCACCGCGTCCTGGTTGTATTTAATTTTGGGCTGTTGACATGATAATTGATTCGGTTATCATCGCAATACCACAAAGTGTGATGTGCGAATTAATCTAGATGGTCACAAAATTACGACAAGGCGAAAGGACAATATTGAAGCTAAAAATATTGCCATTAAAGATCGATTAAAAATACTTATAAAGCGGTTTAAGGCTTGGAGCCAAACATCACTATGTACAACTAAAGTGCACTATATTTATTTATGAATATTTATTTCTTGCAGACCTCACGTGCCCCCGCTGGTAGTGGAAGACCCGCCCACGGATAGCGATGCCAGCAGCGACGGGGGACGCCACCAGTCACACCTGTTGAGTGGGTGAGTCGCTTTCCTTGACCTCTTCATTCCCTTTTATGTGGTTTTATTTATTTTCCAGCTTTAAGAACTATTTCGGTATGTGAAATTGCAGACTACGTTAAGGAGAAAATTTAGGAAGTAATCGTTTAATTAACTTAAATATTTTTTTATTTTTTTATTTCATCAACAATACGAGTCAATGTATTATACCTTACGTAAATAAAAATACAAAAAAATGTAAATACTGAGTGTTTTATTAATTACACAGGGAAATATTCCAGTGCAACCAAAGGAGAAGATATTGTAATTTATTTTTATCAAACACTGTTTATTCCACTTTTTTATGACGGTATAACCCTACCGGTAGGGTTATACCGTCATAAAAAAGTGGAATAAACAGTGTTTGATAAAAATAAATTACAATATCTTTAAACCTCCACAATGTTAATGCCTTAACTATAAACAACATATAACAACAAGGAGAAGATACATTTATACAATTAAAATAACACATAAATATGCAAGTACACAAGTCAAAATTCTTTCGAAAATCTAACAATATATCCAGTTATTAATACGATACGGAACCGTCTCAAGACAGGCAGTCCGCATCGCAAAACACCGAGCGTCACTCTTGACATTCATACTGAATGAAAAATACAGTGATATGTTATAATAAAAAAATATATTTAAAGTTTTAAAATCACTTATATATTCATTACTATAGAATGTGTTTTTCGCAATAACCTTATTCAGAATTTCTGCTGAAACTTGAGTTGCTGTGCTGACTTCCAACTATTTTTGTTTTCAAAAATATGCTTTCATTTTTAGACATTTTACATTTTAAAAGAGTTAAAATATTTTGTTTTTCACCAACATTTATAATTCTTCTTTTCTTTTCTCGTATGGATTCTCTCTCAAGTCGTATCTTCAGATCTCTTGTCCATGATGCAGTCTCAAGAGTAGACCAATAGATGTCTTCCAGTTCTCCCAGGAATTAACAAATTGGATACTCTTCCAGGATGTGACCATCGGTCTGTACCATTTATCATTAGCACAATGGAGAATCAATGAAACCCAATATATGCAAGGCGTGTGCACAACTTTAACAATTTGGTGTATACCACAATCTTCATGGCAGATCAACTGCTTGGAGAAGCGCGGTAGGATTAATCTCAACGTGGAGGTTTTCAAGCGAGGACCGACACCATTTCTGTCACCAGCTATCTGGTGTGTTTATCATTTATCACAAATATGATCTCTTTACTAACAAAAGTCATCAGCATCTAAAACGAGTCGAAGGGCAGGAACACCCACATGCATTGAAAGCGAATCATTTAGACGCACCTTCTACTATTCCTTCGAAGACATCTTCGCGTCGTAGATTAGAAGGCGACAGGTTTGCGAGAACTAGAAGCCATGCCTAATGAGTAAATTTCAGAGTGCCACTGAATATTTCTGTTTCCCTGTTATGCAAGATATCAACAAAATTTATGTGCTCAACAAAACTGGAGTACATATTCTGCTACGGAGTACACTAAGGCCATCACTGTCCATGCAGACATGCTTCATCTCCAGCTAATCTGCTAATGTGTGAAGGATGTTGAGTCGGCTGCTAATCTTTGCCTGGAGGGTGATTTCATGAGACGTACATATAACATATATCAGAGTTCTGTCCAAAGTTACTCTAAGATACCGAGGGTATGTGACATTAGTAAACCTTTCTCCAGCAAACTTTACATTTAGAATGTAAATTGTTTTACTGTTTTTTAAGTAAATTTTTCTAAAAATATTCATTTTTACAGTAGGCTAGCATTTGGTCTTCGCGTGAATGAACTGAGTGAGTTTGCTTCTGGAGTATTGGGATTTGTGATATGAGCCTCGGAAGTCATGTATGGGGGAGAGGTTCTCTCTGATCTCTCTACAGTGCACCGGTACGTAACAAGTCAGAATGTTGAGCATTGGTGTGGAATCCGCGGGGAACTCGTTACTCAAATGGTGGAGAAGTCCAAAATATTTTTTTGAGATATGTGTATTTAAACGAGTTCGGTTTCTACCTGCGTCTCTATCCTACAAGGTTTCTTATAGATATGTTAGGCTACTACCTTCTAAGCGTGAGGAATTACGTGAAGACCTCTTCTCGTACCTTTTAGTTGCTGACTGGGGCAACATTTAATCCAACTATGTTGGAAAAGATATAATTTTATGTTCATATACAGATATATTGATCTTTTTAGACTGTTGGATACAGATATATTGATCTTTTTAGACTGTTAATAAGTAAAATATACAGATATATTGATCTTTTTAGACTGTTAATAAGTGAACTATACAGGTATATTGGTCTTCTTAGACTGTTAATAAGTAAAATATACAGATATATTGATCTTTTTAGACTGTAAATAAGTAAAATATACAGATATATTGATCTTTTTAGACTGTTGGATACAGATATATTGATCTTTTTAGACTGTTAATAAGTAAAATATACAGATATATTGATCTTTTTAGACTGTTAATAAGTGAACTATGGTATATTGGTCTTCTTAGACTGTTAATAAGTAAAATATACAGATATATTGATCTTTTTAGACTCTTAATAAATGAAATATACAGATATATTGATTTTCTTAGACTGTTAATAAGTAAAATATACAGATATATTGATCTTTTTAGACTGTTAATAAGTAAAACTAACTTGTCAACTGATCTTGCTTCGTTCCACGCACTGTCTCTTTTGAATAGATTTTCAGATATTAATGTCCTTCAACATTTTAGAAAATGTTAAGAAAGTATTTTAAGCTTTCTTAGTAATAAGAGTGAGTTCTTTTCGGCTTAACGATTATTTCTTATTTATTCATTTCATTTTCTTGTTAACTGTGTATAATTCTCTCAAGCTTTTTAAGTATAAGCTGTTTACATAAGCTTTATAAAATGTTTATAAGGTTTAAGCTGTTTACGTAAGCTTTATAAAATGTTTATAAGGTTTAAGCAGTTTATTTAAGCTTCTTAAAAGAAATAAATATACAAATGAGATAGTTAAATAACAGTTTTATTAAAGTACTTCAGGGAACAATCTTTAAGAAACTTCCTCCCTATAACTCTTCCCGGGAAACGGAGACAGATCGGGGTCACCCCCATCTTGTAACGTGACCCATATATAATATATATCTCTCTCTGCGTTAGTCGACTAATCAAATCACACAAGGGAATTGTGCCCTTATTGTTGTTATATTATCGTTTATTTTCTGTATCACTGCAGTCAACTCTAATCGGTTGGACCATTAAATGTCTTCTTAAGGTTATCGTTGATCTCTGCGAAACTTTTCCAATAATCGTCTGCGAAGGTCGCTCTGCTTTTGTTTGTACATTTTCAAACAACAATAATAAGGAAGTTCATTTTCTCTCTGATCTTAATATCTTATTTTATACAATTATTATTTTTCTCTTTAAGAAGAAAGTCTTCCTGGTTTGTTTTATCAATGCTAATGAAATTATTTGAAAACTGATAAAAACAACTCAAACATGGCCGAAGATAATAAAGTAAATAAATAATGAATGACAGAAAATACGCTTGAAATCTTTTTTGTTGCTGAAGGTTAATTACTAATAAGATGAATGTAATATTTTTGTTGCTGAAGGTTAATTACTAATAAGATGAATGTAATATTTTTGTTGCTGAAGGTTAATTACTAATAAGATGAATGTAATATTTTTGTTGCTGAAGGTTAATTACTAATAAGATGAATGTAATATTTTTTTTTGCTGAAGGTTAATTACTAATAAGATGAATGTAATATTTTTGTTGCTGAAGGTTAATTACTAATAAGATGAATGTAATATTTTTTTTGCTGAAGGTTAATTACTAATAAGATGAATGTAATATTTTTGTTGCTGAAGGTTAATTACTAATAAGATGAATGTAATATTTTTGTTGCTGAAGGTTAATTACTAATAAGATGAATGTAATATTTTTGTTGCTGAAGGTTAATTACTAATAAGATGAATGTAATATTTTATTGAAGTTTTACATACATGTATACATATTATCACGCAATTTCCCTGTCGGAGTAGGCAAAAAGTACAGAGCGCCAGATGTCTCTATCTTGACATATCCTTAGCCTCTCCTACATCCATACATACTACCTTGATCAAAAAGTTTTAGGACCGGCCACCGTGTGGCGCTGTCAGTCACCCGATTGGAATTTTTTTGTTTTTGTTAGGTTACCACATCTATCATTGACACTTCCCTCTAAATTTCAGCGTCATAGCTTGACATTTGTAAAAGTTACGCTGTACTGAGTACATCTACCTTTGTGCGTGTTTTCGATTTTTTACAAGTTTGAAAATGGCATCAACTGTGCATCAACGAGTTTACATTAAATTTTGTCTGAAAAACGGATTTAACGGTCCGCAGACCTTGGAAATGTTGGAGAAGTGTTTTTTGGTGGCACGAACGCAGTGGCAGCCGAATACCGATAAAAACCTTGATAAAATCAAAGAAATGTTGGCGGAAAACCGCAAATTGACCATAAGAGAGCTGGCAGAGGACTCGAACATCGCTTATGGATCCGCTCAAGACATTTTGGTCGTTGCAAAACTTAATGCAAAAAAAGGACCGCGTTGAAATCGCGAAAAACATGATTTCCATGAGTTTTTGACCAAAAACAACACGATTACTATCCAGCAGCCTTCGAATTCACCTGATTTGGCTCCCTGCGACTTTTTCCTGTTCAACCGACTTAAAAAACCGCTTCGCGGAACGCGTTACAGCACCCGAGAGGATGTCATGAAAAAATCGAAGACGGCTCTGATGGACATACCGAAAATTGAGTACCAGCGGTGTTTCGAGGATTGGATCAAGCGCTGGCGTAAGTGCGTTGCAGTCGATGGGGAGTACTTTGAAGGGGACCATATCGATTTTGATGAGCGAACTTGTATTTTCGATTTTATGAATAAAGTCTTAAAACTTTTTGATCAAGGTAGTATTCTCATCAATGTTTAATAGCATTATGTTGCGTTTCCGTTGTATATGATACATGCCAATCTGGTGAGGTTATTGTCATGTAGTAATCTCTTCCGACTAACCAGAAGTTGTTAAAGAAGTTTGATGTGAAAATCTGACTAGAGGTATTTAAAAAAAATTGGGAACGAACGGTAATCGAACACGCCGACTCCGGGTTGGTAGACATGCGTCTTACCAACTAGGCCACGAAGGTCGACAAATTTAGTAGTCGGATTTCAATTTGTGAAAAGTCATATTTGAATAAAAAAAGTCATGTTTTTCCTCAGTGAGATACAGGCAAAAGCCTAGTTTAAACTCCATTTATTTTCTAGGAACACG
This sequence comes from Odontocerum albicorne, assembly GCA_949825065.1. NCBI lineage: Eukaryota > Metazoa > Arthropoda > Insecta > Trichoptera > Odontoceridae > Odontocerum > Odontocerum albicorne. The sequence continues at coordinate 42,710,919 of OX463853.1, read as the reverse complement.
ACAAATGAAAGGCAACTAACCCAGATCCATTAAAATTGTGTGTACCAATTAAATTACCAATTGTTTTTTCGCAAACGTGTATTTAGCTCCCATGACATACACTGGGTTGCCGAATACAATAAAGGTAAAGGGAGGAAAACAGTTTAGGCAGTCGATCGGAGCGTGGTTGTTATTGCGACAGGAGTTTGAGTACTTGGGCTTGCAAGAGGAATAACTTGTGGAAGAGGTTTGTGTGAGCTCTTAAGTGTGGTGTTTTTTGTTGTTTTATATTTATATTTTTATATATCTGTATTTTTTTTATTTGTTTTATGTTTGAGTGCGGTATATTGTGGGATGAATGTTTTGGTCTGTCTGGAGGGATGAAGTGTGAGGAGTTTGATTTCGCGTGATGTATACATATGTAATTGAGTGTCACTGTTTGTCAGGTTAACTAGAATGTGCAACGATGTTTTATATAATCCAAAATCGGAAAGAAGTATCGATTTATTTTTTCATGCTATATGTCCTCAGTGTGATACAGGCAAAAGCCTAGTTTACTGAGGACACGACAAATGAAAGGCAACAAACCCAGATCCATTAAAATTGTGTGTTCGAATTAAATTACCAGCTGTTTTTTTCGCAAATTGTGTATATTTCTTGTCATGTAAAATAAATTAATAAATTTAAAAAAATGATTTCTTGTCATGTATAAATATGATGAATACTTAACTGAATATTTATAATATTGTTTCATTAATCCTACTTCTGCTTAATTTAACATACTAAGATGAAGAACGGAGGGTTAAGATGATTTGGTAAGATGAAGAACGGAGGGTTAAGATGATTTGGTAAGATGAAGAACGGAGGGTTAAGATGATTTGGTAAGATGAAGAACGGAGGGTTAAGATGATTTGGTAAGATGAAGAACGGAGGGTTAAGATGATTTGGTAAGATGAAGAACGGAGGGTTAAGATGATTTGGTAAGATGAAGAACGGAGGGTTAAGATGATTTGGTAAGATGAAGAACGGAGGGTTAAGATGATTTGGTAAGATGAAGAACGGAGGGTTAAGATGATTTGGTAAGATGAAGAACGGAGGGTTAAGATGATTTGGTAAGATGAAAAACGGAGGGTTAAGATGATTTGGTAAGATGAAGAACGGAGGGTTAAGATTATTTGGTAAGATGAAGAACGGAGGGTTAAGATTATTTGGTAAGATGAAGAACGGAGAAGATGAAGAACGGATTTGGTAAGATGAAGAACGCACCACCTTCCTATACTCAGCTTTTTTTCTTATTTTTTTAATCTGTTCATTTAATTAATAATGGGTTCGAATCCCGAATCGAGCGTTCTTGAAGAGAGCCTGTTGTCTAAACGGCGATATATAAATTGTCTTTTTATGATTATTATTATATTTTTATTTGGATTTTTCGAAATGAAAACTATCATGAGTTAGAAGACGCTATGTTGATACAATAACACCCAATAAGTCATATTACTCAGTTTGCCTAGCAAGCGCGTTAACCATTAAACCACGGATCCTGACATTTATAATCAAGACATGAGTAGATTGATACCTGTCGGGAGCCATGACATCTGAAGACAGAACCTCTGGCTTTGAGATGGCGCGGTACATGACGACCTTCCTCCGTCTCTCAGATGCGTTTTACTGTCGTATTTCAAGTTCAGATCTTCCTTCCTTTTACACGACTCAAAACGTTATCTTTGTTTTGTCAGTAATTTAAAAAGAGATACTAAAGTCTCTATTTTGATATTATATTTGACACAGGTTTAATCTAATAAACATAATGCGCAATACTATCACTTTCAATAGTTAAAGGACTTCAAATAATAGCAACAGGAGTTGAGATTATTAATGCTTTCCTGTAAAGTGGCTTGCGGCTACATCGTCCAGGCTATCCGTTAATTTAAGACGTGTAAGATTTTCGCAACTTGTTTTCTCAATATGAACAAACCATTTCAAGAGTATTTTCTTACATACGTACAGGCATATCAGGCGAAGTTGAACCTGTATAGGAATATGGTTGTCAAGTTGAAATTGAGATGGGCCGGACTTGTGATACGCATGGGCGATCATTGACTCCCAAAACGCGTCTTATACGGGGAAGTAGTTGGTTGGCTGAGAAAGCGCTATAAGAATAGTTAGCGAGAGTCGCTGACTTTGTGCGGGTGTCTGAGGACTGGAAGCAGGTGGCGCAGGACCAGCGGCGGCTGGCCTGGAGGTGCGTTGGTGCGCTGAATCGGATAAATAATTCGCAATAATTAAATTATATATTCGCAAACATGACTTCCAAAAATGTTGAATATTTGTATAGATTAAATATGTATAAAAAAGAATACTGACAAATAGTACGAGTATTTTTATTTAAATGAAAATTCAAATAAAAGTAAAATTTAAAAAAAATATTTCTTTCAAATTGACCCGCTAAGTTTGCCAATACTGTCGGAGCGATCTCCAATACGCACCGGACGGAAACGCAAATTCATATAGGACAGACAGAGACATACAGCAAACCGTGAGACAGCGATATTTCATATTCGCTCAGCGTCTCGAGGTGCGTTGGTGACCAGACGCCGCTGCTCAGGATTGTGAAGGGGGGAGAACCATCTGTTCTCGGGCTGATGGTACCTCAAAGACGTGTGAGAAACAGTCAGCGCTCTACGAAAATGTGTTAGCATTGCCAGATAACTTAGCAGGATCCATGTGTCTGTGACATCTGCGGAAGGGAGTGTGCATCTAGCGGCGAGCTGTCACAGAAGATCACATGATCGACGTGGAAGAGCGGCTGAAGATTGACGTTGGAGCGGCGAGGGGATCCTTGACTATGAAACCCAGCAACAACGACGACATACATATTAGGTCCTTACATATGAAATTGGCGTTTTGCCGTACTGGCAACTTTGATCTCAAATATCTTCTCTTTGGTTAGGAATTCCAAATTCAAATTTATACAGCTATTTACTCAAGTATTTGTGTTTCGAAAATTATAATTCATTTGTTTTTTCCTCAATTGTTTTTTTTCTTTGCGTCACTCAGTTTACAAAATGGAAAACTTGAAATATCGCGTTATTTACGAGTACGAGTTCCACCGTGGCACCAGTGCTGCAGAAACGGCTCGAAGGATTAATGATGTGTATGGCGACGGTGCCGCAAAAGAAAACACAGTGCGTTTTTGGTTCCAACGTTTTCGTTCTGGAAATTTCGACCTGCAGAACATGCCCCGTGGACGGTCGGAGACCAAAGTTGATAATGAAGAATTGAAGGCTATTGTGGAAGCGGATCCATCGCAAACCACGTCTGAGTTAGCTGCAGGCTGCGGTGTTAGTGATAAAACTGTTTTAATCCACTTGAAGCAAATTGGGAAGGTGAAAAAGCTTGAAAGGTGGGTACCTCACGAATTGAGTGAAGCAAATCAACAAACGCGCGTTGACTGCTGCGTTGCATTACTCAACCGGCACAATAATGAAGGGATTTTGAATCGAATCATTACCTGTGATGAAAAGTGGATCCTGTATGATAATCGGAAGCGCTCATCGCAATGGCTGAACCCTGCCGAACCAGCCAAACCATGCCCCAAGCGAAAATTGACTCCAAAAAAGTTACTTGTGAGCGTTTGGTGGACTAGTGCTGGTGTCGTTCACTACAGCTTTCTTAAATCTGGCCAGACGATTACGGCAGATGTCTATTGTCAGCAACTGCAAACCATGATGGAAAAGCTAGCTGCTAAACAACCGAGGCTGGTTAATCGCTCTAGGCCACTGCTGCTTCATGATAACGCTAGACCACACACTGCACAATAGACGGCTACCAAATTAGAAGAGCTTCAATTGGAATGTCTAAGACATCCACCGTACTCTCCGGACCTTTCCCCAACAGATTACTATTTTTTTCGAAATTTGAATAACTTCTTGCAAGGGAAAAAATTCAACTCCGATGGGGCAGTCCAAACCGACTTCAAAGATTTTATTGATTCCCGTCCGAATGGTTTTTTTAGTAAAGGGATCGATGAACTACCTATGAGATGGCAAAAGTGCATAGATAGCAATGGTACATTCTTTGATTAAATAAATATATTATATTAAAAAAAAATCAACTTTATGTTCCTCCCAAACAAAACGCCAATTTCATATGTAAGGACCTAATATTACCACGCCGTGTCTCTTACGTGGTAAGCAGAAAGAACAAATCTCCGAAAAATTCTATTCAAACACACAACTTTCGCCTCTTCCAAATTTATACATCTCGTCCTGCAAAATTTCCTATTATTATTCATACTTCTTACTTTACCTTCTTTCAAAATCTGTTTCATTTGATTCAGTCATGCTTTCCTCGGTCTACATTTTTCACATAAACACACATCTTACACTTCTAACTCTTATACTCGCTTAGTCATCCTTTTGTTATTTATTTTTTCTACATGTCCAAACTACACTTAACAACCTTTCTTCGTCTTAACCCATTTTATTCAGGTCTTCATTACGCTTTCTACCATACATTACCTCCACATTTTCTTTAAATTTGACTATTTCATTGATTTTGTGTAGAAAGAGACCTATACTGAAAAATGTTTAAATGAATTTTGATTTCTACGAGTGACGCGACTATCTTATAGTGATCTCCGTGCAAATGGAGACCTCGACATGTTATGTTTAAGACCTTCGTTTGTCCCGCAGCAGGAAAGAATCATAACATTATTATGAAACACCAGTATATCATGATCCACTAGTCTAGCCACGTTCTTATATAATTGTGCATTCATCACTTTATTCACACTGTCATCATCGCAGCTGTTAGCACCAGGGGTCGGCAATCTACGGCTCGCGGGCCAAACCCGGTCCGATGCCTATTTTAATCCGGCCCGCGAGCCAATATCGTTTTTAATAATTTTTACGTTATTTGTTTTGTTAAATTGTCGTAGTTAGTATTTGGCAGTGCCTACCTATGGGAAATGAAATACGTAAAATTACAATACAGGTTAGCACTAACAGATGACTATTTGCAATGAATTTTGTTGATGGGAAGTACTAACTTTGAACCCCAGTTTGATTAAATGTTATCTCAGGAAAAGCAATTACATTAATCTCATTATTTTTTTTTTTTTTTTTTTTTTTTTTATCCACTTTGCACGGATTTCTCCTGTTACACAAAGAGGGTTTGCTTCTAGCGTTAGCTTATTCGTTAGGAATAATATCAGCCAGGATTCTTCTCATACTGCTAGACGGTACCGAGAATATATCAACCGTGTCATTCAGTTGGTTCAATATCTCTATACCACGGGTGACTGAGTGTTTAGCCATGATATTCGTCCTGTAAGTTGGTATGTAGAACAGAGGGTGATTCCTTGCACGGATATATTTATTGGGTACATATAAACTTAGTGCTTCTAGAATCGCGGGACAGTTAAAGGAACCTTGGAAAACCTTTATTAGGAATATCGCAATGGATTCTTGCCTTCTTGTTTCAAGGCTTCTATAGTTACACACCGTGAGAAGTTCGGCATGGTGAGCATATTTTGGGTAATCGCCCTTTGTTCTGTATCATAGATATCTGAGGAATTTTTTTTGTATTTGTTCTATATTGTTTTTGTATTTGAGCTGGTGAGGAGCCCAAACCGTAGATGCATATTCTAATTTGGTTCTAATTAGATAATTATATAAGTTTCGGAGGATATCGGTGCTGTTAAATTCTCTTGATATTCTCATTACAAAACCGAGTAGTTTGTAACAGTCCGATATCAAACGTGAGACATGGTTAACGAACGTGAGTACATCGAAGGTTACGCCCAAATCCTTGAATTCAGAAACTCTGTTTAGTGCCACTCCCTGTATAGTATACTGATGGTGGATTGGTGAAAACGATCGACTATAAGATACACAGACACATTTATTAATGTTGAACAGAAGATGATTTTGCTCACTCCAGGAGACTAGGGAGTCTAGGTCCTGTTGTAACTGTGCACAGTCTTGAGGTGAATTGATCTTTTTGAATATTTTCAAGTCGTCAGCGAACAATAAACATGTCGAGTGACTTATGGAATTTTGAATGTCGTCTATTAATATGAGGAATAGTAGGGGACCTAAATTGGATCCTTGTGGTATACCATATCTTGCGATAAATTCCACAGAAGACTTGTTACGGATTGTTACGTATTGAGATCTTTCTTTTAGGTAAGATGCAAATAATCCAATTAGATTATCGCTGAAGCCAAGTTTGTGCATTTTCTTAAGTAATATATCGTGATCAACTTTGTCGAAAGCTTTCTGAAAGTCTGTATATATTACGTCCGTTTGTGAAAGTTCGTCTAAGTTTGACGCAATCTGTTGTGTGAGAGAGAGAAGATTAGTAACAGTCGATCGTTTTGGCAAAAAGCCATGCTGGTTTCCAATAATTCTTGTTGATACTTGGTGGGTCAATTGGTTGCACAGTACAGTTTCGAAAATTTTTGGAAGCAAAGAGAGAACAGCTACAGGTCTGTAATTATGAGAGTCTAACGGGTCTCCCGATTTGAAGATAGGGCAGACCCTGGTTGTCTTCCAGCTTACGGGAAATGTATTGGTATTTATGCTCAAGTTAAATATGTAGCAGATGGGATCACACACGTATTTCGCACAGACTTTGAAAGTGTCGGCTGATAACCCATCTGGTCCGATTGCTTTGTCGGTTTGCAAGGAGTTTATGCTTTTCAGCACGTCTTCCTTAGAAATGGAATGGAGCGATATGCTTCTGCTGTCTGACGAACTGTTTAAAATATTTTTTGTGTCATATTTGGCCGCTGAATCTACGTAAACTGATTGAAAATATTGTGCAAAGTTTTCTGCAATCTTTTGGGAGTCTTCGGTTATACTGTCTCCCAGTTTCATAGATTTGAAGCTAGTTTTATTCGTTTTTCTATTTTTTACATGATTCCAAAGATTCGAAGGGTTTCCTCGGATGTCGGTCTCTATCTTGGCTAAATACTCATGGCGCGATTGTTTTATTTGAGTTTTTAATTTGGCTCTCAGCCTCGAGTATTCTAAGTAATCAGCCTGGTTTCTGCTTTGAAGATAATTGTTGTGAAGTTTGTTTTTATTTTTGAGATCTCGGATTATATCGACATTGAACCAAACTGGATAGTTGGGCAAATTTGGTAGATTATGTTTCTGTGGGACGCAGATATCTAGCGTTCCGTAAATGACACTATGGAAGTACTCTACGGCTTCGTCAATATTATCTATGCTATACAGGGTATTCCAGTCGAAATGTAGTAAAATATTCTTTAAGAGTAAAAAATTTGCCTTTTGGTAGTTATATGTAGGGCGGGAGTTGCGTGGGGAGGGGGGAGGAGCCCTGGGTGGCGAAGGGCGATACTTGCGACCCCTCCCACGGCCCACGCATCTCACCTGGATCTCCACGGAGAGTGTCGGATGATGTCTATCTTCCTTTACAAAGCATTCCAACGATCTGTCCACCTTGCAGTTGGTATTGCTTAATACTAAGTCCAGCATATTGCCGTATTCGTTATTTATGTGATTGTATTAGTAGAGCTTATTATAATATTATATTATTATGTTACATTTGTTGTTCAATAATACGAACATTTTGACTATTTCTGTGATACCTTGATTAATAAATGTTAATATTTCATTTGTTTTTTTTTGTGTGTCAGCAAAATGTGTATACATAAATATTATCATCTCCTAGTAAAAAAAGTAAAACCTGTTTTTTTTGCTATATAATAAATAAATAAATACAGGTTTATTGATAGCAACATAGTATGTACATACAATAATACATTTAGACACATTTCAAGAACACATTAAAAAGAGAATACATTAAAAAACAGAAGCTATCAATAGGTCTGGGCTCATCTAATAACATTTTAGCGGAATGTTTGTAGTGGCGTGATGATGATTTATTTTGTTTGGTATTTAAATAAAATACGTCAATTAGCAATGCGGAAGCAGAGAGTGAATGAATCAATGAATAGTAAATAGTGATTAATGATCTTTATTTATCGGTAAGTAGGTATTTATACATTTCAGGATGGGCGCGGGAGTGCGCCCGCAATATGTTTTTATCTCGCTTCTGTGCGTGCAGAGATGGTCGATTGAAATATTGCAGACGTCGCGAATAATATTGTGGGTAGACAATTTGTTGGCGAAAACGGCGAGACAGCGCGATGCGTTCTCTTTCTACTGTGGAATGTATCGTAAATAGTATTTGCGTGTAAACAATTTCAATGTTTTGGTATGCGACCTTTGGACATATCCAAAGGTCGTTTCGTCGGTCGTTGACCGTGTATGTTGACAATATTTAGTTCCTACAATATCCCCCCGGTCAAGATAAATCCCACCAATATAGGGCGAGCCCAGCCACGGGGACACCAGATGTTTTTCAGCCCACACCCTTGAATACGTAGAACAAGAAGATAAAAAAAACACAGAAAATAAATAGATGACAAAAAAAATACATTCAAGAGAGAAGACATTAAAAGGTCCGGGCTCATCCCACAAAAATTCCCCCGGCCGAGATACACACCACCAATGTAAGGCGAGCCCGACCGCAAGTACATCGGGGGGCTTCCATCCCACACCCCCGCATATCTAGATTAAATAATAAATAAAAAAAATAAAAAAAAGCAAAAACGTATGGCAGAAAACAAAATAAAAATAAACCCACAAATACCACCTCAGGTTAACTGTCAGCAAGAACGAAAAAAAGAAAAGCCTCAAAGGAGTCCTAATTATGAGGAGAATTAACTTTATAAATATCTTCAAGTTTGTTTCCTTAGCGAAAAAACTTTGGCGATCCCTGCTCTAAACCTTAACATACAAGCGAGCGTTCAGGGTTCGATTCCCGGAGGATTTTACGTTCGGACTTACACTTTTATTCGTGTAGCGATAGAAAATATATTCAACGGAACAATAAAATATATATACTCGAACCGGACAGTATTTAAATCTGCTAGTCCACAACAGTATTTTATTTACAAATTTGATGTATGGGAGTGAAACGTGGACGTGTAAAAATACTGAAAGGAGGCGAGTAAATGCTGTAGAAATACGTTCACTAAGATGAATACGTGGGGTGACAATGTATGACAGGATAGTATGTGGGGGGGGGGGGTACCACAGGGATGTGTACAGGGACTTTTACTTATTTGGTAGGTTGGCAAGATTTGTTGTGAAGAGTACTTATTTATATGGCTTTACAGATAAGCGTCTGCTCTTCAGATTGTGGTAAGGTAAGCAACAGGTTTCAAAGACGAAATAGTTCAGGGTAAGCAACTGGTTTCTGAACAGAGGAAGCAACTGGTTTCAGAGTAGCATAAGCAACTGGTTTCAAAGACGAGATAGTTCAATACATATGCAAGGTTGCGAAGTGAATATCTAAAGTTCAATTCAGCATGAACCTGTCAAGACTGAATTACTGCGGATTGCTTCTTCTCAGTAGCAAGACCTGATCAACACTGTTCCAATATTTATTTTATTTATTAACACTTTTATTGCAAACACAATCTGGCGGGCTTATTGCCAGGCGGCAATCTCTTCCATGCAACCGGACAAAATTAAATGAATCAAGTTACGTGGTCGCATAAATCATTCAAATGACTATCCACGAAATCCATAAACATATACGTTAGCACATGCCCACGAACCCCACAAAGACGGACAATCACACGAACATTATTTTTCACATAAAGTGAGATATCATCAATCAAAAGAAAAGGAAGGGATGGTGGAGAGGAAAGGAAAATAATAATCAGGAATGAAACGCGTTATTTTACTGACTAGAAATTAAGAGTTTTTCAGTCGCTTCTTAAAGCATGCCAAGGACGGAGCGAGTCTTACATTGGTTTGTAACTGCGCCACCCGCGCTTGGGTCTTCCTCGGGACCTCTTACCAGGGGCATTAAGTGTCTGCGCCCTGTTTCCTATATACTATGGCAGTCTTCTGCTGACGTGTCCATACCATCGCAGCCTGCTCTCTTAAATCTTGTCAGAGATGTCGCGTACACCTAGACTCCCACGGATGTAGGAGTTTCGGATCCTGTCTAGCCTTGTGACACCACACATCCATCTCAACATTTTCATCTTAGCTGTCTGTATGGCACGGACGTGCCTTAGGGAGGTATTCCAGGTTTCTGAGCCATATGTGAGCACATGCCGAATGACACTCTTGTAAACTATAGTAGCTCCTTGAGTTTGACGGGCATCTTTTTATCACAAGTCACACCCGCGACTTCCCGCCATTTCAGCCAAGCTGAGGATATTCGGCGCTGAATATCCTCAGCTTGCAGCGATCATCGATATCAGTAAATAAAAAAGGATCAAACTTACAGTTCAAAAATGATATTGGCAACCCTGTTTTTACTAAAACAGAATGTCGCTCCACATAACATAACACACCAATCACTAATCAGTATCTTGGCTGCGTGATTAGTTGTCGCTCCACATAACACACCTATAACTAATCACTAATCTGTTGTTTATAGTTAAGGCATTAACGTTGTGGAGGTTTAAAGACATTGTAATTTATTTTTATCAAACACTGTTTATTCTACTTTTTTGTAACGGTATAACCCTACCGGTTTCAAGGTATTCACCTCATCTTCACTTGTTTGTGCTCCCCTGAAGATGAGGTGTGCATCTTGAAACCGGTACGGTTACACCGTTACAAATAAGTCGAATAAACAGTGTTTGATAAATATAAATTACAATAATCACCAATCAGTATCTTGGCTGCGTGATTAGTTGTCGCTCCACATAACACACCTATCACTAATCACTAATCAGTATCTTGGCTGCGTGATTAGTTGTCGCTCCACATAACACACCTATAACTAATCACTAATCAGTATCTTGGCTGCGTGATTAGTTGTCGCTCCACATAACACACCTATCACTAATCACTAATCAGTATCTTGGCTGCGTGATTAGTTGTCGCTCCACATAACACACCTATAACTAATCACTAATCAGTATCTTGGCTGCGTGATTAGTTGTCGCTCCACATAACACACCTATAACTAATCACTAATCAGTATCTTGGCTGCGTGATTAGTTGTCGCTCCACATAACACACCTATAACTAATCACTAATCAGTATCTTGGCTGCGTGATTAGTTGTCGCTCCACATAACACACCTATAACTAATCACTAATCAGTATCTTGGCTGCGTGATTAGTTGTCGCTCCACATAACACACCTATCACTAATCACTAATCAGTATCTTGGCTGCGTGATTAGTTGTCGCTCCACATAACACACCTATAACTAATCACTAATCAGTATCTTGGCTGCGTGATTAGTTGTCGCTCCACATAACACACCTATAACTAATCACTAATCAGTATCTTGGCTGCGTGATTAGTTGTCGCTCCACATAACACACCTATAACTAATCACTAATCAGTATCTTGGCTGCGTGATTAGTTGTCGCTCCACATAACACACCTATAACTAATCACTAATCAGTATCTTGGCTGCGTGATTAGTTGTAAAACCGCATTTCCTTAATTACTGTTGACTGGTGACCTCTGCCATTGCAAAACTGAGCTTCTCATCACAATCGATATGAGTACCAGTCATAATGGAAACTCGTCATGTCAGATCTTCAGCTGACTAACTGCCTGGCGCAACATGCAACACGATCAGTGATCGTAGAATACTAGAACTGATAACATCTGATTCCATTTGTAGTTGACACTTGGTTGGGATATACGAGTAGAATACTAGTGCTGTAGACCAACTGATTGATATGTGTTAAGTTGTCACTACAGTGAATTTGTGAGGATTGTTGTGATGGCATCCATTCGTGTTATTTGTGTTACTACGCATAAAATGTTCAATACACTTAATTCTTCTTTTAGACTTGTTCATTTTTTACTTTAAAATCTTATAAATGTCTGTCTAATCGACATTGCGTCACATTATATGATATAAGAATTAAATTTCTATTATATGTTACTGCCGTATATGCTGACTATAGGGATTGTAAAGGGTCTTTCAAATCGAGCGTTTTTTTTTATTCTTGAATAAAACACAGATGGCCTCGCGAACTAGCCTGGGTCTTGTGACATTTGAGAAGTGTATTGTATGACATTTATAAAAAATGAAGTCGTATACAATACAACAACGTGTTTTTTAAATTGTTGAATTATTTTATATATTGTAATCTCCGGAAACGGTGGTGTTAATTTGCCACCATGATCATGTGATCTGACACCGTTGGACTATTGTATTTTCTCTGAGGTTACGTGAAAAGCCAGGTCTATAAGAATGACCCTCGATCAATTCCTGAGCTGAAGGACGAAATTATTCGCGTTATTGGTGAGTTAGAACCGCAATTATGTCAAAAATGTCATCGAAAATTTTGACAAAAGAGTGGACGTTTGTGAAGCTGCAAGAGGTGGAAATTTGGGGGATATTGTTATTTTGTGTTTAAATGTCATACATTATACTTCAATGACCAATAAAAAGTTTTGAAATCAGAGCAATTGTGTGTTTTATTCAAGAATTAAAAAACCGCTCAATTTGAAAGACCCTATATAATTTTTTTAAATGAAAAATAAATATTGGGTGGCTTGATCAAACAGCTACGTATAAATATTATATCTCGCTTAAAAGAAGAAAAGTGTTTCTACAAAACTCCTCTGTTCTCGTTCTTTTTTCCCATCTTTATTCTATTTTCTCAATCTTTGTTAACATTGCAAATATTTGGTTTTGCTGTTTTTTATATTTTTTTAACTATGTTTAAATTTTATTTTTGAAAATAAACTTGGAACCTTTCACTCAGCAATTGGTACTAATCTGTACAACATTTGTTTGTTGGTTTGAAGAGATTGCCGATTGGTAATAAAAAAGTTATTTGTATATTTTACAATAAAGTATCTAATAAATAAATAAATAATATATACTGATATACTATAAGAAACTCAAGCTTTCTGTCCTCTTCGCATAACCCAGCAGGGAAACGGTGTGATGGTATGAACTCGTATTTACAGTTAAGACCATTGACATGGACACAACATTTAAAAATTTCAAGTGCGCATAAACATATAAATACAAATACCCCTTAATACATTTTGTATTTATTTTGTATTTAAACATTAAAACATAAACATTGTATAGTATTACATTTTCATTGTATACAGTACAACCTGGCGGTCATATTGCCACGTGGCAACCTCTTCCAACCAACTAGAAATACGTTAAAGAGACCCTAAGAGAAAACCAGGCTGGAGTCATTTTTTTATCTGGGTTTCTGCGAGACATGAACCCGAAACCTCTGGGGTGGGAAACTAAGAGTCATACATTGATATTTTTTTTTGGCGCTATCGTCGTCATTGCTGGGTCTTGTATTCGAGCATACTCTCGTCATTTCAACGTCAATTTCGTTGGAAAGCAAAGCTGTACTTTAGAGTTTGTTTTAAGTAAGGGAGCCGTTACACACCGGCAAACTCACCGGCTACACTGCTGTACTGGATCCGATGGCACACCGAGGTGAGATTATCGTAGCACCGATGCCATAGATATTCTTATACCCCCCTAATACAAGGCGGAAAAAATGCTTGTGCCATTCGAGGGAAATTGCACAGCGCGGTTTTCGAACCGGTGACTTTCCGAAAAAAAATCTATCAAGTTACCATTATATCACTCTAAGAGCCCCTACGTAACATTGTAACAAACCTCTTCAATGCTACGAACTTAAAATTTCTCCTTCACCTTCATATATATCAACCTCCAATGCGCTCTATTTCATGATATGCATGATAAGATGCATAGATGTGGTTGAAGGGACAGATGAATGTGAAGTAATGACTAGTTCTCTCCACCTACTCTAAAAGGGACTATGCGCGATGGTAATGATGAGTTTGTTTTAAAACCTTGATTATATTATATTGTATTGTTGTATACAGTACATCTTGGTGGGTTTATTGCCATGTGAAAATTTCTTACGACCATCTAAAAATATGTTAAAGCAGTCTGGAGGGATAATCAGACAGATACTTTTTTTGAAAAAAAAATGGTACTAACGGGAATTGTACTCGCGGCGTTCTAGTCAGAACCGGTATCCTACCAATTGGGCCACGGACGTTGTATGTTAATTGGAGATCTTGAAGTATTAAGATTCAAACTGGATAATATTGTAACACATCGATCAATAAGTCCCGGGACTAACCAACAGATAGCGCCTCTAATAACAAATCCATACCATTCTCAGTTAGTACCATCCTTTAAAAGTTACGTGTCAAACTTTCATGACATTCCGACATTGTGTCATTGAGTTACAGTGGTTTTAGTGACGCTACTTTTGCTATTTTCAAAACAATGGAAAAACACGAATTTCGTATGTTGATAAAACATTGCTTTTAAATGGGGAAAAATACCGTTCAAACTCAGCGATGGCTTGAAAAGTGTTATCCGGGCCCTGCTTGAGATAGCTGACATCCTGAAGATATCATTTGGTAGTGATTACACTATTTTGCATAAACATTTGGTCATAAAAAAGTTTTTTTCGAAATGGGTGCCGCGTTTGCTCACAATGGAACAGAAACAACAATGCATCGAACGCGTAACGATGGCCAAATTGCATGAGTTGAACTTCGAATTGCTTCCGCACCCACCGTATTCTCCAGATTTGGCCTCCAGTGACTATTGGCTGTTCGCAGACCTCAAAAAGATGCTGCAGGGAAAGAGATTTGGCTCCAATGAAGAAGTGATTGCCGAAACTAACGCCTATTTTGAAACCAAAGATAAATCGTTCTACACGGCTGGCATAGAAAAGTTAGGAAAGAGTTGGAATGAATGTATCGCTCTTGAAGGAGACTATGTTGATGAATAAAGAAGAATTTTGGCAAACAAATGTTGTTTTAGTAGTTAGTCCCGGGACTTATTGATCGATGTGTTCTATAAGCAATGTTTGCAAAGATTCTTTACACATTTTCTGCAATTATTTTACAACTTATCCGTATAAATGATTGTATTAGTGATCTTGAGTGCCCTCAACCGTGGATCCGCGAGCCTAATTCATATTTCTATAATTTTTCGTGATGATAATATATTGTTTTACAAAAAAAAATTAGACGCGGCTTTCTCATATGTTACTCTTAAAGATGGCAAAATACTCTTAACCTGTACACCGCGTAAAAAATCAAATTCCACGAATCCTATGCGCGGCACAATTTCGGCGTTTTTAAATTTCTAAGTTTAAACGTGTATTTTATTTAAAACCACTGATATTTTTTATTACAACGCCAAGTAAACATGACATTCAAGTAATTTTCTAATAATAAATAATAGTCATTACTCTTAAGGAGACTCGTTAAATAAATGAGATAAACTAAACTTTACGTAAAATACACAAAGGAATGATACAGATCAGATCACAGGCGTTTGTGCTTCCCGCGAGGAACACGTTAAAGATGGTAAAAATATTTTTAAAGACGGAAAAAAACCTGTCTGGTAATAAATAATACACGCGCTAGACTTGTGCGAGTCTTGTTGTCTCTTTACGTGGGGGGTAGTATTTCCAACGCATGCATTAACCCTTCCTTCCCTGTGATGTGTAACTAGTACACGTTGCTTCTAAAAACTTTAATATCTCTATAAATATAATAAATACTGGGTTAAGATTTTAGGTATTCCTCCGTAATACATTTACGCATTGAATGAAAAAATAATATTAATAATAATTAGCACTTATCGGCCACATCAGAGATATTTTGTGAAAATTGAGAATAAATTCACCAATACAATCAAACGTGTGACGTAGGTATATTCATTCTAAAAAACTGCTATGGGTGAGGAAGCAACGCTATTCACGTCTCATTCTCAATCTACTTCGGTATATGGGAACGCAAAATAGAATCTCAGTTCGCTCGCTTCTCTCGCTTCAGTAGCTTTCGGGCATTCAATTGAGGTGGTCGCTTCGCCCGTTTTGTGAACGTCGGCCGATGTTTTTTTCGTGTTTTTAGCAATTAAATTTCAATTATTATCACTTTTGACTTCAAATTTAATTAATTTAAGTGATTGGCTATGAATATTCTTATTTTTCCGATTTTAAATCGCTCATTTTTACATGTGTATTGAATACACAGCACCGGAACGCGCGGTTTTTTTAGCACAGGAAGGGAAAGGTTAATAAACTGTGAGTTCTTATCCGCAGGTTCACTTAATAGGTTCATATGTTACACATCATTGCCTCCCATTTCGGATATAGTGAAAGGTAACTTACGAATGAAAAAAAAATTGTAATCTTTTTTCAGCTTATAATTATTTCAACTGAATTGATTCGAATTTTAAAGAAATATTCTTTGAAATATCTAATTACTATTGAAGCGACCATGCGTGCGGTCACTGAACCCATTGAGGCGACCCTTGGTCGCCCGGTCATCGAACTCGCATTGTAAGGAACGCGAGACAAGCACCGGGCGACCTTCACCCGCTCGGTCATTGAACTCACTATTAGCGGAGAATGCTGTCCTACAAAACAACGAATACCCTACGTGATGATAATAAATATATTTTGAGCCCTAGATGAGACAGCGACATATCTCTTGCTCCGTCTCGTGCACATTCCAAATATTATAAATACCGACGTTTATAAATAAAATGTCTCTGCATATTCCGATTTCAACTAGTTTTATTAAACCAACAATCATCCTCATCATCTCTCATTTAAGGAACAACCGTTCCTAAACTATTATTGTGACACTTTTTTTCGTGTCCCTCTTCAGTCGAACTGATCTTGTTGTCATTAACATAGAGTAATACTTACAATTAACTGGTGCCATATTCCACCCAAGTGTACGCGATGAATTAATCTGATTTCTTTTCATTAGGGTTGATATTTTTGCTATTTTTTTTAATGTGCAAGATACGGTTATAAGACTTGCATATTTCAATGAAACATAGTACTGCAAAGTGGATGCTATACTCGTATGTTCAGGTTCCAACGAACTTTGAGATTGTTTATATATTTTAGACTCTATGTACTCGTATCCCTAATGTTTCAAGGTTCAACGTTTTATGTATTTTTTGTGAATGACGTAAAATTTGACTTTTCTTTCTTTGATTAATTTCTATATTTGTCGTACTCGTTCCTCTCACTAATAAGTGTTTTAAGGGTGCCATGAAAAAAATACATAATAATGGTACTATGAAATAAAACTTTTAAAAACCATTAGTGTACCCCGGGTGTATGCTTCACAGAAATTAGTAAATTTATTTAGTGAAATTATGATTGTATGGTACCCTTTAAGAACTTAACTTTCCATTTCAATGATCATACACCCCTTAACCTCTCGAGTAGTAAGATATTAATGAAAATTTTAAAACATCATTTGTTCAGTTGGTAAAACATGTAACTAGCCGATAAATGATTTAATTGTGTGGTCATGAATAGATGTCATTGGTAGTCCAAATATTGACAAAATCTGGGAATATTCGAGAATTAATCACTGCGCCCCAACCGCGGGGCCATACGCTGACTCAGTATTTCAGGGCCCCACGGTTGGGGCGGTACTCACGGAGAGATTAAGAACTTAACTTTCCATGTTTAACTATTAATTTCGTATTATATACAGTATAATCTGACTGGTATATTGCCATTTGGCAATTTCTTCCAACCAACCAAAAAGATGTAAAACAAACCTGAAGGGAAAATCAGACTGGAACCCTTTATAAAAAAAAAACTGGGTCGTAGTGGAAATTGAACCCGTAACCTTCAGGCTTAAAGATAAGTGTCTTACCAACTAGACCACGGAGCTCATCATCTATCTGATCAAAGAAAAAGTCGTATACGTGAGTCAGAATAAAATACATTAAACCACGTTTTGATACAATGCAAATGACCTTTACACCATTATCAAAATCTTTCAAAACATGGACTGGTGTCGCGATAGGAAAGTCTGGCTTTTCTCCTCTCTGCCTACCCTGATAAGGAGACAGAGTGATGGTACGTACATATTTGTATACCATATTAATAATAAAATGCAAAGGAGAGTTAAGTGTCATTCATTTTGTAAATAAATAAATAATAAACTACTCGACCCATTCCGGAAAATGTCGAGTACCCCTGGAGTACACTCAAACCTCGTGAAAGGTGTTAACCGTGGAGCTACGTATCTCCGATTGAGCCGTCATCTGAGACGTCTTATCTCCGTATCTTATATTTGCCTCCCTACCGCTGCGCCAGGTAAACATTGTGCGACGCACCTCATCCACTCTTATCTTACTTAAACCGTTCTGGTTTACTCAGTTATTTTCTGTTCTTTTGAAAAGGAAAACGGTTTTCACATTCCTCGTGTTATTAAGTTTTTCTATTGTTATTTGAAAACCGTTTCGATAAAATTTCCATAGAATTACTACCGTACCAATCTACCGTTCCCTTACGAGAATATTTTCCAATTCAGTTCTGCAGGAGCGAGTTTTAACGAATAATAAAGTCTTATTATTTTGTGTTGCTCAGTTATGTTACGTTATTTTCTTTTATTCGGGATAGCTATCAATATTCGTCAAGTGCAGAAACAATATTCGGGATGGCTTAAAATATTCGTCAAGTGCAGAAACAATATTCGAGATGGCTTAAAACATTCGTCAAGTGCAGAAACAATATTCGGGATGGCTTAAAATATTCGTCAAGTGCAGAAACAATACTCGGGATGGCTTAAAATATTCGTCAAGTGCAGAAACAATATTCGGGATGGCTTAAAATATTCGTCAAGTGCAGGAACAATATTCGGGATAGCTAACAATATTCTTCAAGTACAGGAACAATATTCGCGATAGCTAATAATATTCGTCAAATGCAGGAACAATATTCGGGATAGCTAACAATATTCGTCAAGTGCAGGAACATTATTCGGGATAGCTAACAATATTCGTCAAGTGCAGGAACAATATTCGGGATAGCTAACAATATTCGTCAAGTGCAGGAACAATACAAAAAAGATTTCTACTGTTTCATCACGTGCAGGAACAATATAAAAAATATTTCTACTGTTTCATCAAGTGCAAGAACAATATAATAAATATTTCTTTTGTTTCATCAAATTTGTTATTTTATTCAATTCAATTCTGTTTTATATTTATATACTATTAATGCTTATACATATTATTTTGAACATTTTTCTTCTTCGTCATCATCGCGTGCTCAATGCTGATCGTCTTGGTCTTCTGCTATGCCTCGAACACGGCGCACCACCTGTCTCCACCCCTCCCGGTCTTGGGTCAAGCGCAATGCAGCGTTTAAAGAGAATCCTGTTAACTTATTTATTTTGCTCGCCTTTCCTCGACCGCCACTAGCTTTCATACTTGTATCTATCAACATGCCCAAAATACGTCAGGATTCATTTTCTGTATGTTGTTGAAAGTCTTTCGGTATTCTCAAATTCTAGAATAATACTCGTCGAGACAGACGTTAGTGCGCCTCTGGTCCATGGGATACAGAGCATCCGCCTCCAAAGCCCCATCTCAAAGGCATTTACCACGTTTCTTTCCTTCCTTCTTATCGTCCATGTATCTATTCCATGCAGTGTTATGGAAAGTAATAGAAACTAAACTAGAATTCTCTTCCATAAAGGTTTGTTATGTGACATAACTCTATTCTTATTTGCTATACGCTACAAAGTGTTTCCATAAACTGCATACAAGAATAAGGTCGATTATTTTACGCTATTCATTTATGCATGCCCTGTTTTACGCTTATATGGTATTATTCTTCTGAACTAGACAAAGAAATAAATAAATGAATTTAAAGCAGTATAATAAAACGGTCCTGAATTTATCGCCAGAATTCCATTTGGGATATTAAAACGGTTTAAAGACTTGCATCAGCGGTATTTCCCCGTTCTTAACTGACCCAGTTTATCTGAAAAGTCTTGTGCTGTTATCGATGCGGACGACCGGTGATTGCATTATTTGAAAATGTGCCTCGTTTTTAAGTGATTAAATTCTTCGCATTTATTTATGAGATAGATGCGCAATTGTGTCTTTATTGTGCAAATATGCGATGAATTCTTAGTTAGTAAAAGAAAGTGGGTGGAATTGTATAGAATTCTTATATCTTCTCTAAAATAACATTATAGTGAACCTGAATTGACACAATGGAAGAAGATACCAGTGTAGAGCCTTCTCCCTCTGAAATCACTCAAACAAGAAGATCTAGTCTACCCAATCAAATGTTCGTTAAGTCTGAAGATGATACTTCAGTAAGGCTTCGTAAGATTTCAGCTCTGCTCCCGAAGGAAGCTGAAGAATTGAAAAAAACGATGTTCTTGCGGCACGATGACGAGAGTCAAGTACAAACACTTCAAGAACCTCCCGTACGTTTGAGAAGGCGAAGTCCACGCTTCAGTGTTAAACTTATTGAAGATAACGCCACTATTCACGAAAATCGAATGAAATCGAAGCCCGAATCATACAAAGATCGAAAAATACACGATGAGCCTTCGACTCAAAACGAGAAAAGGGACTGCGAAGAGATAGACAAAAATAGGCATAAATGTGAAAATAAGCTCAAAGATTTAGATTTTTGTGATATGGCAACAGAGGAAAATATAGAACATCATTTGAAATGCGATGTTCTAAATGAACAACGTGAACAATCAACGATTAAACAAAGTACCACCTCACAAAATGCATGGATTTCTTTCCAAAGTAAAGAATTATCGCTTGAAATGCAAAATGCAAAAATGAAAGGAGACAAAACATCCAGTGAAATAGAAAATGGTTTATTTAAGTTTGAAAATACAATTTTATTTAAAGAGAATACTTCAGAAGACAAAGATAGTCCTCATATAATAGAAAAACAAAGATATATACCACAAGCTGAATATAAGACTTTGTTTAATAAAGAAAATGAATTCAACCCAAATGAGTCAACGCCATCAGGAGACTCTAACAGAGAACCTTTTAAAGAAAACGTACCTGATAAAGATGAACCAACTCTAGAAAAACCTTTAGAAATAGTCCACAAAGATATTAAGTCATACTTGGGTCTGACTGACTATCGCTTAAACCGGGCATCTTCCCTTTGGAACAGAAGACGCACTACGCAGCCAAAAAGAAAAATAAACTCATCTCAGTGCAATAGCGATGACTTTCAAGAAGTGTCAAAGGACTTCAAATGGCCAAGTGGATTGTCAGAATATATATTCAAGAAGGAAACCACTTCGACTTCGACAGATGACCATACTGGAGTTGGGATTAAGGAATTCTCAACTTGGCCTAAAAGGCTTCACTTGCATGTTGGAGAAGGTCGTCTGAGACATGTTGGACAGAATGTTTTCAGCACTCTGAGGAAGAAGCTCGTCAGTGTCAACAATGATGGATCGGACTTTCTGAGGGAATCTAACGGGTGAGTCATATTAACTGTTTATCATATTAATGTTTAAAATAAAGTTACGTGTGATGTTCAACTCATAAGTTTAATATTTACATCTTCAACTTCATCTTATGCCTGTAAGTTGGTACTCGTACTACATCCATTTAACCCTTACAGGCACAGGTAAACTTTACTTATTTTTACTCAGGCTACACAAAAAAATAAAAAGTCAAGTATATCATTATTTTTTTGATGTGTTTGAAAAATTATACATACAAATGCTAAATTAACATATTTCCACTTCCTCGGTAGGTTAAGGAACTCCTGGTGAGGTGGTACAACTTATGTACCACTAGTCATTATTTCCACTGGTACTTCTAATGTACCACCAAATAATGCCGAAATACATCCAAGTAAAATTATTTTTTAACCTAACTATAAATTTACCACAATTACTGAAGTCAATTTTATCACAACATAATTATTTTTTATTAAAATTTAATACAAATATATAACGTTTTCTTTTATACGTACAAGTCGGCACACCAAGAACAACTAACTGTCAATAATATTAGAAGCTAAATGAATTTGAACAGGACCAGACCTGCAGCTGTGCGGATATGAGTCATAAGTATTATATTATACGAAGTGGTACATAATCTGAGCGTTCGTGCAGCAATAGAGAGAGGTTTAATAAGTGGTACATTGCGTGTACCATTGTGCAGTATTGCGTCAAAAAAAAGGTGGTACATAACGTGGACCACTAAGCCTGTAAGAATTAATCGTTTCAATGCAATGGACGAGATTATCTGCATAAATAATCCGTACCGCACAGGCCCAACGCGGTTATACACGTATACGCAATCATATTGTTTAGCTTATTTGATCAATTCGACATATAATTATGCTATATTTTATAATTAGTACAAATACTGCCATCTCTGTAGAATATTATGAATATGTTTGTCATTTGTTAAGATGACTACGATGGAGATAATGTTATTTTTCTAAAGTGATCCTTTTGTCAGATGTCATGTATCGCTAGGGTTGGGTTGGCGCGTTAATATATATATTTTTTATTGTCATTCAACAATTTTAAATGTATTCCTCACAGTTTATTAGTTTACTTGTGTAGCAATATTTATTGACATAATTTATCTCGTGTGCCGTAATTTTTTTACTCAAAACAACTTTTTTTTGGTTTGTTTGAAATATGTAGTAAACATAACTCAATCGCAAAAACATCAAACCAATGTAATGGGTATTTCATAGTTAAAATATTTTATTAAAATCTCAAAACATGTAAAATGTTGGTTGAATTCTAGTTTATATCTTAGTGTTGTCAACATTTGGACTCTTATTTTATTTTCTTTCTTTACGTTGGCAGTAAATCTGGGGTTGTGAATGTCTGCGTTTATATTTCTAATAATTTTCATTCATATTTATCGAATTTATAATTGTATGAACAACCATTATTTCGTATTATAATTTACGTGTACCCTTAAGGGAAAACATGTGATGTGTTTGCCTCCTTATTGGGGGGGGGGCGTATCTGGATTTAAAGGATTTTATAAGATGATCCCGTAACATATGTTATAATTGTATTTATTTTCAAGACATGACACATTGAATGTTGCATTTCATAAACCTATTGTATTTTTTGCATTATTTCAATGAAGTTAAAAAACGGTGATAAATCGCTTTCGTTGTGGACCTTTAATATTTCTTTTGTGTTGTTTATTTTATTGCGTTTTAATAATTTATTGGAGTATAATATAAAATATTTATATATTGCAAAACAAGCCTGCCTTTGTTAGTATAAATACAGTAACTCAATTTGTCAAGAAAAATAATCTCCAAACTGCTTTTATGCCTAAATCAAGTATCAAAAACGCAAAGTTACTTAAATATGTCAAATTAAATGTGGATATGTCGTTTAAAATAATTGCCGAGAATTTAAAATGAACCAAATGCGATATATATCTTACTTTTGATTTATTTATTTAGTTACTGTTTTTTTGCTTGAAAGGGAGGGCTGTAAACTACACGAATTCATTATCAAACGAATAGTGATAAAGAAACAAGTACAAAGGGGTTTTAAATTACTTATGTATTTAAATACAAAACGTGGTTTATAAATTACAAATTGTTTAGAATAAAAGAACGTGGTTTTTAAATTATAATTCAAATGTGCTAGATTGTATAAACGCGATTTTTAAATAACAAATGAATAAGAATTCAAAATGTGTTTTTTAAATTACATATGTATTAAAATACAAAAATGCGGCTCTCAAATTACAAGAATACAAAAAGGGATTTTTAAATTACAAATTTATCAGAATACAAAAAGAGATTTTTAAATTACAAATTTATCAGAATACAAAAAGGGATTTTTAAATTACAAATTTATCAGAATATAAAAAGGGATTTTTAAATAACAAATTTATCAGAATACAAAAAAAAGCGGTTTTAAATTTGAAATACATAAAAATTCCTTTGTAATTTAAAAATTAATAAATAATAAAAGGTGACCGTGGTCTAACACTTAGTTATTCACGCTAAGCGAAGCAGCGGGCGTCCCACGTTCGATTCCTGGCGGATTCACTTCCGGACTGATTTTACTCTTAGACCATTTTACATTTGTATTTAAAGTAGCTTATATGCTGTATGTCCTTAATTCTTACAGCTTTATTGAGTCATATAAAAAAATGAGCTTTATAAAACTGCCTACTTGAAAGATTGAAATGAATTCAAAATGATGATCATCTTGGAAGCTTAATCGGTTTTCCATCGGAGCTTTAAGTTTGATATGTCAAGGCTGTGTGCTTACTGAAGTGCAACAGTTCGCACACAAACTAGTACACGCACAAGTGTCTTTGATCCGTAGAATGGCTGACAATCATACTCAATCACGAAGGATAGTCTATCGAAGGAAACAAAAACACGGTTTATAAATTGCAAAAGTATTGAAATATTTAACAAAATCACTCGGTTATTGTACTAATTTTATTAATAGCGACTTTTAAGTTGTTAAGTTATATTATTTTATATAATATATCAGGTTTAAGTGGGTATTCTACTCTAGAGGCGTGAATTTCGGGCGTTTTTTCAGACTAAATAAAAAAAATTTAAAAAATATTTTTCCTAATCATTTTTTACAGTTTGTTTATTGATGATATGAGAGAGAAAAAAAATGAAAATTCAAGATGTTATTGTTATCAGCTGTTATCTTGTAAAAAAGGGGGTGAGCTGGTCGACATGATTAAAGCCCTTTCGTAAATCCGAAACAAAAATCATATACATTTTCTTGATAAGAAATAATGTCGTTATAGTGGTTATGTCGTTCATTTTATTACCCTTTTTTTCAAATTTTGACTCAAATGCTGCCTCATTTATACCAATAACTTCGTAAATATTGAGAATTTTTAAATTTTTTTTTGAGAACATATTTTTAAAGATTTTCACTTTAAAAATATACAAAAAAATGGTTTTTTAAAATTTCTAGAGTAGAATATACTATACTACCCCCTTGAGTTGACATTCATCCCTAATCACTTAATTTCGTATTCTGTCATACATTGTAACCCCGTGTATCGCAGTGTACACATTTTTTACAGCATTTATTCTATTCCTTTCAGTATTTTTTCATATCAACGTTTCACCTACATCAACGTGTTGTGGTGATAAATGCGATTAAAGAAATAGCCAAAAAATATTAGTTTAATATGGAAAAATAGTTCCGCAAATTGAAATTAGATACCTTTGATAAATTATTTATCGGTAATACACACAGGTCAACATTGCCCGGTATGACAGACGGGGAAGCCCTTAATTACCCTGGTGGTGTGGGGGAGGGATGGGGGGTGGCGACACTGGTAGCGGTGGACCGAATGGGTTGGCCTACGACCGCCACCAGTCACTGTGCTGGGTCACGCTAACCTGTTGAGTTTACACTTCCGAGGCTGCTGATGACACGTAGTATACGGGGCAGGGAGGGGTGACTTGTATATATTTTCAGCGTGCTATATTCTTTGAACCTGGTTTAAGGCCCGTTCTCACGGTTCAAGTTTAGTTGACCGATTAAAGTTGAACACGACTTGAATCAATTTCCTTGAATCAACGTACACACGTTTCAATAGAAACTGATTCAAGGACCGTTCTCACCGTTCAAGTTTAGTTGACCGATTAAAGTTGATCAACAAAAGTTGAATGAAATCTGTAGTGATAACCTTTGTTTCATTAGAGTTGATCAACTTTTTAGTTGATCAAGAAAAGATTGACGCAGTCAAACTTTATCGTTCAAGTTATGAGTCATTCGCCATTTGCTTTCAAGTTGAAACCTGTCTTGAAACATGTTAATTCAAGTTGATTGTCAAGTTCGCTTTCAACTCGATAAATATAAAAATAAAGATGCAAGAGAAAATGTTTACGACTCCATTTTTACCTGAATTAAATTGAAACAGTTTATTGAATCAGTTTCTATTGAAACGTGTAAACAAAAACGGATTCAAGTTGTATTCAACTTTTGTTGATCGGTCAACTAAACTTGAACTGTGAGAACGGGCCTGTATTCAACTTTTGTTGATCAACTATAATCGGTCAATTAAACTTGAACCGTGAGAACGCGCCTTCACTACAGATTTCATTTAATTTTTGTTGATCAACTTTAAATCGGTCAACTAAACATGAACCGTGAGAATGCGCCTTTAGACGTATATTGATTTATTTACATATAAACGGTACAATAAAAAAACAGTTGTGAGTGTTTAATACATTAAGGACTCTTTTTTTTACATAGTCTTTAACTGTCCATGCAGTGAGACTCTGGAATCAGTTACAAACCAATATAAGACTCGCTCCGTCCTTGGCATGCTTTAAGAAGCGACTGAAAAAAACTCTTAATTTCTAGTCAGTAAAATAACGTGTTTCATTCCTGATTTTTCTTTTCCTTTCCTCTCCACCATCCCTTCCTTTCCTTTTGATTGATGATATCTCACTTTATATGAAAATTAATGTTCGGGTGATTGTCCGTCTTTGTGGGGTTCGTGGGCATATGCTCACGTATGTGTTTATGAATTTCGTGGAGATGGATAGTCATTTGAATGATTTATGCGACCACGTAACTTGCATAATTTACTTTTGCCTGGGTGGCTGGAAGAGATTGCCGCATGACAATAAGCCTGCCAGATTGTATTTGCAATAAAAGTGTTAAATAAATAAATAAGGACAGAATGCATATTTTTTTTTAAAACAATTATAAGAAAAATAATTACAAAAAAACAGGCGTGTATAAGCGTACAAAACTACATGTTATTAGTACAATATGGAGCAGTCTAAAGACGTACAGCCCGCACTGCGCCACAGCAGGCGGCACTCTTCACATGAGTGCGGAAGGGGGATATAAATATAAATAAACAATAAAACAAAATCTGCTTATCTCAAGCTCACCAAAAAACAAAAACGTCCCCACAAAACTCAATGTCTCAAGACGCCAATATGTAATCTACAGAAAAGTGAAACAAAAAAAAACAAACACGAAAGATAAATCATTGAGAAACAAAATATAAATGACGGAATCAGACAGGTACAACTTCACAAATATCAATTACGGGGAAACAAAAAAAAATGTAACTAAAACTACAATAATCAATTCAAAAATAGTTCAAAAAAGACCTCGAAAGACACACGGGATACAATTTCCAGGCTCGTATATTCGGAAGTGCACTCCTTATATTCGTATGTCAACCAACTGACTTCAAAAATGTCCGAAACTGCAGCGTAGTCATTACCGTTCCTATCTAGATAAAGGGGAATGTCCGAATCTGCAGCGTAGTCATTACCGTTCCTATCTAGATAAAGGGGAATGTCCGAAACTGCAGCGTAGTCATTACCGTTCATATCTAGATAAAGGGGAATGTCCGAAACTGCAGCGTAGTCATTACCGTTCCTATCTACATAGTCATTACCGTTCCTATCTAGATAAAGGGAAATTCGCTAAATTATTCGTTCTATAATTCTCACTATATTTTTTTCGCAAGCTTTTCGCAACTCCTAATGTGGATAAACAATCTCTCATTGTGGACAAACAAACATTCTTTTAGGCATGAAAATTTTAATTCAGGTGGAACAAGGTATTTTTTTTATATTTATGAGATTAACAGTAATCGATTTCCAATCCAGTATGATCTGCGCTATATTATTTTTTAAAGTTATTTTACGACATAGAAAGAACTCAAAAAAGCTTCTTCTCTACTTTAATTCGGAAATTCTAGGATGAGTCCTGTGACAACTCACAAATTAGCCCCAATACAACCTTGTAAGGATGTTCAGTGATTTTAATTATTTTATCAACTTTAATATAAGCCTCAATTCTAATAAATAGCAAGTTATTTAGGTAAATACATTACATAAGGTTGTATTGGGGCAAATTTGTGAGCTGTCACAGGACTCATCCTAGAATTTCCGAACTATAATATCAGCGTCCGTATTCTGACGGTTTGGGTGTGGTGGGAGGCATCATACATGGATATTTATCATGATAAAAAAAGATGAAAATATAAACGTTTGAACCAAATTGTGTTTATTTTATTAAAAATAAATAAAAATAGAAATATATTACACATTGAATATATTTTAATTTGTTTCATAAACACTGTTTATTCCACTTTTTGTAACGATATAACCCTACCGGTTTGAAGACTTTCACCTCATCTAAGAAAGACTGTAGCACTGACGTGAACATTGCACAAATTGATTAGGTCGATAAAAGTATTTTCTTGTGTAAATTATATTGTTGACCTGTATCACAACAATTCAAATTTAATCGAAATGTAAATAGAAAACTCAAAGTATTATATTATATTTGATACCCCGGGGGTTGTGGAGGTTGTGGAAGTGAATATTGTAATATCCACGTTTGATCGAGGAGAGACGTTCATAGTCATTTAGATGAACACTTACAGTGGTATTTTCCCACCAGCCTTAAGGTTACAGTTCATCCAACTCGGAGGGAAGGAGGCTTTTAAAGTGGGCAAATGTCAAGAGTTATTCTTCATCAAACACTGTCCAAAAGCTCTTTCAAACTTATGAATTTATCGTCGTCAAAAAGGTTGTGTAGCGTTAAACGGGCATCGAAGAAAACTTTCTACGTAATGTTTCATTTATTATCTTACATTTTTCATACAAATATTTTTCTCGTCCTGTCAAAAGCTTTTAATCCCAAAAAAAAAAACGAACATTCATCTTAAGAATAGTCATTTGTATCGGTTCGGGGTTAAACACGAGTATTTATCCCCTTTTAGTATTTCTATATAAAATAATTAATTTGTGAACTACCACAAACTTTCGCTTTTTAAAGCATGCCGTCCCTGGCATGCTTTAAGAAGCGACTGAAAAACGTCTTAATTTCTAGTCAGTAAAATAACATGTTTCATTCCTGATTTTTCTTTTCCTTTCCTCTCCACCATCCCTTCTTTTCCTTTTGATTGATTATATCTCACTTTATATGAAAAATAATGTTCGGGTGATTGTCCGTCTTTGTGGGGTTCGTGGGCATATGCTCATGTATGTGTTTATGGATTTCGTGGGAATGGATAGTTATTTGAATGATTTATGTGACCACGTAACTTGTTTCATTTACTTTTTTCTGATTGGTTGGAAGAGATGGCCGCCTGGCAATACGCCCGCCAGATTCTATTTTTAATAAGTGTTAAATAAATAAATAAACTTTATGAATTGAATATCATATTTTTATTAAGACTTATTTATTTCAATATGAACATATTATCTCGTCGGAAATTTTCAGCGTCTCTCGTCTTTCAATCATGGATTAGCGATACGCTCAAACAGAGATTGTTTATTGGCCTTTCCAGTTCACCGCTCCTCTTTCTTTACGTCGTCCTTTACTGTCCATGGAGTGCAGTTACAAACCAATGTTAGACTCGCCCCGTCCTTGGCACGCTTTAAGAAGCGACTGAAAAACCTCTTAATTTATAGTCAGTAATATAACGTGTTTCATTCCTGATTTTTCTTTTCCTTTCCTCTCCACCATCCCTTCCTTTTCCTTTGATTAATGATATCTCACATTTACTTTATAATATACGAGTATATATATTCATAAGTTTCATTAAGACGATAATCATTTGAATACTCTTTTACGACCATGTAACTTGTTTATTTTCTTTTGTCTGGTTGGTTGGAAGAAATTACAGACAAAAAAATTAACTAAACTTGAAAGATTTTTAAAGTCTCAATAAACAAAAATGCGCAAAAAATATTCAACTCACTTATTACTTTTTTTTTTGTTATTTGAGGGTTATTAATATTGCTTATCAATAATAAGTAAGTAATAATAATATATCAGACAAAAAAAATTGACTAAACTTGATAGGTTTTTATAGTCTCAATAGACGAAAATGCGCAAAAAATATTCAACTCACAAAACACTTTTCTTTAGTTATTTGAGGGTTATTAATATTGCTTATCAATAATTAGTAAGTAATAATATGATATCAGACAAAAAAAATTACTAAACTTGATAGGTTTTTATAGTCTCAATAGATAAAAATGCTCAAAAAATATTCAACTCACAAAACACTTTTCTTTAGTTATTTGAGGCTTATTAATATTGCTTATCAATAATTAGTAAGTAATAATATGATATCAGACAAAAAAAAATTACTAAACTTGATAGGTTTTTATAGTCTCAATAGATAAAAATGCTCAAAAAATATTCAACTCACAAAACACTTTTCTTTAGTTATTTGAGGCTTATTAATATTGCTTATCAATAATTAGTAAGTAATAATATGATATCAGACAAAAAAAATTTACTAAACTTGATAGGTTTTTATAGTCTCAATAGATAAAAATGCTCAAAAAATATTCAACTCACAAAACACTTTTTTTTAGTGCTTTGAGGGTTATTAATATCGCTTATCAATAAGTTTTGAAAAATGAATTCATAACACAAAGTGAATTGCTTTGAGCAAACTCCACAAGCCTGTTTCCTCTGTCATCTCGGGTGCCTATCCCAAATTTTCCCACTGATTCGTCATCTTTGTGGAGACCGCCGATTCTTGCGTTGAAATCTCCGATTACAAATTTGAAGTGGGATGTGTTTGCATCATACATATCTTGAACTTCCTGGTAGTACTCTTCGATACAATCATCAGAGTAACTCTGTGTAGGGGCATATGTCTGTATTATTTGTATTCGATATCGCTTGTTTATTTCGAAAGTTAGGGACGCCACTCTGTCAGAAGAGCTCTCAGTCGTGATGATGTTATTCACCCATTTCCTGTGGACAATAAATCCCACTCCGCTGGTTCTTCCATCTTCTGTACCTCTGAAATACAGATGGTGTCCATCTTTCAATTCTATGAGATCTTCTCCTTTTCTTCTGACTTCGCTTAGCCCTACGATATCCCAATTGATGTGCTTAAGTTCTTCTTGGAGTTCAGTGATATGGGCCTCACTTGAGAGGGTACAAGTATTGAATGTCGCGATGTTCATCTTGAAGCAGCCGTTACCGATCCTCCGTGTCCGTATCGAAGGCTCTTTGACGAAAAAATTTGACGAAACTTGATAGTTTCTTACATATTGAGACGAAAATGCGCAAAAAATATTCACGTTACAAAACACTTCTCTTAAGTTATTTGAGGGTTTTTAATATCGCTTATCAATAATAAGTAAGTATTAATATGAAATCAAACAAAAAAAATTGACGAAACTTGATAGTTTCTTACATATTGAGATGAAAATGCGCAAAAAAATTTCACGTCACAAAACACTTCCCTTAAGTTATTTGAGGGGTTTTAATATCGCTTATCAATAATAAGTAAGTATTAATATGAAATCAAACAAAAATAAATTGACGAAACTTGATAGTTTCTAACATATTGAGACGAAAATGCGCAAAAAATATTCACCTCACAAAACACTTCTCTTTAGTTATTTGAGGGTTTTTAATATCGCTTATCAATAATAAGTAAGTATTAATATGAAATCAAACAAAAAAAATTGACGAAACTTGATCGTTTCTTACATATTGAGACGAAAATGCGCTAAAAATATTTACCTCACAAAACACTTCTCTTTAGTTATTTGAGGGTTTTTAATATCGCTCATCAATAATAAGTCAGTATTAATATGAAATCAAACAAAAAAAAATTTACGAAACTTGATAGTTTCTTTCGTATTGAGACGAAAATGCGCAAAAAATATTTACCTCACAAAACACTTCTCTTTAGTTATTTGATGGTTTTTAATATCGCTTATCAATAATAAGTAGGTATTAATATGAAATCAAACAAAAATAAATTGACGAAACTTGATAGTTTCTTACATATTGAGACGAAAATGCGCAAAAAATATTCACCTCACAAAACACTTATCTTTAGTTATTTGAGGGTTTTTAATATCGCTCATCAATAATAAGTAAGTATCAATATGAAATCAAACAAAAAAAAATTGACGAAACTTGATCGTTTCTTACATATTGAGACGAAAATGCGCAAAAAATATTTACCTCACAAAACACTTCTCTTTAGTTATTTGAGGGTTTTTAATATCGCTTATCAATAATAAGTAAGTATTAATATGAAATCAAACAAAAAAAATTGACGAAACTTGATAGTTTCTTACATATTGAGACGAAAATGCGCAAAAAATATTTACCTCACAAAACACTTCTCTTAAGTTATTTGAGGGTTTTTAATATCGCTTATCAATAATACGTAAGTATTAATATGAAATCAAACAAAAAAAAATTGACGAAACTTGATAGTTTCTTACATATTGAGACGAAAATGCGCAAAAAATATTCACCCCACAAAACACTTCTCTTTAGTTATTTGAGGGGTTTTAATATCGCTTATCAATAATAAGTAAGTATTAATATGAAATCAAACAAAAAAAAATTGACGAAACTTGATAGTTTCTTACATATTGAGACGAAAATGCGCAAAAAATATTTACCTCACAGAACACTTCTCTTTAGTTATTTGAGGGTTTTTAATATCGCTTATCAATAATAAGTAAGTATTAATATGAAATCAAACAAAAAAAATTGACGAAACTTGATAGTTTCTTACATATTGAGACGAAAATGCGCAAAAAATATTTACCTCACAAAACACTTCTCTTAAGTTATTTGAGGGTTTTTAATATCGCTTATCAATAATACGTAAGTATTAATATGAAATCAAACAAAAAAAAATTGACGAAACTTGATAGTTTCTTACATATTGAGACGAAAATGCGCAAAAAATATTCACCCCACAAAACACTTCTCTTTAGTTATTTGAGGGGTTTTAATATCGCTTATCAATAATAAGTAAGTATTAATATGAAATCAAACAAAAAAAAATTGACGAAACTTGATAGTTTCTTACATATTGAGACGAAAATGCGCAAAAAATATTTACCTCACAGAACACTTCTCTTTAGTTATTTGAGGGTTTTTAATATCGCTTATCAATAATAAGTAAGTATTAATATGTAATCAAACAAAAAAATTTGACGAAACTTGATAGTTTCTTACATATTGAGACGAAAATGCGCAAAAAATATTTACCTCACAAAACACTTCTCTTTAGTTATTTGAGGGTTTTTAATATCGCTCATCAATAATAAGTATCAATATGAAATCAAACAAAAAAAAGTGAGGAAACTTGATAGTTTCTTACATATTGAGACGAAAATGCGCAAAAAATATTTACCTCACAAAACACTTCTCTTTAGTTATTTGAGGGTTTTTAATATCGCTCATCAATAATAAGTAAGTATCAATATGAAATCAAACAAAAAAAAGTGAGGGAACTTGATAGTTTCTTACATATTGAGACGAAAATGCGCTAAAAATATTTACCTCACAAAACACTTCTCTTTAGTTATTTGAGGGTTTTTAATATCGCTCATCAATAATAAGTAAGTATCAATATGAAATCAAACAAAAAAAAGTGAGGAAACTTGATAGTTTCTTACATATTGAGACGAAAATGCGCAAAAAATATTTACCTCACAAAACACTTCTCTTTAGTAATTTGAGGGTTTTTAATATCGCTCATCAATAATAAGTAAGTATCAATATGAAATCAAACAAAAAAAAGTGAGGAAACTTGATAGTTTCTTACATATTGAGACGAAAATGCGCTAAAAATATTTATCTCACAAAACACTTCTCTTTAGTTATTTGAGGGTTTTTAATATCGCTTATCAATAATAAGTAAGTATTAATATGAAATCAAACAAAAAAAATTGACGAAACTTGATAGTTTCTTACATATTGAGACGAAAATGCGCAAAAAATATTTACCTCACAAAACACTTCTCTTAAGTTATTTGAGGGTTTTTAATATCGCTTATCAATAATAAGTAAGTATTAATATGAAATCAAACAAAAAAAAATTGAGGAAACTTGATAGTTTCTTACATATTGAGACGAAAATGCGCAAAAAATATTTACCTCACAGAACACTTCTCTTTAGTTATTTGAGGGTTTTTAATATCGCTTATCAATAATACGTAAGTATTAATATGAAATCAAACAAAAAAAAATTGACAAAACTTGATAGTTTCTTACATATTGAGACGAAAATGCGCAAAAAATATTTACCTCACAAAAAACTTCTCTTTAGTTATTTGAGGGTTTTTAATATCGCTCATCAATAATAAGTCAGTATTAATATGAAATCAAACAAAAAAAAATTTACGAAACTTGATAGTTTCTTTCGTATTGAGACGAAAATGCGCAAAAAATATTTACCTCACAAAACACTTCTCTTTAGTTATTTGATGGTTTTTAATATCGCTTATCAATAATAAGTAGGTATTAATATGAAATCAAACAAAAATAAATTGACGAAACTTGATAGTTTCTTACATATTGAGACGAAAATGCGCAAAAAATATTCACCTCACAAAACACTTATCTCTAGTTATTTGAGGGTTTTTAATATCGCTCATCAATAATAAGTAAGTATCAATATGAAATCAAACAAAAAAAAATTGACGAAACTTGATCGTTTCTTACATATTGAGACGAAAAT
Organism: Odontocerum albicorne; assembly: GCA_949825065.1. Classification (NCBI taxonomy): domain Eukaryota; kingdom Metazoa; phylum Arthropoda; class Insecta; order Trichoptera; family Odontoceridae; genus Odontocerum; species Odontocerum albicorne. The sequence continues at coordinate 42,676,561 of OX463853.1, read as the reverse complement.
GCGCAAAAAATATTTACCTCACAAAACACTTCTCTTTAGTTATTTGAGGGTTTTTAATATCGCTCATCAATAATAAGTAAGTATTAATATGAAATCAAACAAAAAAAATTGACGAAACTTGATAGTTTCTTACATATTCAGACGAAAATGCGCTAAAAATATTTATCTCACAAAACACTTCTCTTTAGTTATTTGAGGGTTTTTAATATCGCTTATCAATAATAAGTAAGTATTAATATGAAATCAAACAAAAAAAATTGACGAAACTTGATAGTTTCTTACATATTGAGACGAAAATGCGCAAAAAATATTTACCTCACAAAACACTTCTCTTAAGTTATTTGAGGGTTTTTAATATCGCTTATCAATAATAAGTAAGTATTAATATGAAATCAAACAAAAAAAAATTGAGGAAACTTGATAGTTTCTTACATATTGAGACGAAAATGCGCAAAAAATATTTACCTCACAGAACACTTCTCTTTAGTTATTTGAGGGTTTTTAATATCGCTTATCAATAATAAGTAAGTATTAATATGTAATCAAACAAAAAAATTTGACGAAACTTGATAGTTTCTTACATATTGAGACGAAAATGCGCAAAAAATATTTACCTCACAAAACACTTCTCTTTAGTTATTTGAGGGTTTTTAATATCGCTTATCAATAATAAGTAAGTATTAATATGAAATCAAACAAAAAAAAAATGACAAAACTTGATAGTTTCTTTCGTATTGAGACGAAAATGCGCAAAAAATATTTACCTCACAAAACACTTCTCTTTAGTTATTAGGTGGTTTTTAATATCGCTTATCAATAATAAGTAAGTATAAATATGAAATCAAACAAAAAAAAGTTGACGAAACTTGATAGTTTCTTACATATTGAGACGAAAATGCGCAAAAAATATTCACGTCACAAAACACTTCTCTTCAGTTATTTGAGGGTTTTTAATATCGCTTATCAATAATAAGTCAGTATTAATATGAAATCAAACAAAAAAAAATTGACGAAACTTGATAGTTTCTTACATATTGAGACGAAAATGCGCAAAAAATATTTACCTCACAAAACACTTCTCTTTAGTTATTTGAGGGTTTTTAATATCGCTCATCAATAATAAGTCAGTATTAATATGAAATCAAACAAAAAAAAATTGACGAAACTTGATAGTTTCTTACATATTGAGACGAAAATGCGCAAAAAATATTCACCCCACAAAACACTTCTCTTTAGTTATTTGAGGGGTTTTAATATCGCTTATCAATAATAAGTAAGTATTAATATGAAATCAAACAAAAAAAAATTGACGAAACTTGATAGTTTCTTACATATTGAGACGAAAATGCGCAAAAAATATTCACCCCACAAAACACTTCTCTTTAGTTATTTGAGGGGTTTTAATATCGCTTATCAATAATAAGTAGGTATTAATATGAAATCAAACAAAAAAAAATTGACGAAACTTGATAGTTTCTTACATATTGAGACGAAAATGCGCAAAAAATATTCACCTCACAAAACACTTATCTCTAGTTATTTGAGGGTTTTTAATATCGCTTATCAATAATAAGTAAGTATTAAAATGAAATCAAGCAAAAAAAAAAATGACAAAACTTGATAGTTTCTTTCGTATTGAGACGAAAATGCGCAAAAAATATTCACCTCACAAAACACTTCTCTTTAGTTATTTGAGGGTTTTTAATATCGCTTATCAATAATAAGTAAGTATTATTATGAAATCAAACAAAAAAAAATTGACGAAACTTGATAGTTTCTTACATATTGAGACGAAAATGCGCAAAAAATATTCACCCCACAAAACACTTCTCTTTAGTTATTTGAGGGGTTTTAATATCGCTTATCAATAATAAGTAGGTATTAATATGAAATCAAACAAAAAAAAATTGACGAAACTTGATAGTTTCTTACATATTGAGACGAAAATGCGCAAAAAATATTAACCTCACAAAACAATTCTCTTTAGTTATTTGAGGGTTTTTAATATCGCTTATCAATAATAAGTAAGTATTAAAATGAAATCAAGCAAAAAAAAAATGACAAAACTTGATAGTTTCTTACATATTGAGACGAAAATGCGCAAAAAATATTTACCTCACAAAACACTTCTCTTGAGTTATTTGAGGGATTTTTATATCGCTTATCAATAATAAGTAAGATTTAAATGAAATCAAACAAAAAAAAATGACAAAACTTGATAGTTTCTTTCGTATTGAGACGAAAATGCGCAAAAAATATTCACCTCACAAAACACTTCTCTTTAGTTATTTGAGGGTTTTTAATATCGCTTATCAATAATAAGTAAGTATTATTATGAAATCAAACAAAAAAAAATTGACGAAACTTGATAGTTTCTTACATATTGAGACGAAAATGCGCAAAAAATATTCACCCCACAAAACACTTCTCTTTAGTTATTTGAGGGTTTTAATAACGCTTATCAATAATAAGTAAGTATTAATATGAAATCAAACAAAAAAAAATTGACGAAACTTGATAGTTTCTTACATATTCAGACGAAAATGCGCAAAAAATATTCACCTCACAAAACACTTCTCTTTAGTTATTTGTGGGTTTTTAATATCGCTTATCAATAATAAGTAAGTATTAATATGAAATCAAACAAAAAAAATTGACGAAACTTGATAGTTTCTTACATATTGAGACGAAAATGCGCAAAAAATATTTACCTCACAAAACACTTCTCTTGAGTTATTTGAGGGATTTTTATATCGCTTATCAATAATAAGTAAGATTTAAATGAAATCAAACAAAAAAAAATGACAAAACTTGATAGTTTCTTTCGTATTGAGACGAAAATGCGCAAAAAATATTTACCTCACAAAACACTTCTGTTTAGTTATTAGGTGGTTTTTAATATCGCTTATCAATAATAAGTAAGTATTAATATGAAATCAAACAAAAAGAAATTGACGAAACTTGATAGTTTCTTACATATTGAGACGAAAATGCGCAAAAAATATTCACCCCACAAAACACTTCTCTTTAGTTATTTGAGGGTTTTTAATATCGCTTATCAATAATAAGTAAGTATTAATATGAAATCAAACAAAAAAAAAATTACAAAACTTGATAGTTTCTTTCGTATTGAGACGAAAATGCGCAAAAAATATTCACCTCAAAAAACACTTCTCTTTAGTTATTTGAGGGTTTTTAATATCGCTTATCAATAATAAGTAAGTATTAATATGAAATCAAACAAAAAAAAATGACAAAACTTGATAGTTTCTTTCGTATTGAGACAAAAATGCGCAAAAAATATTTACCTCACAAAACACTTCTCTTTAGTTATTAGATGGTTTTTAATATCGCTCATCAATAATAAGTCAGTATTAATATGAAATCAAACAAAAAAAAAATTACGAAACTTGATAGTTTCTTTCGTATTGAGACGAAAATGCGCAAAAAATATTTACCTCCCAAAACACTTCTCTTTAGTTATTTGATGGTTTTTAATATCGCTTATCAATAATAAGTAGGTATTAATATGAAATCAAACAAAAATAAATTGACGAAACTTGATAGTTTCTTACATATTGAGACGAAAATGCGCAAAAAATATTCACCTCACAAAACACTTCTCTTTAGTTATTTGAGGGTTTTTAATATAGCTCATCAATAATAAGTAAGTATCAATATGAAATCAAACAAAAAAAAATTGACGAAACTTGATCGTTTCTTACATATTGAGACGAAAATGCGCAAAAAATATTTACCTCACAAAACACTTCTCTTTAGTTATTTGAGGGTTTTTAATATCGCTTATCAATAATAAGTAAGTATTAATATGAAATCAAACAAAAAAAAAATTACGAAACTTGATAGTTTCTTTCGTATTGAGACGAAAATGCGCAAAAAATATTTACCTCCCAAAACACTTCTCTTTAGTTATTTGATGGTTTTTAATATCGCTTATCAATAATAAGTAGGTATTAATATGAAATCAAACAAAAAAAATTGACGAAACTTGATAGTTTCTTACATATTCAGACGAAAATGCGCTAAAAATATTTATCTCACAAAACACTTCTCTTTAGTTATTTGAGGGTTTTTAATATCGCTTATCAATAATAAGTAAGTATTAATATGAAATCAAACAAAAAAAATTGACGAAACTTGATAGTTTCTTACATATTGAGACGAAAATGCGCAAAAAATATTTACCTCACAAAACACTTCTCTTAAGTTATTTGAGGGTTTTTAATATCGCTTATCAATAATAAGTAAGTATTAATATGAAATCAAACAAAAAAAAAATGAGGAAACTTGATAGTTTCTTACATATTGAGACGAAAATGCGCAAAAAATATTTACCTCACAGAACACTTCTCTTTAGTTATTTGAGGGTTTTTAATATCGCTTATCAATAATAAGTAAGTATTAATATGTAATCAAACAAAAAAATTTGACGAAACTTGATAGTTTCTTACATATTGAGACGAAAATGCGCAAAAAATATTTACCTCACAAAACACTTCTCTTTAGTTATTTGAGGGTTTTTAATATCGCTCATCAATAATAAGTATCAATATGAAATCAAACAAAAAAAAGTGAGGAAACTTGATAGTTTCTTACATATTGAGACGAAAATGCGCAAAAAATATTTACCTCACAAAACACTTCTCTTTAGTTATTTGAGGGTTTTTAATATCGCTCATCAATAATAAGTAAGTATCAATATGAAATCAAACAAAAAAAAGTGAGGAAACTTGATAGTTTCTTACATATTGAGACGAAAATGCGCTAAAAATATTTATCTCACAAAACACTTCTCTTTAGTTATTTGAGGGTTTTTAATATCGCTTATCAATAATAAGTAAGTATTAATATGAAATCAAACAAAAAAAATTGACGAAACTTGATAGTTTCTTACATATTGAGACGAAAATGCGCAAAAAATATTCACCTCACAAAACACTTCTCTTAAGTTATTTGAGGGTTTTTAATATCGCTTATCAATAATAAGTAAGTATTAATATGAAATCAAACAAAAAAAAATTGAGGAAACTTGATAGTTTCTTACATATTGAGACGAAAATGCGCAAAAAATATTTACCTCACAGAACACTTCTCTTTAGTTATTTGAGGGTTTTTAATATCGCTTATCAATAATAAGTAAGTATTAATATGTAATCAAACAAAAAAAATTTACGAAACTTGATAGTTTCTTACATATTGAGACGAAAATGCGCAAAAAATATTTACCTCACAAAACACTTCTCTTTAGTTATTTGAGGGTTTTTAATATCGCTCATCAATAATAAGTAAGTATCAATATGAAATCAAACAAAAAAAATTGACGAAACTTGATCGTTTCTTACATATTGAGACGAAAATGCGCAAAAAATATTTACCTCACAAAACACTTCTCTTGAGTTATTTGAGGGATTTTTATATCGCTTATCAATAATAAGTAAGATTTAAATGAAATCAAACAAAAAAAAATGACAAAACTTGATAGTTTCTTTCGTATTGAGACGAAAATGCGCAAAAAATATTCACCTCACAAAACACTTCTCTTTAGTTATTTGAGGGTTTTTAATATCGCTTATCAATAATAAGTAAGTATTATTATGAAATCAAACAAAAAAAAATTGACGAAACTTCATAGTTTCTTACATATTGAGACGAAAATGCGCAAAAAATATTCACCCCACAAAACACTTCTCTTTAGTTATTTGAGGGTTTTTAATAACGCTTATCAATAATAAGTAAGTATTAATATGAAATCAAACAAAAAAAAATTGACGAAACTTGATAGTTTCTTACATATTCAGACGAAAATGCGCAAAAAATATTCACCTCACAAAACACTTCTCTTTAGTTATTTGTGGGTTTTTAATATCGCTTATCAATAATAAGTAAGTATTAATATGAAATCAAACAAAAAAAATTGACGAAACTTGATAGTTTCTTACATATTGAGACGAAAATGCGCAAAAAATATTTACCTCACAAAACACTTCTCTTGAGTTATTTGAGGGATTTTTATGTCGCTTATCAATAATAAGTAAGATTTAAATGAAATCAAACAAAAAAAATGACAAAACTTGATAGTTTCTTTCGTATTGAGACGAAAATGCGCAAAAAATATTTACCTCACAAAACACTTCTGTTTAGTTATTAGGTGGTTTTTAATATCGCTTATCAATAATAAGTAAGTATTAATATGAAATCAAACAAAAAAAAATTGACGAAACTTGATAGTTTCTTACATATTGAGACGAAAATGCGCAAAAAATATTCACCCCACAAAACACTTCTCTTTAGTTATTTGAGGGTTTTTAATATCGCTTATCAATAATAAGTAAGTATTAATATGAAATCAAACAAAAAAAAAATTACAAAACTTGATAGTTTCTTTCGTATTGAGACGAAAATGCGCAAAAAATATTCACCTCAAAAAACACTTCTCTTTAGTTATTTGAGGGTTTTTAATATCGCTTATCAATAATAAGTAAGTATTAATATGAAATCAAACAAAAAAAAATGACAAAACTTGATAGTTTCTTTCGTATTGAGACAAAAATGCGCAAAAAATATTTACCTCACAAAACACTTCTCTTTAGTTATTAGATGGTTTTTAATATCGCTCATCAATAATAAGTCAGTATTAATATGAAATCAAACAAAAAAAAAATTACGAAACTTGATAGTTTCTTACATATTGAGACGAAAATGCGCAAAAAATATTCACCTCACAAAACACTTCTCTTTAGTTATTTGAGGGTTTTTAATATAGCTCATCAATAATAAGTAAGTATCAATATGAAATCAAACAAAAAAAAATTGACGAAACTTGATCGTTTCTTACATATTGAGACGAAAATGCGCAAAAAATATTTACCTCACAAAACACTTCTCTTTAGTTATTTGAGGGTTTTTAATATCGCTCATCAATAATAAGTAAGTATAAATATGAAATCAAACAAAAAAAATTGACGAAACTTGATAGTTTCTTACATATTCAGACGAAAATGCGCTAAAAATATTTATCTCACAAAACACTTCTCTTTAGTTATTTGAGGGTTTTTAATATCGCTTATCAATAATAAGTAAGTATTAATATGAAATCAAACAAAAAAAATTGACGAAACTTGATAGTTTCTTACATATTGAGACGAAAATGCGCAAAAAATATTTACCTCACAAAACACTTCTCTTAAGTTATTTGAGGGTTTTTAATATCGCTTATCAATAATAAGTAAGTATTAATATGAAATCAAACAAAAAAAAAATGAGGAAACTTGATAGTTTCTTACATATTGAGACGAAAATGCGCAAAAAATATTTACCTCACAGAACACTTCTCTTTAGTTATTTGAGGGTTTTTAATATCGCTTATCAATAATAAGTAAGTATTAATATGTAATCAAACAAAAAAATTTGACGAAACTTGATAGTTTCTTACATATTGAGACGAAAATGCGCAAAAAATATTTACCTCACAAAACACTTCTCTTTAGTTATTTGAGGGTTTTTAATATCGCTCATCAATAATAAGTATCAATATGAAATCAAACAAAAAAAAGTGAGGAAACTTGATAGTTTCTTACATATTGAGACGAAAATGCGCAAAAAATATTTACCTCACAAAACACTTCTCTTTAGTTATTTGAGGGTTTTTAATATCGCTCATCAATAATAAGTAAGTATCAATATGAAATCAAACAAAAAAAAGTGAGGAAACTTGATAGTTTCTTACATATTGAGACGAAAATGCGCTAAAAATATTTATCTCACAAAACACTTCTCTTTAGTTATTTGAGGGTTTTTAATATCGCTTATCAATAATAAGTAAGTATTAATATGAAATCAAACAAAAAAAATTGACGAAACTTGATAGTTTCTTACATATTGAGACGAAAATGCGCAAAAAATATTCACCTCACAAAACACTTCTCTTAAGTTATTTGAGGGTTTTTAATATCGCTTATCAATAATAAGTAAGTATTAATATGAAATCAAACAAAAAAAAATTGAGGAAACATGATAGTTTCTTACATATTGAGACGAAAATGCGCAAAAAATATTTACCTCACAGAACACTTCTCTTTAGTTATTTGAGGGTTTTTAATATCGCTTATCAATAATAAGTAAGTATTAATATGTAATCAAACAAAAAAATTTTACGAAACTTGATAGTTTCTTACATATTGAGACGAAAATGCGCAAAAAATATTTACCTCACAAAACACTTCTCTTTAGTTATTTGAGGGTTTTTAATATCGCTCATCAATAATAAGTAAGTATCAATATGAAATCAAACAAAAAAAATTGACGAAACTTGATCGTTTCTTACATATTGAGACGAAAATGCGCAAAAAATATTTACCTCACAAAACACTTCTCTTTAGTTATTTGAGGGTTTTTAATATCGCTCATCAATAATAAGTAAGTATTAATATGAAATCAAACAAAAAAAATTGACGAAACTTGATAGTTTCTTACATATTCAGACGAAAATGCGCTAAAAATATTTATCTCACAAAACACTTCTCTTTAGTTATTTGAGGGTTTTTAATATCGCTTATCAATAATAAGTAAGTATTAATATGAAATCAAACAAAAAAAATTGACGAAACTTGATAGTTTCTTACATATTGAGACGAAAATGCGCAAAAAATATTTACCTCACAAAACACTTCTCTTAAGTTATTTGAGGGTTTTTAATATCGCTTATCAATAATAAGTAAGTATTAATATGAAATCAAACAAAAAAAAATTGACGAAACTTGATAGTTTCTTACATATTGAGACGAAAATGCGCAAAAAATATTCACGTCACAAAACACTTCTCTTCAGTTATTTGAGGGTTTTTAATATCGCTTATCAATAATAAGTAAGTATTAATATGAAATCAAACAAAAAAAAATTGACGAAACTTGATAGTTTCTTACATATTGAGACGAAAATGCGCAAAAAATATTCACCCCACAAAACACTTCTCTTTAGTTATTTGAGGGGTTTTAATATCGCTTATCAATAATAAGTAAGTATTAATATGAAATCAAACAAAAAAAAATTGACGAAACTTGATAGTTTCTTACATATTGAGACGAAAATGCGCAAAAAATATTTACCTCACAAAACACTTCTCTTTAGTTATTTGAGGGTTTTTAATATCGCTCATCAATAATAAGTCAGTATTAATATGAAATCAAACAAAAAAAAATTGACGAAACTTGATCGTTTCTTACATATTGAGACGAAAATGCGCAAAAAATATTCACCCCACAAAACACTTCTCTTTAGTTATTTGAGGGGTTTTAATATCGCTTATCAATAATAAGTAAGTATTAATATGAAATCAAACAAAAAAAAATTGACGAAACTTGATAGTTTCTTACATATTGAGACGAAAATGCGCAAAAAATATTCACCCCACAAAACACTTCTCTTTAGTTATTTGAGGGGTTTTAATATCGCTTATCAATAATAAGTAGGTATTAATATGAAATCAAACACAAAAAAATTAACGAAACTTGATAGTTTCTTACATATTGAGACGAAAATGCGCAAAAAATATTAACCTCACAAAACACTTCTCTTTAGTTATTTGAGGGTTTTTAATATCGCTTATCAATAATAAGTAAGTATTAAAATGAAATCAAGCAAAAAAAAAAATGACAAAACTTGATAGTTTCTTTCGTATTGAGACGAAAATGCGCAAAAAATATTCACCTCACAAAACACTTCTCTTTAGTTATTTGAGGGTTTTTAATATTGCTTATCAATAATAAGTAAGTATTATTATGAAATCAAACAAAAAAAATTGACGAAACTTGATAGTTTCTTACATATTGAGACGAAAATGCGCAAAAAATATTCACCCCACAAAACACTTCTCTTTAGTTATTTGAGGGGTTTTAATATCGCTTATCAATAATAAGTAGGTATTAATATGAAATCAAACAAAAAAAAATTGACGAAACTTGATAGTTTCTTACATATTGAGACGAAAATGCGCAAAAAATATTAACCTCACAAAACACTTCTCTTTAGTTATTTGAGGGTTTTTAATATCGCTTATCAATAATAAGTAAGTATTAATATGAAATCAAACAAAAAAAAATGACAAAACTTGATAGTTTCTTTCGTATTGAGACAAAAATGCGCAAAAAATATTTACCTCACAAAACACTTCTCTTTAGTTATTAGATGGTTTTTAATATCGCTTATCAATAATAAGTAAGTATTAATATGAAATCAAACAAAAAAAATTGACGAAACTTGATCGTTTCTTACATATTGAGACGAAAATGCGCTAAAAATATTTACCTCACAAAACACTTATCTTTAGTTATTTGAGGGTTTTTAATATCGCTCATCAATAATAAGTCAGTATTAATATGAAATCAAACAAAAAAAAGTTTACGAAACTTGATAGTTTCTTTCGTATTGAGACGAAAATGCGCAAAAAATATTTACCTCACAAAACACTTCTCTTTAGTTATTTGATGGTTTTTAATATCGCTTATCAATAATAAGTAGGTATTAATATGAAATCAAACAAAAATAAATTGACGAAACTTGATAGTTTCTTACATATTGAGACGAAAATGCGCAAAAAATATTCACCTCACAAAACACTTCTCTTTAGTTATTTGAGGGTTTTTAATATAGCTCATCAATAATAAGTAAGTATTAATATGAAATCAAACAAAAAAAATTGACGAAACTTGATCGTTTCTTACATATTGAGACGAAAATGCGCTAAAAATATTTACCTCACAAAACACTTCTCTTTAGTTATTTGAGGGTTTTTAATATCGCTCATCAATAATAAGTCAGTATTAATATGAAATCAAACAAAAAAAAATTTACGAAACTTGATAGTTTCTTTCGTATTGAGACGAAAATGCGCAAAAATATTTACCTCACAAAACACTTCTCTTTAGTTATTTGATGGTTTTTAATATGGCTTATCAATAATAAGTAGGTATTAATATGAAATCAAACAAAAATAAATTGACGAAACTTGATAGTTTCTTACATATTGAGACGAAAATGCGCAAAAAATATTCACCTCACAAAACACTTCTCTTTAGTTATTTGAGGGTTTTTAATATAGCTCATCAATAATAAGTAAGTATCAATATGAAATCAAACAAAAAAAAATTGACGAAACTTGATCGTTTCTTACATATTGAGACGAAAATGCGCAAAAAATATTTACCTCACAAAACACTTCTCTTTAGTTATTTGAGGGTTTTTAATATCGCTCATCAATAATAAGTCAGTATTAATATGAAATCAAACAAAAAAAAATTTACGAAACTTGATAGTTTCTTTCGTATTGAGACGAAAATGCGCAAAAAATATTTACCTCCCAAAACACTTCTCTTTAGTTATTTGATGGTTTTTAATATCGCTTATCAATAATAAGTAGGTATTAATATGAAATCAAACAAAAATAAATTGACGAAACTTGATAGTTTCTTACATATTGAGACGAAAATGCGCAAAAAATATTCACCTCACAAAACACTTCTCTTTAGTTATTTGAGGGTTTTTAATATAGCTCATCAATAGTAAGTAAGTATCAATATGAAATCAAACAAAAAAAAATTGACGAAACTTGATCGTTTCTTACATATTGAGACGAAAATGCGCAAAAAATATTTACCTCACAAAACACTTCTCTTTAGTTATTTGATGGTTTTTAATATGGCTTATCAATAATAAGTAGGTATTAATATGAAATCAAACAAAAATAAATTGACGAAACTTGATAGTTTCTTACATATTGAGACGAAAATGCGCAAAAAATATTCACCTCACAAAACACTTCTCTTTAGTTATTTGAGGGTTTTTAATATAGCTCATCAATAATAAGTAAGTATCAATATGAAATCAAACAAAAAAAAATTGACGAAACTTGATCGTTTCTTACATATTGAGACGAAAATGCGCAAAAAATATTTACCTCACAAAACACTTCTCTTTAGTTATTTGAGGGTTTTTAATATCGCTCATCAATAATAAGTCAGTATTAATATGAAATCAAACAAAAAAAAATTTACGAAACTTGATAGTTTCTTTCGTATTGAGACGAAAATGCGCAAAAAATATTTACCTCCCAAAACACTTCTCTTTAGTTATTTGATGGTTTTTAATATCGCTTATCAATAATAAGTAGGTATTAATATGAAATCAAACAAAAATAAATTGACGAAACTTGATAGTTTCTTACATATTGAGACGAAAATGCGCAAAAAATATTCACCTCACAAAACACTTCTCTTTAGTTATTTGAGGGTTTTTAATATAGCTCATCAATAGTAAGTAAGTATCAATATGAAATCAAACAAAAAAAAATTGACGAAACTTGATCGTTTCTTACATATTGAGACGAAAATGCGCAAAAAATATTTACCTCACAAAACACTTCTCTTTAGTTATTTGAGGGTTTTTAATATCGCTCATCAATAATAAGTAAGTATTAATATGAAATCAAACAAAAAAAATTGACGAAACTTGATAGTTTCTTACATATTCAGACGAAAATGCGCTAAAAATATTTATCTCACAAAACACTTCTCTTTAGTTATTTGAGGGTTTTTAATATCGCTTATCAATAATAAGTAAGTATTAATATGAAATCAAACAAAAAAAATTGACGAAACTTGATAGTTTCTTACATATTGAGACGAAAATGCGCAAAAAATATTTACCTCACAAAACACTTCTCTTTAGTTATTTGAGGGTTTTTAATATCGCTTATCAATAATAAGTAAGTATTAATATGAAATCAAACAAAAAAAAATGAGGAAACTTGATAGTTTCTTACATATTGAGACGAAAATGCGCAAAAAATATTTACCTCACAGAACACTTCTCTTTAGTTATTTGAGGGTTTTTAATATCGCTTATCAATAATAAGTAAGTATTAATATGTAATCAAACAAAAAAATTTGACGAAACTTGATAGTTTCTTACATATTGAGACGAAAATGCGCAAAAAATATTTACCTCACAAAACACTTCTCTTTAGTTATTTGAGGGTTTTTAATATCGCTCATCAATAATAAGTCAGTATTAATATGAAATCAAACAAAAAAAAATTGACGAAACTTGATAGTTTCTTACATATTGAGACGAAAATGCGCAAAAAATATTCACGTCACAAAACACTTCTCTTCAGTTATTTGAGGGTTTTTAATATCGCTTATCAATAATAAGTAAGTATTAATATGAAATCAAACAAAAAAAAATTGACGAAACTTAATAGTTTCTTACATATTGAGACGAAAATGCGCAAAAAATATTCACCCCACAAAACACTTCTCTTTATTTATTTGAGGGGTTTTAATATCGCTTATCAATAATAAGTAAGTATTAATATGAAATCAAACAAAAAAAAATTGACGAAACTTGATAGTTTCTTACATATTGAGACGAAAATGCGCAAAAAATATTTACCTCACAAAACACTTCTCTTAAGTTATTTGAGGGTTTTTAATATCGCTTATCAATAATAAGTAGGTATTAATATGAAATCAAACAAAAATAAATTGACGAAACTTGATAGTTTCTTACATATTGAGACGAAAATGCGCAAAAAATATTCACCTCACAAAACACTTCTCTTTAGTTATTTGAGGGTTTTTAATATAGCTCATCAATAATAAGTAAGTATCAATATGAAATCAAACAAAAAAAAATTGACGAAACTTGATCGTTTCTTACATATTGAGACGAAAATGCGCAAAAAATATTTACCTCACAAAACACTTCTCTTTAGTTATTTGAGGGTTTTTAATATCGCTCATCAATAATAAGTAAGTATTAATATGAAATCAAACAAAAAAAATTGACGAAACTTGATAGTTTCTTACATATTCAGACGAAAATGCGCTAAAAATATTTATCTCACAAAACACTTCTCTTTAGTTATTTGAGGGTTTTTAATATCGCTTATCAATAATAAGTAAGTATTAATATGAAATCAAACAAAAAAAATTGACGAAACTTGATAGTTTCTTACATATTGAGACGAAAATGCGCAAAAAATATTTACCTCACAAAACACTTCTCTTAAGTTATTTGAGGGTTTTTAATATCGCTCATCAATAATAAGTCAGTATTAATATGAAATCAAACAAAAAAAAGTTTACGAAACTTGATAGTTTCTTTCGTATTGAGACGAAAATGCGCAAAAAATATTTACCTCACAAAACACTTCTCTTTAGTTATTTGATGGTTTTTAATATCGCTTATCAATAATAAATAGGTATTAATATGAAATCAAACAAAAATAAATTGACGAAACTTGATAGTTTCTTACATATTGAGACGAAAATGCGCAAAAAATATTCACCTCACAAAACACTTCTCTTTAGTTATTTGAGGGTTTTTAATATAGCTCATCAATAATAAGTAAGTATTAATATGAAATCAAACAAAAAAAAATGACAAAACTTGATCGTTTCTTACATATTGAGACGAAAATGCGCTAAAAATATTTACCTCACAAAACACTTCTCTTTAGTTATTTGAGGGTTTTTAATATCGCTCATCAATAATAAGTCAGTATTAATATGAAATCAAACAAAAAAAAATTTACGAAACTTGATAGTTTCTTTCGTATTGAGACGAAAATGCGCAAAAAATATTTACCTCACAAAACACTTCTCTTTAGTTATTTGATGGTTTTTAATATCGCTTATCAATAATAAGTAGGTATTAATATGAAATCAAACAAAAATAAATTGACGAAACTTGATAGTTTCTTACATATTGAGACGAAAATGCGCAAAAAATATTCACCTCACAAAACACTTCTCTTTAGTTATTTGAGGGTTTTTAATATAGCTCATCAATAATAAGTAAGTATCAATATGAAATCAAACAAAAAAAAATTGACGAAACTTGATCGTTTCTTACATATTGAGACGAAAATGCGCAAAAAATATTTACCTCACAAAACACTTCTCTTTAGTTATTTGAGGGTTTTTAATATCGCTCATCAATAATAAGTCAGTATTAATATGAAATCAAACAAAAAAAAATTTACGAAACTTGATAGTTTCTTTCGTATTGAGACGAAAATGCGCAAAAAATATTTACCTCCCAAAACACTTCTCTTTAGTTATTTGATGGTTTTTAATATCGCTTATCAATAATAAGTAGGTATTAATATGAAATCAAACAAAAATAAATTGACGAAACTTGATAGTTTCTTACATATTGAGACGAAAATGCGCAAAAAATATTCACCTCACAAAACACTTCTCTTTAGTTATTTGAGGGTTTTTAATATAGCTCATCAATAGTAAGTAAGTATCAATATGAAATCAAACAAAAAAAAATTGACGAAACTTGATCGTTTCTTACATATTGAGACGAAAATGCGCAAAAAATATTTACCTCACAAAACACTTCTCTTTAGTTATTTGAGGGTTTTTAATAAGTAAGTATTAATATGAAATCAAACAAAAAAAATTGACGAAACTTGATAGTTTCTTACATATTCAGACGAAAATGCGCTAAAAATATTTATCTCACAAAACACTTCTCTTTAGTTATTTGAGGGTTTTTAATATCGCTTATCAATAATAAGTAAGTATTAATATGAAATCAAACAAAAAAAATTGACGAAACTTGATAGTTTCTTACATATTGAGACGAAAATGCGCAAAAAATATTTACCTCACAAAACACTTCTCTTAAGTTATTTGAGGGTTTTTAATATCGCTTATCAATAATAAGTAAGTATTAATATGAAATCAAACAAAAAAAAAATGAGGAAACTTGATAGTTTCTTACATATTGAGACGAAAATGCGCAAAAAATATTTACCTCACAGAACACTTCTCTTTAGTTATTTGAGGGTTTTTAATATCGCTTATCAATAATAAGTAAGTATTAATATGTAATCAAACAAAAAAATTTGACGAAACTTGATAGTTTCTTACATATTGAGACGAAAATGCGCAAAAAATATTTACCTCACAAAACACTTCTCTTTAGTTATTTGAGGGTTTTTAATATCGCTCATCAATAATAAGTCAGTATTAATATGAAATCAAACAAAAAAAAATTGACGAAACTTGATAGTTTCTTACATATTGAGACGAAAAAGCGCAAAAAATATTCACGTCACAATACACTTCTCTTCAGTTATTTGAGGGTTTTTAATATCGCTTATCAATAATAAGTAAGTATTAATATGAAATCAAACAAAAAAAAATGACGAAACTTGATAGTTTCTTACATATTGAGACGAAAATGCGCAAAAAATATTTACCTCACAAAACACTTCTCTTAAGTTATTTGAGGGTTTTTAATATCGCTTATCAATAATAAGTAGGTATTAATATGAAATCAAACAAAAATAAATTGACGAAACTTGATAGTTTCTTACATATTGAGACGAAAATGCGCAAAAAATATTCACCTCACAAAACACTTCTCTTTAGTTATTTGAGGGTTTTTAATATAGCTCATCAATAATAAGTAAGTATCAATATGAAATCAAACAAAAAAAAATTGACGAAACTTGATCGTTTCTTACATATTGAGACGAAAATGCGCTAAAAATATTTATCTCACAAAACACTTCTCTTTAGTTATTTGAGGGTTTTTAATATCGCTTATCAATAATAAGTAAGTATTAATATGAAATCAAACAAAAAAAATTGACGAAACTTGATAGTTTCTTACATATTGAGACGAAAATGCGCAAAAAATATTTACCTCACAAAACACTTCTCTTAAGTTATTTGAGGGTTTTTAATATCGCTTATCAATAATAAATAAGTATTAATATGAAATCAAACAAAAAAAAATTGACGAAACTTGATCGTTTCTTACATATTGAGACGAAAATGCGCAAAAAATATTTACCTCACAAAACACTTCTCTTTAGTTATTTGAGGGTTTTTAATATCGCTCATCAATAATAAGTCAGTATTAATATGAAATCAAACAAAAAAAAATTTACGAAACTTGATAGTTTCTTTCGTATTGAGACGAAAATGCGCAAAAAATATTTACCTCCCAAAACACTTCTCTTTAGTTATTTGATGGTTTTTAATATCGCTTATCAATAATAAGTAGGTATTAATATGAAATCAAACAAAAATAAATTGACGAAACTTGATAGTTTCTTACATATTGAGACGAAAATGCGCAAAAAATATTCACCTCACAAAACACTTCTCTTTAGTTATTTGAGGGTTTTTAATATAGCTCATCAATAGTAAGTAAGTATCAATATGAAATCAAACAAAAAAAAATTGACGAAACTTGATCGTTTCTTACATATTGAGACGAAAATGCGCAAAAAATATTTACCTCACAAAACACTTCTCTTTAGTTATTTGAGGGTTTTTAATATCGCTCATCAATAATAAGTAAGTATTAATATGAAATCAAACAAAAAAAATTGACGAAACTTGATAGTTTCTTACATATTCAGACGAAAATGCGCTAAAAATATTTATCTCACAAAACACTTCTCTTTAGTTATTTGAGGGTTTTTAATATCGCTTATCAATAATAAGTAAGTATTAATATGAAATCAAACAAAAAAAATTGACGAAACTTGATAGTTTCTTACATATTGAGACGAAAATGCGCAAAAAATATTTACCTCACAAAACACTTCTCTTTAGTTATTTGAGGGTTTTTAATATCGCTTATCAATAATAAGTAAGTATTAATATGAAATCAAACAAAAAAAAATGAGGAAACTTGATAGTTTCTTACATATTGAGACGAAAATGCGCAAAAAATATTTACCTCACAGAACACTTCTCTTTAGTTATTTGAGGGTTTTTAATATCGCTTATCAATAATAAGTAAGTATTAATATGTAATCAAACAAAAAAATTTGACGAAACTTGATAGTTTCTTACATATTGAGACGAAAATGCGCAAAAAATATTTACCTCACAAAACACTTCTCTTTAGTTATTTGAGGGTTTTTAATATCGCTCATCAATAATAAGTCAGTATTAATATGAAATCAAACAAAAAAAAATTGACGAAACTTGATAGTTTCTTACATATTGAGACGAAAATGCGCAAAAAATATTCACGTCACAAAACACTTCTCTTCAGTTATTTGAGGGTTTTTAATATCGCTTATCAATAATAAGTAAGTATTAATATGAAATCAAACAAAAAAAAATTTACGAAACTTGATAGTTTCTTTCGTATTGAGACGAAAATGCGCAAAAAATATTTACCTCACAAAACACTTCTCTTTAGTTATTTGATGGTTTTTAATATCGCTTATCAATAATAAGTAGGTATTAATATGAAATCAAACAAAAATAAATTGACGAAACTTGATAGTTTCTTACATATTGAGACGAAAATGCGCAAAAAATATTTACCTCACAAAACACTTCTCTTAAGTTATTTGAGGGTTTTTAATATCGCTTATCAATAATAAGTAGGTATTAATATGAAATCAAACAAAAATAAATTGACGAAACTTGATAGTTTCTTACATATTGAGACGAAAATGCGCAAAAAATATTCACCTCACAAAACACTTCTCTTTAGTTATTTGAGGGTTTTTAATATAGCTCATCAATAATAAGTAAGTATCAATATGAAATCAAACAAAAAAAATTGACGAAACTTGATCGTTTCTTACATATTGAGACGAAAATGCGCAAAAAATATTTACCTCACAAAACACTTCTCTTTAGTTATTTGAGGGTTTTTAATATCGCTCATCAATAATAAGTAAGTATTAATATGAAATCAAACAAAAAAAATTGACGAAACTTGATAGTTTCTTACATATTCAGACGAAAATGCGCTAAAAATATTTATCTCACAAAACACTTCTCTTTAGTTATTTGAGGGTTTTTAATATCGCTTATCAATAATAAGTAAGTATTAATATGAAATCAAACAAAAAAAATTGACGAAACTTGATAGTTTCTTACATATTGAGACGAAAATGCGCAAAAAATATTTACCTCACAAAACACTTCTCTTAAGTTATTTGAGGGTTTTTAATATCGCTCATCAATAATAAGTCAGTATTAATATGAAATCAAACAAAAAAAAGTTTACGAAACTTGATAGTTTCTTTCGTATTGAGACGAAAATGCGCAAAAAATATTAACCTCACAAAACACTTCTCTTTAGTTATTTGATGGTTTTTAATATCGCTTATCAATAATAAATAGGTATTAATATAAAATCAAACAAAAATAAATTGACGAAACTTGATAGTTTCTTACATATTGAGACGAAAATGCGCAAAAAATATTCACCTCACAAAACACTTCTCTTTAGTTATTTGAGGGTTTTTAATATAGCTCATCAATAATAAGTAAGTATTAATATGAAATCAAACAAAAAAAAATGACAAAACTTGATCGTTTCTTACATATTGAGACGAAAATGCGCTAAAAATATTTACCTCACAAAACACTTCTCTTAAGTTATTTGAGGGTTTTTAATATCGCTTATCAATAATAAGTAAGTATTAATATGAAATCAAACAAAAAAAAAATTAGGAAACTTGATAGTTTCTTACATATTGAGACGAAAATGCGCAAAAAATATTTACCTCACAGAACACTTCTCTTTAGTTATTTGAGGGTTTTTAATATCGCTTATCAATAATAAGTAAGTATTAATATGTAATCAAACAAAAAAATTTGACGAAACTTGATAGTTTCTTACATATTGAGACGAAAATGCGCAAAAAATATTTACCTCACAAAACACTTCTCTTTAGTTATTTGAGGGTTTTTAATATCGCTCATCAATAATAAGTCAGTATTAATATGAAATCAAACAAAAAAAAATTGACGAAACTTGATAGTTTCTTACATATTGAGACGAAAAAGCGCAAAAAATATTCACGTCACAAAACACTTCTCTTCAGTTATTTGAGGGTTTTTAATATCGCTTATCAATAATAAGTAAGTATTAATATGAAATCAAACAAAAAAAAATGACGAAACTTGATAGTTTCTTACATATTGAGACGAAAATGCGCAAAAAATATTTACCTCACAAAACACTTCTCTTAAGTTATTTGAGGGTTTTTAATATCGCTTATCAATAATAAGTAGGTATTAATATGAAATCAAACAAAAATAAATTGACGAAACTTGATAGTTTCTTACATATTGAGACGAAAATGCGCAAAAAATATTCACCTCACAAAACACTTCTCTTTAGTTATTTGAGGGTTTTTAATATAGCTCATCAATAATAAGTAAGTATCAATATGAAATCAAACAAAAAAAAATTGACGAAACTTGATCGTTTCTTACATATTGAGACGAAAATGCGCTAAAAATATTTATCTCACAAAACACTTCTCTTTAGTTATTTGAGGGTTTTTAATATCGCTTATCAATAATAAGTAAGTATTAATATGAAATCAAACAAAAAAAATTGACGAAACTTGATAGTTTCTTACATATTGAGACGAAAATGCGCAAAAAATATTTACCTCACAAAACACTTCTCTTAAGTTATTTGAGGGTTTTTAATATCGCTTATCAATAATAAATAAGTATTAATATGAAATCAAACAAAAAAAAATTGACGAAACTTGATCGTTTCTTACATATTGAGACGAAAATGCGCAAAAAATATTTACCTCACAAAACACTTCTCTTTAGTTATTTGAGGGTTTTTAATATCGCTCATCAATAATAAGTCAGTATTAATATGAAATCAAACAAAAAAAAATTTACGAAACTTGATAGTTTCTTTCGTATTGAGACGAAAATGCGCAAAAAATATTTACCTCCCAAAACACTTCTCTTTAGTTATTTGATGGTTTTTAATATCGCTTATCAATAATAAGTAGGTATTAATATGAAATCAAACAAAAATAAATTGACGAAACTTGATAGTTTCTTACATATTGAGACGAAAATGCGCAAAAAATATTCACCTCACAAAACACTTCTCTTTAGTTATTTGAGGGTTTTTAATATAGCTCATCAATAGTAAGTAAGTATCAATATGAAATCAAACAAAAAAAAATTGACGAAACTTGATCGTTTCTTACATATTGAGACGAAAATGCGCAAAAAATATTTACCTCACAAAACACTTCTCTTTAGTTATTTGAGGGTTTTTAATATCGCTCATCAATAATAAGTAAGTATTAATATGAAATCAAACAAAAAAAATTGACGAAACTTGATAGTTTCTTACATATTCAGACGAAAATGCGCTAAAAATATTTATCTCACAAAACACTTCTCTTTAGTTATTTGAGGGTTTTTAATATCGCTTATCAATAATAAGTAAGTATTAATATGAAATCAAACAAAAAAAATTGACGAAACTTGATAGTTTCTTACATATTGAGACGAAAATGCGCAAAAAATATTTACCTCACAAAACACTTCTCTTTAGTTATTTGAGGGTTTTTAATATCGCTTATCAATAATAAGTAAGTATTAATATGAAATCAAACAAAAAAAAATGAGGAAACTTGATAGTTTCTTACATATTGAGACGAAAATGCGCAAAAAATATTTACCTCACAGAACACTTCTCTTTAGTTATTTGAGGGTTTTTAATATCGCTCATCAATAATAAGTCAGTATTAATATGAAATCAAACAAAAAAAAATTGACGAAACTTGATAGTTTCTTACATATTGAGACGAAAATGCGCAAAAAATATTCACGTCACAAAACACTTCTCTTCAGTTATTTGAGGGTTTTTAATATCGCTTATCAATAATAAGTAAGTATTAATATGAAATCAAACAAAAAAAAATTTACGAAACTTGATAGTTTCTTTCGTATTGAGACGAAAATGCGCAAAAAATATTTACCTCACAAAACACTTCTCTTTAGTTATTTGATGGTTTTTAATATCGCTTATCAATAATAAGTAGGTATTAATATGAAATCAAACAAAAATAAATTGACGAAACTTGATAGTTTCTTACATATTGAGACGAAAATGCGCAAAAAATATTTACCTCACAAAACACTTCTCTTAAGTTATTTGAGGGTTTTTAATATCGCTTATCAATAATAAGTAGGTATTAATATGAAATCAAACAAAAATAAATTGACGAAACTTGATAGTTTCTTACATATTGAGACGAAAATGCGCAAAAAATATTCACCTCACAAAACACTTCTCTTTAGTTATTTGAGGGTTTTTAATATAGCTCATCAATAATAAGTAAGTATCAATATGAAATCAAACAAAAAAAAATTGACGAAACTTGATCGTTTCTTACATATTGAGACGAAAATGCGCAAAAAATATTTACCTCACAAAACACTTCTCTTTAGTTATTTGAGGGTTTTTAATATCGCTCATCAATAATAAGTAAGTATTAATATGAAATCAAACAAAAAAAATTGACGAAACTTGATAGTTTCTTACATATTCAGACGAAAATGCGCTAAAAATATTTATCTCACAAAACACTTCTCTTTAGTTATTTGAGGGTTTTTAATATCGCTTATCAATAATAAGTAAGTATTAATATGAAATCAAACAAAAAAAATTGACGAAACTTGATAGTTTCTTACATATTGAGACGAAAATGCGCAAAAAATATTTACCTCACAAAACACTTCTCTTAAGTTATTTGAGGGTTTTTAATATCGCTCATCAATAATAAGTCAGTATTAATATGAAATCAAACAAAAAAAAGTTTACGAAACTTGATAGTTTCTTTCGTATTGAGACGAAAATGCGCAAAAAATATTAACCTCACAAAACACTTCTCTTTAGTTATTTGATGGTTTTTAATATCGCTTATCAATAATAAATAGGTATTAATATAAAATCAAACAAAAATAAATTGACGAAACTTGATAGTTTCTTACATATTGAGACGAAAATGCGCAAAAAATATTCACCTCACAAAACACTTCTCTTTAGTTATTTGAGGGTTTTTAATATAGCTCATCAATAATAAGTAAGTATTAATATGAAATCAAACAAAAAAAAATGACAAAACTTGATCGTTTCTTACATATTGAGACGAAAATGCGCTAAAAATATTTACCTCACAAAACACTTCTCTTTAGTTATTTGAGGGTTTTTAATATCGCTCATCAATAATAAGTCAGTATTAATATGAAATCAAACAAAAAAAAATTTACGAAACTTGATAGTTTCTTTCGTATTGAGACGAAAATGCGCAAAAAATATTTACCTCACAAAACACTTCTCTTTAGTTATTTGATGGTTTTTAATATCGCTTATCAATAATAAGTAGGTATTAATATGAAATCAAACAAAAATAAATTGACGAAACTTGATAGTTTCTTACATATTGAGACGAAAATGCGCAAAAAATATTCACCTCACAAAACACTTCTCTTTAGTTATTTGAGGGTTTTTAATATAGCTCATCAATAATAAGTAAGTATCAATATGAAATCAAACAAAAAAAAATTGACGAAACTTGATCGTTTCTTACATATTGAGACGAAAATGCGCAAAAAATATTTACCTCACAAAACACTTCTCTTTAGTTATTTGAGGGTTTTTAATATCGCTCATCAATAATAAGTCAGTATTAATATGAAATCAAACAAAAAAAAATTTACGAAACTTGATAGTTTCTTTCGTATTGAGACGAAAATGCGCAAAAAATATTTACCTCCCAAAACACTTCTCTTTAGTTATTTGATGGTTTTTAATATCGCTTATCAATAATAAGTAGGTATTAATATGAAATCAAACAAAAATAAATTGACGAAACTTGATAGTTTCTTACATATTGAGACGAAAATGCGCAAAAAATATTCACCTCACAAAACACTTCTCTTTAGTTATTTGAGGGTTTTTAATATAGCTCATCAATAATAAGTAAGTATCAATATGAAATCAAACAAAAAAAAATTGACGAAACTTGATCGTTTCTTACATATTGAGACGAAAATGCGCAAAAAATATTTACCTCACAAAACACTTCTCTTTAGTTATTTGAGGGTTTTTAATATCGCTCATCAATAATAAGTCAGTATTAATATGAAATCAAACAAAAAAAAATTTACGAAACTTGATAGTTTCTTTCGTATTGAGACGAAAATGCGCAAAAAATATTTACCTCCCAAAACACTTCTCTTTAGTTATTTGATGGTTTTTAATATCGCTTATCAATAATAAGTAGGTATTAATATGAAATCAAACAAAAATAAATTGACGAAACTTGATAGTTTCTTACATATTGAGACGAAAATGCGCAAAAAATATTCACCTCACAAAACACTTCTCTTAAGTTATTTGAGGGTTTTTAATATCGCTTATCAATAATAAGTAGGTATTAATATGAAATCAAACAAAAATAAATTGACGAAACTTGATAGTTTCTTACATATTGAGACGAAAATGCGCAAAAAATATTCACCTCACAAAACACTTCTCTTTAGTTATTTGAGGGTTTTTAATATAGCTCATCAATAATAAGTAAGTATCAATATGAAATCAAACAAAAAAAAATTGACGAAACTTGATCGTTTCTTACATATTGAGACGAAAATGCGCAAAAAATATTTACCTCACAAAACACTTCTCTTTAGTTATTTGAGGGTTTTTAATATCGCTCATCAATAATAAGTAAGTATTAATATGAAATCAAACAAAAAAAATTGACGAAACTTGATAGTTTCTTACATATTCAGACGAAAATGCGCTAAAAATATTTATCTCACAAAACACTTCTCTTTAGTTATTTGAGGGTTTTTAATATCGCTTATCAATAATAAGTAAGTATTAATATGAAATCAAACAAAAAAAATTGACGAAACTTGATAGTTTCTTACATATTGAGACGAAAATGCGCAAAAAATATTTACCTCACAAAACACTTCTCTTAAGTTATTTGAGGGTTTTTAATATCGCTCATCAATAATAAGTCAGTATTAATATGAAATCAAACAAAAAAAAGTTTACGAAACTTGATAGTTTCTTTCGTATTGAGACGAAAATGCGCAAAAAATATTAACCTCACAAAACACTTCTCTTTAGTTATTTGATGGTTTTTAATATCGCTTATCAATAATAAATAGGTATTAATATAAAATCAAACAAAAATAAATTGACGAAACTTGATAGTTTCTTACATATTGAGACGAAAATGCGCAAAAAATATTCACCTCACAAAACACTTCTCTTTAGTTATTTGAGGGTTTTTAATATAGCTCATCAATAATAAGTAAGTATTAATATGAAATCAAACAAAAAAAAATGACAAAACTTGATCGTTTCTTACATATTGAGACGAAAATGCGCTAAAAATATTTACCTCACAAAACACTTCTCTTTAGTTATTTGAGGGTTTTTAATATCGCTCATCAATAATAAGTCAGTATTAATATGAAATCAAACAAAAAAAAATTTACGAAACTTGATAGTTTCTTTCGTATTGAGACGAAAATGCGCAAAAAATATTTACCTCACAAAACACTTCTCTTTAGTTATTAGGTGGTTTTTAATATCGCTTATCAATAATAAGTAAGTATTAATATGAAATCAAACAAAAAAAAATTGACGAAACTTGATAGTTTCTTACATATTGAGACGAAAATGCGCAAAAAATATTCACCTCACAAAACACTTCTCTTTAGTTATTTGAGGGTTTTTAATATAGCTCATCAATAATAAGTAAGTATCAATATGAAATCAAACAAAAAAAAATTGACGAAACTTGATCGTTTCTTACATATTGAGACGAAAATGCGCAAAAAATATTTACCTCACAAAACACTTCTCTTTAGTTATTTGAGGGTTTTTAATATCGCTCATCAATAATAAGTCAGTATTAATATGAAATCAAACAAAAAAAAATTTACGAAACTTGATAGTTTCTTTCGTATTGAGACGAAAATGCGCAAAAAATATTTACCTCCCAAAACACTTCTCTTTAGTTATTTGATGGTTTTTAATATCGCTTATCAATAATAAGTAGGTATTAATATGAAATCAAACAAAAATAAATTGACGAAACTTGATAGTTTCTTACATATTGAGACGAAAATGCGCAAAAAATATTCACCTCACAAAACACTTCTCTTTAGTTATTTGAGGGTTTTTAATATAGCTCATCAATAGTAAGTAAGTATCAATATGAAATCAAACAAAAAAAAATTGACGAAACTTGATCGTTTCTTACATATTGAGACGAAAATGCGCAAAAAATATTTACCTCACAAAACACTTCTCTTTAGTTATTTGAGGGTTTTTAATAAGTAAGTATTAATATGAAATCAAACAAAAAAAATTGACGAAACTTGATAGTTTCTTACATATTCAGACGAAAATGCGCTAAAAATATTTATCTCACAAAACACTTCTCTTTAGTTATTTGAGGGTTTTTAATATCGCTTATCAATAATAAGTAAGTATTAATATGAAATCAAACAAAAAAAATTGACGAAACTTGATAGTTTCTTACATATTGAGACGAAAATGCGCAAAAATATTTACCTCACAAAACACTTCTCTTAAGTTATTTGAGGGTTTTAATATCGCTTATCAATAATAAGTAAGTATTAATATGAAATCAAACAAAAAAAAAAATGAGGAAACTTGATAGTTTCTTACATATTGAGACGAAAATGCGCAAAAAATATTTACCTCACAGAACACTTCTCTTTAGTTATTTGAGGGTTTTTAATATCGCTTATCAATAATAAGTAAGTATTAATATGTAATCAACAAAAAAATTTGACGAAACTGATAGTTTCTTACATATTGAGACGAAAATGCGCAAAAAATATTTACCTCACAAAACACTTCTCTTTAGTTATTTGAGGGTTTTAATATCGCTCATCAATAATAAGTCAGTATTAATATGAAATCAAACAAAAAAAAAATTGACGAAACTTGATAGTTTCTTACATATTGAGACGAAAAAGCGCAAAAAATATTCACGTCACAAAACACTTCTCTTCAGTTATTTGAGGGTTTTTAATATCGCTTATCAATAATAAGTAAGTATTAATATGAAATCAAACAAAAAAAATGACGAAACTTGATAGTTTCTTACATATTGAGACGAAAATGCGCAAAAAATATTTACCTCACAAAACACTTCTCTAAGTTATTTGAGGGTTTTTAATATCGCTTATCAATAATAAGTAGGTATTAATATGAAATCAAACAAAAATAAATTGACGAAACTTGATAGTTTCTTACATATTGAGACGAAAATGCGCAAAAAATATTCACCTCACAAAACACTTCTCTTTAGTTATTTGAGGGTTTTTAATATAGCTCATCAATAATAAGTAAGTATCAATATGAAATCAAACAAAAAAAAATTGACGAAACTTGATCGTTTCTTACATATTGAGACGAAAATGCGCTAAAAATATTTATCTCACAAAACACTTCTCTTTAGTTATTTGAGGGTTTTTAATATCGCTTATCAATAATAAGTAAGTATTAATATGAAATCAAACAAAAAAAATTGACGAAACTTGATAGTTTCTTACATATTGAGACGAAAATGCGCAAAAAATATTTACCTCACAAAACACTTCTCTTAAGTTATTTGAGGGTTTTTAATATCGCTTATCAATAATAAATAAGTATTAATATGAAATCAAACAAAAAAAAATTGATAAAACTTGATAGTTTCTTACATATTGAGACGAAAATGCGCAAAAAATATTTGCCTCACAGAACACTTCTCTTTAGTTATTTGAGGGTTTTTAATATCGCTTATCAATAATAAGTAAGTATTAATATGTAATCAAACAAAAAAATTTGACGAAACTTGATAGTTTCTTACATATTGAGACGAAAATGCGCAAAAAATATTTACCTCACAAAACACTTCTCTTTAGTTATTTGAGGGTTTTTAATATCGCTCATCAATTATAAGTAAGTATCAATATGAAATCAAACAAAAAAAAGTGAGGAAACTTGATAGTTTCTTACATATTGAGACGAAAATGCGCAAAAAATATTTACCTCACAAAACACTTCTCTTTAGTTATTTGAGGGTTTTTAATATCGCTCATCAATAATAAGTCAGTATTAATATGAAATCAAACAAAAAAAAATTTACGAAACTTGATAGTTTCTTTCGTATTGAGACGAAAATGCGCAAAAAATATTTACCTCACAAAACACTTCTCTTTAGTTATTTGATGGTTTTTAATATCGCTTATCAATAATAAGTAGGTATTAATATGAAATCAAACAAAAATAAATTGACGAAACTTGATAGTTTCTTACATATTGAGACGAAAATGCGCAAAAAATATTCACCTCACAAAACACTTATCTTTAGTTATTTGAGGGTTTTTAATATCGCTCATCAATAATAAGTAAGTATCAATATGAAATCAAACAAAAAAAAATTGACGAAACTTGATCGTTTCTTACATATTGAGACGAAAATGCGCAAAAAATATTTACCTCACAAAACACTTCTCTTAAGTTATTTGAGGGTTTTTAATATCGCTTATCAATAATACGTAAGTATTAATATGAAATCAAACAAAAAAAAATTGACGAAACTTGATAGTTTCTTACATATTGAGACGAAAATGCGCAAAAAATATTCACCCCACAAAACACTTCTCTTTAGTTATTTGAGGGTTTTTAATATCGCTTATCAATAATAAGTAGGTATTAATATGAAATCAAACAAAAAAAAATTGACGAAACTTGATAGTTTCTTACATATTGAGACGAAAATGCGCAAAAAATATTAACCTCACAAAACAATTCTCTTTAGTTATTTGAGGGTTTTTAATATCGCTTATCAATAATAAGTAAGTATTAAAATGAAATCAAGCAAAAAAAAAATGACAAAACTTGATAGTTTCTTTCGTATTGAGACGAAAATGCGCAAAAAATATTCACCTCACAAAACACTTCTCTTTAGTTATTTGAGGGTTTTTAATAACGCTTATCAATAATAAGTAAGTATTAATATGAAATCAAACAAAAAAAAATTGACGAAACTTGATAGTTTCTTACATATTCAGACGAAAATGCGCAAAAAATATTTACCTCACAAAACACTTCTCTTTAGTTATTTGTGGGTTTTTAATATCGCTTATCAATAATAAGTAAGTATTAATATGAAATCAAACAAAAAAAATTGACGAAACTTGATAGTTTCTTACATATTGAGACGAAAATGCGCAAAAAATATTTACCTCACAAAACACTTCTCTTGAGTTATTTGAGGGATTTTATATCGCTTATCAATAATAAGTAAGTATTTAAATGAAATCAAACAAAAAAAAATGACAAAACTTGATAGTTTCTTTCGTATTGAGACGAAAATGCGCAAAAAATATTTACCTCACAAAACACTTCTCTTTAGTTATTAGGTGGTTTTTAATATCGCTTATCAATAATAAGTAAGTATTAATATGAAATCAAACAAAAAAAAATTGACGAAACTTGATAGTTTCTTACATATTGAGACGAAAATGCGCAAAAAATATTCACCCCACAAAACACTTATCTTTAGTTATTTGAGGGTTTTTAATATCGCTCATCAATAATAAGTCAGTATTAATATGAAATCAAACAAAAAAAAGTTTACGAAACTTGATAGTTTCTTTCGTATTGAGACGAAAATGCGCAAAAAATATTTACCTCACAAAACACTTCTCTTTAGTTATTTGATGGTTTTTAATATCGCTTATCAATAATAAGTAGGTATTAATATGAAATCAAACAAAAATAAATTGACGAAACTTGATAGTTTCTTACATATTGAGACGAAAATGTGAAAAAAAAATATTCACCTCACAAAACACTTCTCTTTAGTTATTTGAGGGTTTTTAATATAGCTCATCAATAATAAGTAAGTATCAATATGAAATCAAACAAAAAAAAATTGACGAAACTTGATCGTTTCTTACATATTGAGACGAAAATGCGCAAAAAATATTTACCTCACAAAACACTTCTCTTTAGTTATTTGAGGGTTTTTAATATCGCTCATCAATAATAAGTCAGTATTAATATGAAATCAAACAAAAAAAAATTTACGAAACTTGATAGTTTCTTTCGTATTGAGACGAAAATGCGCAAAAAATATTTACCTCCCAAAACACTTCTCTTTAGTTATTTGATGGTTTTTAATATCGCTTATCAATAATAAGTAGGTATTAATATGAAATCAAACAAAAATAAATTGACGAAACTTGATAGTTTCTTACATATTGAGACGAAAATGCGCAAAAAATATTCACCTCACAAAACACTTCTCTTTAGTTATTTGAGGGTTTTTAATATAGCTCATCAATAGTAAGTAAGTATCAATATGAAATCAAACAAAAAAAAATTGACGAAACTTGATCGTTTCTTACATATTGAGACGAAAATGCGCAAAAAATATTTACCTCACAAAACACTTCTCTTTAGTTATTTGAGGGTTTTTAATATCGCTCATCAATAATAAGTAAGTATTAATATGAAATCAAACAAAAAAAATTGACGAAACTTGATAGTTTCTTACATATTCAGACGAAAATGCGCTAAAAATATTTATCTCACAAAACACTTCTCTTTAGTTATTTGAGGGTTTTTAATATCGCTTATCAATAATAAGTCAGTATTAATATGAAATCAAACAAAAAAAATTGACGAAACTTGATAGTTTCTTACATATTGAGACGAAAATGCGCAAAAAATATTTACCTCACAAAACACTTCTCTTAAGTTATTTGAGGGTTTTTAATATCGCTTATCAATAATAAGTAAGTATTAATATGTAATCAAACAAAAAAATTTGACGAAACTTGATAGTTTCTTACATATTGAGACGAAAATGCGCAAAAAATATTTACCTCACAGAACACTTCTCTTTAGTTATTTGAGGGTTTTTAATATCGCTTATCAATAATAAGTAAGTATTAATATGTAATCAAACAAAAAAATTTGACGAAACTTGATAGTTTCTTACATATTGAGACGAAAATGCGCAAAAAATATTTACCTCACAAAACACTTCTCTTTAGTTATTTGAGGGTTTTTAATATCGCTCATCAATAATAAGTCAGTATTAATATGAAATCAAACAAAAAAAAATTGACGAAACTTGATAGTTTCTTACATATTGAGACGAAAATGCGCAAAAAATATTCACGTCACAAAACACTTCTCTTCAGTTATTTGAGGGTTTTTAATATCGCTTATCAATAATAAGTAAGTATTAATATGAAATCAAACAAAAAAAAATTGACGAAACTTAATAGTTTCTTACATATTGAGACGAAAATGCGCAAAAAATATTCACCCCACAAAACACTTCTCTTTATTTATTTGAGGGGTTTTAATATCGCTTATCAATAATAAGTAAGTATTAATATGAAATCAAACAAAAAAAATTGACGAAACTTGATAGTTTCTTACATATTGAGACGAAAATGCGCAAAAAATATTTACCTCACAAAACACTTCTCTTAAGTTATTTGAGGGTTTTTAATATCGCTTATCAATAATAAGTAGGTATTAATATGAAATCAAACAAAATAAATTGACGAAACTTGATAGTTTCTTACATATTGAGACGAAAATGCGCAAAAAATATTCACCTCACAAAACACTTCTCTTTAGTTATTTGAGGGTTTTTAATATAGCTCATCAATAATAAGTAAGTATCAATATGAAATCAAACAAAAAAAATTGACGAAACTTGATCGTTTCTTACATATTGAGACGAAAATGCGCAAAAAATATTTACCTTACAAAACACTTCTCTTTAGTTATTTGAGGGTTTTTAATATCGCTCATCAATAATAAGTAAGTATTAATATGAAATCAAACAAAAAAAATTGACGAAACTTGATAGTTTCTTACATATTCAGACGAAAATGCGCTAAAAATATTTATCTCACAAAACACTTCTCTTAAGTTATTTGAGGGTTTTTAATATCGCTTATCAATAATAAGTAAGTATTAATATGAAATCAAACAAAAAAAATTGACGAAACTTGATAGTTTCTTACATATTGAGACGAAAATGCGCAAAAAATATTTACCTCACAAAACACTTCTCTTAAATTATTTGAGGGTTTTTAATATCGCTTATCAATAATAAGTAAGTATTAATATGAAATCAAACAAAAAAAAATTGAGGAAACTTGATAGTTTCTTACATATTGAGACGAAAATGCGCAAAAAATATTTACCTCATAGAACACTTCTCTTTAGTTATTTGAGGGTTTTTAATATCGCTTATCAATAATAAGTAAGTATTAATATGTAATCAAACAAAAAAATTTGACGAAACTTGATAGTTTCTTACATATTGAGACGAAAATGCGCAAAAAATATTTACCTCACAAAACACTTCTCTTTAGTTATTTGAGGGTTTTTAATATCGCTCATCAATAATAAGTAAGTATCAATATGAAATCAAACAAAAAAAAGTGAGGAAACTTGATAGTTTCTTACATATTGAGACGAAAATGCGCAAAAAATATTTACCTCACAGAACACTTCTCTTTAGTTATTTGAGGGTTTTTAATATAGCTTATCAATAATAAGTAAGTATTAATATGAAATCAAACAAAAAAAAATTTACGAAACTTGATAGTTTCTTTCGTATTGAGACGAAAATGCGCAAAAAATATTTACCTCACAAAACACTTCTCTTTAGTTATTTGATGGTTTTTAATATCGCTTATCAATAATAAGTAGGTATTAATATGAAATCAAACAAAAATAAATTGACGAAACTTGATAGTTTCTTACATATTGAGACGAAAATGCGCAAAAAATATTCACCTCACAAAACACTTATCTTTAGTTATTTGAGGGTTTTTAATATCGCTCATCAATAATAAGTAAGTATCAATATGAAATCAAACAAAAAAAAATTGACGAAACTTGATCGTTTCTTACATATTGAGACGAAAATGCGCAAAAAATATTTACCTCACAAAACACTTCTCTTTAGTTATTTGAGGGTTTTTAATATCGCTCATCAATAAGAAGTAAGTATTAATATGATATCAAACAAAAAAAATTGAAGAAACTTGAAAGTTTCTTACATATTCAGACGAAAATGCGCTAAAAATATTTATATCACAAAACACTTCTGTTTAGTTATTTGAGGGTTTTTAATATCGCTTATCAATAATAAGTAAGTATTAATATGAAATCAAACAAAAAAAATTGACGAAACTTGATAGTTTCTTACATATTGAGACGAAAATGCGCAAAAAATATTTACCTCACAAAACACTTCTCTTAAGTTATTTGAGGGTTTTTAATATCGCTTATCAATAATACGTAAGTATTAATATGAAATCAAACAAAAAAAAATTGACGAAACTTGATAGTTTCTTACATATTGAGACGAAAATGCGCAAAAAATATTCACCCCACAAAACACTTCTCTTTACTTATTTGAGGGGTTTTAATATCGCTTATCAATAATAAGTAAGTATTAATATGAAATCAAACAAAAAAAAATTGACGAAACTTGATAGTTTCTTACATATTGAGACGAAAATGCGCAAAAAATATTTACCTCACAAAACACTTCTCTTTAGTTATTTGAGGGTTTTTAATATCGCTCATCAATAATAAGTCAGTATTAATATGAAATCAAACAAAAAAAAATTTACGAAACTTGATAGTTTCTTTCGTATTGAGACGAAAATGCGCAAAAAATATTTACCTCACAAAACACTTCTCTTTAGTTATTTGATGGTTTTTAATATCGCTTATCAATAATAAGTAGGTATTAATATGAAATCAAACAAAAATAAATTGACGAAACTTGATAGTTTCTTACATATTGAGACGAAAATGCGCAAAAAATATTCACCTCACAAAACACTTCTCTTTAGTTATTGGAGGGTTTTTAATATAGCTCATCAATAATAAGTAAGTATCAATATGAAATCAAACAAAAAAAAATTGACGAAACTTGATCGTTTCTTACATATTGAGACGAAAATGCGCAAAAAATATTTACCTCACAAAACACTTCTCTTTAGTTATTTGAGGGTTTTTAATATCGCTCATCAATAATAAGTAAGTATTAATATGAAATCAAACAAAAAAAATTGACGAAACTTGATAGTTTCTTACATATTCAGACGAAAATGCGCTAAAAATATTTATCTCACAAAACACTTCTCTTTAGTTATTTGAGGGTTTTTAATATCGCTTATCAATAATAAGTAAGTATTAATATGAAATTAAACAAAAAAAATTGACGAAACTTGATAGTTTCTTACATATTGAGACGAAAATGCGCAAAAAATATTTACCTCACAAAACACTTCTCTTAAGTTATTTGAGGGTTTTTAATATCGCTTATCAATAATTAGTAAGTATTAATATGAAATCAAACAAAAAAAAATTGAGGAAACTTGATAGTTTCTTACATATTGAGACGAAAATGCGCAAAAAATATTTACCTCACAAAACACTTCTCTTTAGTTATTTGAGGGTTTTTAATATCGCTTATCAATAATAAGTAAGTATTAATATGTAATCAAACAAAAAAATTTGACGAAACTTGATCGTTTCTTACATATTGAGACGAAAATGCGCTAAAAATATTTACCTCACAAAACTCTTCTCTTTAGTTATTTGAGGGTTTTTAATATCGCTCATCAATAATAAGTCAGTATTAATATGAAATCAAACAAAAAAAAATTTACGAAACTTGATAGTTTCTTTCGTATTGAGACGAAAATGCGCAAAAAATATTTACCTCACAAAACACTTCTCTTTAGTTATTTGATGGTTTTTAATATCGCTTATCAATAATAAGTAGGTATTAATATGAAATCAAACAAAAATAAATTGACGAAACTTAATAGTTTCTTACATATTGAGACGAAAATGCGCAAAAAATATTCACCTCACAAAACACTTCTCTTTAGTTATTTGAGGGTTTTTAATATAGCTCATCAATAATAAGTAAGTATCAATATGAAATCAAACAAAAAAAAATTGACGAAACTTGATCGTTTCTTACATATTGAGACGAAAATGCGCAAAAAATATTTACCTCACAAAACACTTCTCTTTAGTTATTTGAGGGTTTTTAATATCGCTCATCAATAATAAGTAAGTATTAATATGAAATCAAACAAAAAAAATTGACGAAACTTGATAGTTTCTTACATATTCAGACGAAAATGCGCTAAAAATATTTATCTCACAAAACACTTCTCTTTAGTTATTTGAGGGTTTTTAATATCGCTTATCAATAATAAGTAAGTATTAATATGAAATCAAACAAAAAAAATTGACGAAACTTGATAGTTTCTTACATATTGAGACGAAAATGCGCAAAAAATATTTACCTCACAAAACACTTCTCTTAAGTTATTTGAGGGTTTTTAATATCGCTTATCAATAATAAGTAAGTATTAATATGAAATCAAACAAAAAAAAAATGAGGAAACTTGATAGTTTCTTACATATTCAGACGAAAATGCGCAAAAAATATTTACCTCACAGAACACTTCTCTTTAGTTATTTGAGGGTTTTTAATATCGCTTATCAATAATAAGTAAGTATTAATATGTAATCAAACAAAAAAATTTGACGAAACTTGATAGTTTCTTACATATTGAGACGAAAATGCGCAAAAAATATTTACCTCACAAAACACTTCTCTTTAGTTATTTGAGGGTTTTTAATATCGCTCATCAATAATAAGTCAGTATTAATATGAAATCAAACAAAAAAAAATTGACGAAACTTGATAGTTTCTTACATATTGAGACGAAAATGCGCAAAAAATATTTACCTTACAAAACACTTCTCTTAAGTTATTTGAGGGTTTTTAATATCGCTTATCAATAATAAGTAGGTATTAATATGAAATCAAACAAAAATAAATTGACGAAACTTGATAGTTTCTTACATATTGAGACGAAAATGCGCAAAAAATATTCACCTCACAAAACACTTCTCTTTAGTTATTTGAGGGTTTTTAATATAGCTCATCAATAATAAGTAAGTATCAATATGAAATCAAACAAAAAAAAATTGACGAAACTTGATCGTTTCTTACATATTGAGACGAAAATGCGCAAAAAATATTTACCTCACAAAACACTTCTCTTTAGTTATTTGAGGGTTTTTAATATCGCTCATCAATAATAAGTAAGTATTAATATGAAATCAAACAAAAAAAATTGACGAAACTTGATAGTTTCTTACATATTCAGACGAAAATGCGCTAAAAATATTTATCTCACAAAACACTTCTCTTTAGTTATTTGAGGGTTTTTAATATCGCTTATCAATAATAAGTTAGTATTAATATGAAATCAAACAAAAAAAAATTGACGAAACTTGATAGTTTCTTACATATCGAGACGAAAATGCGCAAAAAATATTTACCTCACAAAACACTTCTCTTAAGTTATTTGAGGATTTTTAATATCGCTTATCAATAATAAGTAAGTATTAATATGAAATCAAACAAAAAAAAATTGAGGAAACTTGATAGTTTCTTACATATTCAGACGAAAATGCGCAAAAAATATTTACCTCACAGAACACTTCTCTTTAGTTATTTGAGGGTTTTTAATATCGCTTATCAATAATAAGTAAGTATTAATATGTAATCAAACAAAAAAATTTGACGAAACTTGATAGTTTCTTACATATTGAGACGAAAATGCGCAAAAAATATTTACCTCACAAAACACTTCTCTTTAGTTATTTGAATGTTTTTAATATCGCTCATCAATAATAAGTAAGTATCAATATGAAATCAAACAAAAAAAAGTGAGGAAACTTGATAGTTTCTTACATATTGAGACGAAAATGCGCAAAAAATATTTACCTCACAAAACACTTCTCTTTAGTTATTTGAGGGTTTTTAATATCGCTCATCAATAATAAGTAAGTATTAATATGAAATCAAACAAAAAAAAATTGACGAAACTTGATAGTTTCTTACATATTGAGACGAAAATGCGCAAAAAATATTTACCTCACAAAACACTTCTCTTAAGTTATTTGAGGGTTTTTAATATCGCTTATCAATAATAAGTAAGTATTAATATGAAATCAAACAAAAAAAAAATGAGGAAACTTGATAGTTTCTTACATATTGAGACGAAAATGCGCAAAAAATATTTACCTCACAGAACACTTCTCTTTAGTTATTTGAGGGTTTTTAATATCGCTTATCAATAATAAGTAAGTATTAATATGTAATCAAACAAAAAAATTTGACGAAACTTGATAGATTCTTACATATTGAGACGAAAATGCGCAAAAAATATTTACCTCACAAAACACTTCTCTTTAGTTATTTGAGGGTTTTTAATATCGCTCATCAATAATAAGTCAGTATTAATATGAAATCAAACAAAAAAAAATTGACGAAACTTGATAGTTTCTTACATATTGAGACGAAAATGCGCAAAAAATATTTACCTCACAAAACACTTCTCTTAAGTTATTTGAGGGTTTTTAATATCGCTTATCAATAATAAGTAGGTATTAATATGAAATCAAACAAAAATAAATTGACGAAACTTGATAGTTTCTTACATATTGAGACGAAAATGCGCAAAAAATATTCACCTCACAAAACACTTCTCTTTAGTTATTTGAGGGTTTTTAATATAGCTCATCAATAATAAGTAAGTATCAATATGAAATCAAACAAAAAAAAATTGACGAAACTTGATCGTTTCTTACATATTGAGACGAAAATGCGCAAAAAATATTTACCTCACAAA
Organism: Odontocerum albicorne; assembly: GCA_949825065.1. NCBI lineage: Eukaryota > Metazoa > Arthropoda > Insecta > Trichoptera > Odontoceridae > Odontocerum > Odontocerum albicorne. Next base: position 42,638,882 of record OX463853.1, on the reverse strand, counting down.
ACACTTCTCTTTAGTTATTTGAGGGTTTTTAATATCGCTCATCAATAATAAGTAAGTATTAATATGAAATCAAACAAAAAAAATTGACGAAACTTGATAGTTTCTTACATATTCAGACGAAAATGCGCTAAAAATATTTATCTCACAAAACACTTCTCTTTAGTTATTTGAGGGTTTTTAATATCGCTTATCAATAATAAGTTAGTATTAATATGAAATCAAACAAAAAAAAATTGACGAAACTTGATAGTTTCTTACATATCGAGACGAAAATGCGCAAAAAATATTTACCTCACAAAACACTTCTCTTAAGTTATTTGAGGATTTTTAATATCGCTTATTAATAATAAGTAAGTATTAATATGAAATCAAACAAAAAAAAATTGAGGAAACTTGATAGTTTCTTACATATTGAGACGAAAATGCGCAAAAAATATTTACCTCACAGAACACTTCTCTTTAGTTATTTGAGGGTTTTTAATATCGCTTATCAATAATAAGTAAGTATTAATATGTAATCAAACAAAAAAATTTGACGAAACTTGATAGTTTCTTACATATTGAGACGAAAATGCGCAAAAAATATTTACCTCACAAAACACTTCTCTTTAGTTATTTGAATGTTTTTAATATCGCTCATCAATAATAAGTAAGTATCAATATGAAATCAAACAAAAAAAAGTGAGGAAACTTGATAGTTTCTTACATATTGAGACGAAAATGCGCAAAAAATATTTACCTCACAAAACACTTCTCTTTAGTTATTTGAGGGTTTTTAATATCGCTCATCAATAATAAGTCAGTATTAATATGAAATCAAACAAAAAAAAATTTACGAAACTTGATAGTTTCTTTCGTATTGAGACGAAAATGCGCAAAAAATATTTACCTCACAAAACACTTCTCTTTAGTTATTTGATGGTTTTTAATATCGCTTATCAATAATAAGTAGGTATTAATATGAAATCAAACAAAAATAAATTGACGAAACTTAATAGTTTCTTACATATTGAGACGAAAATGCGCAAAAAATATTCACCTCACAAAACACTTCTCTTTAGTTATTTGAGGGTTTTTAATATAGCTCATCAATAATAAGTAAGTATCAATATGAAATCAAACAAAAAAAAATTGACGAAACTTGATCGTTTCTTACATATTGAGACGAAAATGCGCAAAAAATATTTACCTCACAAAACACTTCTCTTTAGTTATTTGAGGGTTTTTAATATCGCTCATCAATAATAAGTAAGTATTAATATGAAATCAAACAAAAAAAATTGACGAAACTTGATAGTTTCTTACATATTCAGACGAAAATGCGCTAAAAATATTTATCTCACAAAACACTTCTCTTTAGTTATTTGAGGGTTTTTAATATCGCTTATCAATAATAAGTAAGTATTAATATGAAATCAAACAAAAAAAATTGACGAAACTTGATCGTTTCTTACATATTGAGACGAAAATGCGCAAAAAATATTTACCTCACAAAACACTTCTCTTAAGTTATTTGAGGGTTTTTAATATCGCTTATCAATAATAAGTAAGTATTAATATGAAATCAAACAAAAAAAAAATGAGGAAACTTGATAGTTTCTTACATATTGAGACGAAAATGCGCAAAAAATATTTACCTCACAGAACACTTCTCTTTAGTTATTTGAGGGTTTTTAATATCGCTTATCAATAATAAGTAAGTATTAATATGTAATCAAACAAAAAAATTTGACGAAACTTGATAGTTTCTTACATATTGAGACGAAAATGCGCAAAAAATATTTACCTCACAAAACACTTCTCTTTAGTTATTTGAGGGTTTTTAATATCGCTCATCAATAATAAGTCAGTATTAATATGAAATCAAACAAAAAAAAATTGACGAAACTTGATAGTTTCTTACATATTGAGACGAAAATGCGCAAAAAATATTTACCTCACAAAACACTTCTCTTAAGTTATTTGAGGGTTTTTAATATCGCTTATCAATAATAAGTAGGTATTAATATGAAATCAAACAAAAATAAATTGACGAAACTTGATAGTTTCTTACATATTGAGACGAAAATGCGCAAAAAATATTCACCTCACAAAACACTTCTCTTTAGTTATTTGAGGGTTTTTAATATAGCTCATCAATAATAAGTAAGTATCAATATGAAATCAAACAAAAAAAAAATTGACGAAACTTGATCGTTTCTTACATATTGAGACGAAAATGCGCAAAAAATATTTACCTCACAAAACACTTCTCTTTAGTTATTTGAGGGTTTTTAATATCGCTCATCAATAATAAGTAAGTATTAATATGAAATCAAACAAAAAAAATTGACGAAACTTGATAGTTTCTTACATATTCAGACGAAAATGCGCTAAAAATATTTATCTCACAAAACACTTCTCTTTAGTTATTTGAGGGTTTTTAATATCGCTTATCAATAATAAGTTAGTATTAATATGAAATCAAACAAAAAAAATTGACGAAACTTGATAGTTTCTTACATATCGAGACGAAAATGCGCAAAAAATATTTACCTCACAAAACACTTCTCTTAAGTTATTTGAGGGTTTTTAATATCGCTTATCAATAATAAGTAAGTATTCATATGAAATCAAACAAAAAAAAATTGAGGAAACTTGATAGTTTCTTACATATTGAGACGAAAATGCGCAAAAAATATTTACCTCACAGAACACTTCTCTTTAGTTATTTGAGGGTTTTTAATATCGCTTATCAATAATAAGTAAGTATTAATATGTAATCAAACAAAAAAATTTGACGAAACTTGATAGTTTCTTACATATTGAGACGAAAATGCGCAAAAAATATTTACCTCACAAAACACTTCTCTTTAGTTATTTGAATGTTTTTAATATCGCTCATCAATAATAAGTAAGTATCAATATGAAATCAAACAAAAAAAAGTGAGGAAACTTGATAGTTTCTTACATATTGAGACGAAAATGCGCAAAAAATATTTACCTCACAAAACACTTCTCTTTAGTTATTTGAGGGTTTTTAATATCGCTCATCAATAATAAGTCAGTATTAATATGAAATCAAACAAAAAAAAATTTACGAAACTTGATAGTTTCTTTCGTATTGAGACGAAAATGCGCAAAAAATATTTACCTCACAAAACACTTCTCTTTAGTTATTTGATGGTTTTTAATATCGCTTATCAATAATAAGTAGGTATTAATATGAAATCAAACAAAAATAAATTGACGAAACTTGATAGTTTCTTACATATTGAGACGAAAATGCGCAAAAAATATTCACCTCACAAAACACTTATCTTTAGTTATTTGAGGGTTTTTAATATCGCTCATCAATAATAAGTAAGTATCAATATGAAATCAAACAAAAAAAAATTGACGAAACTTGATCGTTTCTTACATATTGAGACGAAAATGCGCAAAAAATATTTACCTCACAAAACACTTCTCTTTAGTTATTTGAGGGTTTTTAATATCGCTCATCAATAATAAGTAAGTATTAATATGAAATCAAACAAAAAAAATTGACGAAACTTGATAGTTTCTTACATATTGAGACGAAAATGCGCAAAAAATATTTACCTCACAAAACACTTCTCTTTAGTTATTTGAGGGTTTTTAATATCGCTCATCAATAATAAGTCAGTATTAATATGAAATCAAACAAAAAAAAATTTACGAAACTTGATAGTTTCTTTCGTATTGAGACGAAAATGCGCAAAAAATATTTACCTCACAAAACACTTCTCTTTAGTTATTTGATGGTTTTTAATATCGCTTATCAATAATAAGTAGGTATTAATATGAAATCAAACAAAAATAAATTGACGAAACTTGATAGTTTCTTACATATTGATACGAAAATGCGCAAAAAATATTCACCTCACAAAACACTTCTCTTTAGTTATTTGAGGGTTTTTAATATAGCTCATCAATAATAAGTAAGTATCAATATGAAATCAAACAAAAAAAAATTGACGAAACTTGATCGTTTCTTACATATTGAGACGAAAATGCGCAAAAAATATTTACCTCACAAAACACTTCTCTTAAGTTATTTGAGGGTTTTTAATATCGCTCATCAATAATAAGTAAGTATTAATATGAAATCAATCAAAAAAAATTGACGAAACTTGATAGTTTCTTACATATTCAGACGAAAATGCGCTAAAAATATTTATCTCACAAAACACTTATCTTTAGTTATTTGAGGGTTTTTAATATCGCTTATCAATAATAAGTAAGTATTAATATGAAATCAAACAAAAAAAATTGACGAAACTTGATAGTTTCTTACATATTGAGACGAAAATGCGCAAAAAATATTTACCTCACAAAACACTTCTCTTAAGTTATTTGAGGGTTTTTAATATCGCTTATCAATAATAAGTAAGTATTAATATGAAATCAAACAAAAAAAAATTGAGGAAACTTGATAGTTTCTTACATATTGAGACGAAAATGCGCAAAAAATATTTACCTCACAGAACACTTCTCTTTAGTTATTTGAGGGTTTTTAATATAGCTCATCAATAATAAGTAAGTATTAATATGAAATCAAACAAAAAAAATTGACGAAACTTGATCGTTTCTTACATATTGAGACGAAAATGCGCTAAAAATATTTACCTCACAGAACACTTCTCTTTAGTTATTTGATGGTTTTTAATATCGCTTATCAATAATAAGTAGGTATTAATATGAAATCAAACAAAAATAAATTGACGAAACTTGATAGTTTCTTACATATTGAGACGAAAATGCGCAAAAAATATTCACCTCACAAAACACTTCTCTTTAGTTATTTGAGGGTTTTTAATATAGCTCATCAATAATAAGTAAGTATCAATATGAAATCAAACAAAAAAAAATTGACGAAACTTGATCGTTTCTTACATATTGAGACGAAAATTCGCAAAAAATATTTACCTCACAAAACACTTCTCTTTAGTTATTTGAGGGTTTTTAATATAGCTCATCAATAATAAGTAAGTATCAATATGAAATCAAACAAAAAAAAATTGACGAAACTTGATCGTTTCTTACATATTGAGACGAAAATGCGCAAAAAATATTTACCTCACAAAACACTTCTCTTTAGTTATTTGAGGGTTTTTAATATCGCTCATCAATAATAAGTCAGTATTAATATGAAATCAAACAAAAAAAAATTGCCGAAACTTGATAGTTTCTTACATATTCAGACGAAAATGCGCTAAAAATATTTATCTCACAAAACACTTCTCTTTAGTTATTTGAGGGTTTTTAATATCGCTCATCAATAATAAGTAAGTATCAATATGAAATCAAACAAAAAAAAGTGAGGAAACTTGATAGTTTCTTACACATTGAGACGAAAATGCGCAAAAAATATTTACCTCACAAAACACTTCTCTTTAGTTATTTGAGGGTTTTTAATATCGCTCATCAATAATAAGTCAGTATTAATATGAAATCAAACAAAAAAAAATTTACGAAACTTGATAGTTTCTTTCGTATTGAGACGAAAATGCGCAAAAAATATTTACCTCACAAAACACTTCTCTTTAGTTATTTGATGGTTTTTAATATCGCTTATCAATAATAAGTAGGTATTAATATGAAATCAAACAAAAATAAATTGACGAAACTTGATAGTTTCTTACATATTGAGACGAAAATGCGCAAAAAATATTCACCTCACAAAACACTTCTCTTTAGTTATTTGAGGGTTTTTAATATCGCTCATCAATAATAAGTAAGTATCAATATGAAATCAAACAAAAAAAAATTGACGAAACTTGATCGTTTCTTACATATTGAGACGAAAATGCGCAAAAAATATTTACCTCACAAAACACTTCTCTTTAGTTATTTGAGGGTTTTTAATATCGCTCATCAATAATAAGTAAGTATTAATATGAAATCAAACAAAAAAAATTGACGAAACTTGATAGTTTCTTACATATTGAGACGAAAATGCGCAAAAAATATTTACCTCACAAAACACTTCTCTTTAGTTATTTGAGGGTTTTTAATATCGCTCATCAATAATAAGTCAGTATTAATATGAAATCAAACAAAAAAAAATTTACGAAACTTGATAGTTTCTTTCGTATTGAGACGAAAATGCGCAAAAAATATTTACCTCACAAAACACTTCTCTTTAGTTATTTGATGGTTTTTAATATCGCTTATCAATAATAAGTAGGTATTAATATGAAATCAAACAAAAATAAATTGACGAAACTTGATAGTTTCTTACATATTGATACGAAAATGCGCAAAAAATATACACCTCACAAAACACTTCTCTTTAGTTATTTGAGGGTTTTTAATATAGCTCATCAATAATAAGTAAGTATCAATATGAAATCAAACAAAAAAAAAATTGACGAAACTTGATCGTTTCTTACATATTGAGACGAAAATGCGCAAAAAATATTTACCTCACAAAACACTTCTCTTTAGTTATTTGAGGGTTTTTAATATCGCTCATCAATAATAAGTCAGTATTAATATGAAATCAAACAAAAAAAAATTGCCGAAACTTGATAGTTTCTTACATATTCAGACGAAAATGCGCTAAAAATATTTACCTCACAAAACACTTCTCTTTAGTTATTTGAGGGTTTTTAATATCGTTATCAATAATAAGTCAGTATTAATATGAAATCAAACAAAAAAAATTGACGAAACTTGATAGTTTCTTACATATTGAGATGAAAATGCGCAACAAATTTATTCACGTCACAAAACACTTCTCTTTAGTTATTTGAGGGTTTTTAATATCGCTTATCAATAATAAGTAAGTATTAATATGAAATCAAACAAAAAAAATTGACGAAACTTGATAGTTTCTTACATATTGAGACGAAAATGCGCAAAAAATATTTACCTCACAAAACACTTCTCTTAAGTTATTTGAGGGTTTTTAATATCGCTTATCAATAATAAGTCAGTATTAATATGTAATCAAACAAAAAAAATTGACGAAACTTGATAGTTTCTTACATATTGAGACGAAAATGCGCAAATAATATTTACCTCACAAAACACTTCTCTTTAGTTATTTGAGGGTTTTTAATATCGCTCATCAATAATAAGTCAGTATTAATATGAAATCAAACAAAAAAAAAAACAAAACTTGATAGTTTCTTTTGTATTGAGACGAAAATGCGCAAAAAATATTTACCTCACAAAACACTTCTCTTTAGTTATTTGAGGGTTTTTAATATCGCTTACCAATAATAAGTAAGTATTAAAATGAAATCAAACAAAAAAAAATGACAAAACTTGATAGTTTCTTTCGTATTGAGACGAAAATGCGCAAAAAATATTCACGTCACAAAACACTTCTCTTTTGTTATTTGAGGGTTTTTAATATCGCTTATCAGTAATAAGTTAGTATTAATATGAAATCAAACAAAAAAAATTGACGAAACTTGATAGTTTCTTACATATTGAGACGAAAATGCGCAAAAAATATTTACCTCACAAAACACTTCTCTTTAGTTATTTGAGGGTTTTTAATATCGCTCATCAATAATAAGTCAGTATTAATATGAAATCAAACAAAAAAAAATGACAAAACTTGATAGTTTCTTTCGTATTGAGACGAAAATGCGCAAAAAATATTTACCTCACAAAACCTTTCTCTTTAGTTATTTGAGGGTTTTTAATATCGCTCATCAATAAATAAGTCAGTATTAATATGAAATCAAACAAAAAAAAAACAAAACTTGATAGTTTCTTTCGTATTGAGACGAAAATGCGCAAAAAATATTTACCTCACAAAACACTTCTCTTTAGTTATTTGAGGGTTTTTAATATCGCTTATCAATAATAAGTAAGTTTTAAAATGAAATCAAACAAAAAAAAATGACAAAACTTGATAGTTTCTTTCGTATTGAGACGAAAATGCGCAAAAAATATTCACCTCACAAAACACTTCTCTTTAGTTATTTGAGGGTTTTTAATATCGCTTATCAGTAATAAGTTAGTATTAATATGAAATCAAACAAAAAAAATTGACGAAACTTGATAGTTTCTTACATATTGAGACGAAAATGCGCAACCAATTTATTCACGTCACAAAACACTTCTCTTTAGTTATTTGAGGGTTTTTAATATCGCTTATCAATAATAAGTAAGTATTAATATGAAATCAAACAAAATAATTGACGAAACTTGATAGTTTCTTACATATTGAGACGAAAATGCGCAAAAAATATTTACCTCACAAAACATTTTTCTTTAGTTATTTGAGGGTTTTTAATATCGCTCATCAATAATAAGTCAGTATTTATAAGAAATCAAACAAAAAAAATTGACGAAACTTGATAGTTTCTTACATATTGAGATGAAAATGCGCAACAAATTTATTCACGTCACAAAACACTTCTCTTTAGTTATTTGAGGGTTTTTAATATCGCTTATCAATAATAAGTAAGTATTAATATGAAATCAAACAAAAAAAAATTGAGGAAACTTGATAGTTTCTTACATATTGAGACGAAAATGCGCTAAAAATATTCACCTCACAAAACACTTCTCTTTAGTTATTTGAGGGTTTTTAATATCGCTTATCAAAAATAAGTTGGTATTAATATGAAATCAAACAAAAAAAATTGACGAAACTTGATAGTTTCTTACATATTGAGACGAAAATGCGCAAAAAATATTTACCTCACAAAACACTTCTCTTTAGTTATTTGAGGGTTTTTAATATCGCTCATCAATAATAAGTAAGTATTAATATGAAATCAAACAAAAAAAATTGACGAAACTTGATAGTTTCTTACATATTGAGACGAAAATGCGCAAAAAATATTTACTTCACAAAACACTTCTCTTTAGTTATTTGAGGGTTTTTAATATCGCTTATCAATAATAAGTAAGTATTAATATGAAATCAAACAAAAAAAAATTGACGAAACTTGATAGTTTCTTACATATTGAGACGAAAATGCGCAAAAAATATTAACCTCACAAAACACTTCTCTTTAGTTATTTGAGGGTTTTTAATATCGCTCATCAATAATAAGTAAGTATTAATATGAAATCAAACAAAAAAAAATTTACGAAACTTGATAGTTTCTTACATATTGAGACGAAAATGCGCAAAAAATATTTACCTCACAAAACACTTCTCTTTAGTTCTTTGAGGGTTTGTAATATCGCTTATCAATAATAAGTAAGTATTAATATGAAATCAAACAAAAAAAATTGACGAAACTTGAAAGTTTCTTACATATTGAGATGAAAATGCGCAAAAAATATTAACCTCACAAAACACTTCTCTTAAGTTATTTGAGGGTTTGTAATATCGCTTATCAATAATAAGTAAGTATTAATATGAAATCAAACAAAAAAAAATTGAGGAAACTTGATAGTTTCTTACATATTGAGACGAAAATGCGCAAAAAATATTTACCTCACAAAACACTTCTCTTTAGTTATTTGAGGGTTTTTAATATCGCTTATCAATAATAAGTAAGTATTAATATGAAATCAAACAAAAAAAATTGACGAAACTTGAAAGTTTCTTACATATTGAGATGAAAATGCGCAACAAATTTATTCACGTCACAAAACACTTCTCTTTAGTTATTTGAGGGTTTTTAATATCGCTTATCAATAATAAGTAGGTATTAATATGAAATAAACAAAAAAAAATTGACGAAACTTGATAGTTTCTTACATATTGAGACGAAAATGGGCAAAAAATATTAACCTCACAAAACACTTCTCTTAAGTTATTTGAGGGTTTGTAATATCGCTTATCAATAATAAGTAAGTATTAATATGAAATCAAACAAAAAAAAATTGACGAAACTTGATAGTTTCTTACATATTGAGACGAAAATGCGCAAAAAATATTAACCTCACAAAACACTTCTCTTTAGTTATTTGAGGGTTTTTAATATCGCTTATCAATAATAAGTAGGTATTAATATGAAATCAAACAAAAAAAAATTGACGAAACTTGATAGTTTCTTTCGTATTGAGACGAAAATGCGCAAAAAATATTCACCTCACAAAACACTTCTCTTTAGTTATTTGAGGGTTTTTAATATCGCTTATCAATAATAAGTAAGTATTAATATGAAATCAAACAAAAAAAATTGACGAAACTTGATAGTTTCTTGCATATTGAGACGAAAATGCGCAAAAAATATTCACCTCACAAAACACTTCTCTTTAGTTATTTGAGGGTTTTTAATATCGCTTATCAATAATAAGTAAGTATTAAAATGAAATCAAACAAAAAAAAATGACAAAACTTGATAGTTTCTTTCGTATTGAGACGAAAATGCGCAAAAAATATTCACCTCACAAAACACTTCTCTTTATTTATTTGAGGGTTTTTAATATCGCTTATCAATAATAAGTAAGTATTAATATGAAATCAAACAAAAAAAAATTGACGAAACTTGATAGTTTCTTACATATTCAGACGAAAATGCGCAAAAAATATTTACCTCACAAAACACTTCTCTTTAGTTATTTGATGGTTTTTAATATTGCTTATCAATAATAAGTTAGTATTAATATGAAATCAAACAAAAAAAATTGACGAAACTTGATAGTTTCTTACATATTGAGACGAAAATGCGCAAAAAATATTCACCTCACAAAACACTTCTCTTTAGTTATTTGAAGGTTTTTAATATCGCTCATCAATAATAAGTCAGTATTAATATGAAATCAAACAAAAAAAATTGACGAAACTTGATAGTTTCTTACATATTGAGATGAAAATGCGCAACCAATTTATTCACGTCACAAAACACTTCTCTTTAGTTATTTGAGGGTTTTTAATATCGCTTATCAATTATAAGTAAGTATTAATATGAAATCAAACAAAAAAAAATTGAGGAAACTTGATAGTTTCTTACATATTGAGACGAAAATGCGCTAAAAATATTCACCTCACAAAACACTTCTCTTTAGTTATTTGAGGGTTTTTAATATCGCTTATCAATAATAAGTAAGTATTAATATGAAATCAAACAAAAAAAATTGACGAAACTTGATAGTTTCTTACATATTGAGACGAAAATGCGCAAAAAATATTTACCTCACAAAACACTTCTCTTTAGTTATTTGAGGGTTTTTAATATCGCTCATCAATAATAAGTCAGTATTAATATGAAGTCAAACAAAAAAAATTGACGAAACTTGATAGTTTCTTACATATTGAGACGAAAATACGCAAAAAATATTTACCTCACAAATCACTTCTCTTTAGTTATTTGAGGGTTTTTAATATCGCTTATCAATAATAAGTAAGTATTAATATGAAATCAAACAAAAAACAATTGTGGAAACTTGATAGTTTCTTACATATTGAGATGAAAATGCGCAAAAAATATTTACCTAACAGAACACTTCTCTTTAGTTATTTGAGGGTTTTTAATATCGCTCATCAATAATAAGTCAGTATTAATATGAAATCAAACAAAAAAAATTGACGAAACTTGATAGTTTCTTACATATTGAGATGAAAATGCGCAACAAATTTATTCACGTCACAAAACACTTCTCTTTAGTTATTTGAGGGTTTTTAATATCGCTTATCAATAATAAGTAGGTATTAATATGAAATCAAACAAAAAAAAATTGACGAAACTTGATAGTTTCTTTCGTATTGAGACGAAAATGCGCAAAAAATATTCACCTCACAAAACACTTCTCTTTAGTTATTTGAGGGTTTTTAATATCGCTTATCAATAATAAGTAAGTATTAATATGAAATCAAACAAAAAAAATTGACGAAACTTGATAGTTTCTTGCATATTGAGACGAAAATGCGCAAAAAATATTCACCTCACAAAACACTTCTCTTTAGTTATTTGAAGGTTTTTAATATTGCTTATCAATAATAAGTTAGTATTAATATGAAATCAAACAAAAAAAAATTGACGAAACTTGATAGTTTTTTACATATTGAGACGAAAATGCGCAAAAAATATTTACCTCACAAAACACTTCTCTTTAGTTATTTGAGGGTTTTTAATATCGCTTATCAATAATAAGTAAGTATTAATATGAAATCAAACAAAAAAAATTGTGGAAACTTGATAGTTTCTTACATATTGAGACGAAAATGCGCTTAAAATATTCACCTCACAAAACACTTCTCTTTAGTTATTAGATGGTTTTTAATATCGCTTATCAATAATAAGTAGGTATTAATATGAAATCAAACAAAAAAAAATTGCCGAAACTTGATAGTTTCTTACATATTCAGACGAAAATGCGCAAAAAATATTTACCTCACAAAACACTTCTCTTTAGTTATTTGAGGGTTTTTAATATCGCTCATCAATAATAAGTCAGTATTAATATGAAATCAAACAAAAAAAATTGACGAAACTTGATAGTTTCTTACATATTGAGATGAAAATGCGCAACAAATTTATTCACGTCACAAAACACTTCTCTTTAGTTATTTGAGGGTTTTTAATATCGCTTATCAATAATAAGTAGGTATTAATATGAAATCAAACAAAAAAAAATTGACGAAACTTGATAGTTTCTTACATATTGAAACGAAAATGCGCAAAAAATATTTACCTCACAAAACACTTCTCTTTAGTTATTTGAGGGTTTTTAATATCGCTTATCAATAATAAGTAAGTATTAAAATGAAATCAAACAAAAAAAAATGACAAAACTTGATAGTTTCTTTCGTATTGAGACGAAAATGCGCAAAAAATATTCACCTCACAAAACACTTTTCTTTAGTTATTTGAGGGTTTTTAATATCGCTTATCAATAATAAGTAAGTATTAATATGAAATCAAACAAAAAAAAATTGACGAAACTTGATAGTTTCTTACATATTCAGACGAAAATGCGCAAAAAATATTTACCTCACAAAACACTTCTCTTTAGTTATTTGATGGTTTTTAATATTGCTTATCAATAATAAGTTAGTATTAATATGAAATCAAACAAAAATAATTGACGAAACTTGATAGTTTCTTACATATTGAGACGAAAATGCGCAAAAAATATTCACCTCACAAAACACTTCTCTTTAGTTATTTGAGGGTTTTTAATATCGCTTATCAATAATAAGTAGGTATTAATATGAAATCAAACAAAAAAAAATTGACGAAACTTGATAGTTTCTTTCGTATTGAGACGAAAATGCGCAAAAAATATTCACCTCACAAAACACTTCTCTTTAGTTATTTGAGGGTTTTTAATATCGCTTATCAATAATAAGTAAGTATTAATATGAAATCAAACAAAAAAAATTGACGAAACTTGATAGTTTCTTGCATATTGAGACGAAAATGCGCAAAAAATATTCACCTCACAAAACACTTCTCTTTAGTTATTTGAAGGTTTTTAATATTGCTTATCAATAATAAGTTAGTATTAATATGAAATCAAACAAAAAAATTGACGAAACTTGATAGTTTTTTACATATTGAGACGAAAATGCGCAAAAAATATTTACCTCACAAAACACTTCTCTTTAGTTATTTGAGGGTTTTTAATATCGCTTATCAATAATAAGTAAGTATTAATATGAAATCAAACAAAAAAAATTGTGGAAACTTGATAGTTTCTTACATATTGAGACGAAAATGCGCTTAAAATATTCACCTCACAAAACACTTCTCTTTAGTTATTAGATGGTTTTTAATATCGCTTATCAATAATAAGTAGGTATTAATATGAAATCAAACAAAAAAAAATTGCCGAAACTTGATAGTTTCTTACATATTCAGACGAAAATGCGCAAAAAATATTTACCTCACAAAACACTTCTCTTTAGTTATTTGAGGGTTTTTAATATCGCTCATCAATAATAAGTCAGTATTAATATGAAATCAAACAAAAAAAATTGACGAAACTTGATAGTTTCTTACATATTGAGATGAAAATGCGCAACAAATTTATTCACGTCACAAAACACTTCTCTTTAGTTATTTGAGGGTTTTTAATATCGCTTATCAATAATAAGTAGGTATTAATATGAAATCAAACAAAAAAAAATTGACGAAACTTGATAGTTTCTTACATATTGAAACGAAAATGCGCAAAAAATATTTACCTCACAAAACACTTCTCTTTAGTTATTTGAGGGTTTTTAATATCGCTTATCAATAATAAGTAAGTATTAAAATGAAATCAAACAAAAAAAAATGACAAAACTTGATAGTTTCTTTCGTATTGAGACGAAAATGCGCAAAAAATATTCACCTCACAAAACACTTTTCTTTAGTTATTTGAGGGTTTTTAATATCGCTTATCAATAATAAGTAAGTATTAATATGAAATCAAACAAAAAAAAATTGACGAAACTTGATAGTTTCTTACATATTCAGACGAAAATGCGCAAAAAATATTTACCTCACAAAACACTTCTCTTTAGTTATTTGATGGTTTTTAATATTGCTTATCAATAATAAGTTAGTATTAATATGAAATCAAACAAAAATAATTGACGAAACTTGATAGTTTCTTACATATTGAGACGAAAATGCGCAAAAAATATTCACCTCACAAAACACTTCTCTTTAGTTATTTGAAGGTTTTTAATATCGCTCATCAATAATAAGTCAGTATTAATATGAAATCAAACAAAAAAAATTGACGAAACTTGATAGTTTCTTACATATTGAGATGAAAATGCGCAACAAATTTATTCACGTCACAAAACACATCTCTTTAGTTATTTGAGGGTTTTTAATATCGCTTATCAATAATAAGTAAGTATTAATATGAAATCAAACAAAAAAAAATTGAGGAAACTTGATAGTTTCTTACATATTGAGACGAAAATGCGCTAAAAATATTCACCTCACAAAACACTTCTCTTTAGTTATTTGAGGGTTTTTAATATCGCTTATCAATAATAAGTAAGTATTAATATGAAATCAAATAAAAAAAATTGACGAAACTTGATAGTTTCTTACATATTGAGACGAAAATGCGCAAAAAATATTTACCTCACAAAACACTTCTCTTTAGTTATTTGAGGGTTTTTAATATCGCTCATCAATAATAAGTCAGTATTAATATGAAGTCAAACAAAAAAAATTGACGAAACTTGATAGTTTCTTACATATTGAGACGAAAATACGCAAAAAATATTTACCTCACAAATCACTTCTCTTTAGTTATTTGAGGGTTTTTAATATCGCTTATCAATAATAAGTAAGTATTAATATGAAATCAAACAAAAAACAATTGTGGAAACTTGATAGTTTCTTACATATTGAGACGAAAATGCGCAAAAAATATTTACCTAACAGAACACTTCTCTTTAGTTATTTGAGGGTTTTTAATATCGCTCATCAATAATAAGTCAGTATTAATATGAAATCAAACAAAAAAAATTGACGAAACTTGATAGTTTCTTACATATTGAGATGAAAATGCGCAACAAATTTATTCACGTCACAAAACACTTCTCTTTAGTTATTTGAGGGTTTTTAATATCGCTTATCAATAATAAGTAGGTATTAATATGAAATCAAACAAAAAAAATTGACGAAACTTGATAGTTTCTTACATATTGAGATGAAAATGCGCAACAAATTTATTCACGTCACAAAACACATCTCTTTAGTTATTTGAGGGTTTTTAATATCGCTTATCAATAATAAGTAAGTATTAATATGAAATCAAACAAAAAAAAATTGAGGAAACTTGATAGTTTCTTACATATTGAGACGAAAATGCGCTAAAAATATTCACCTCACAAAACACTTCTCTTTAGTTATTTGAGGGTTTTTAATATCGCTTATCAATAATAAGTAAGTATTAATATGAAATCAAATAAAAAAAATTGACGAAACTTGATAGTTTCTTACATATTGAGACGAAAATGCGCAAAAAATATTTACCTCACAAAACACTTCTCTTTAGTTATTTGAGGGTTTTTAATATCGCTCATCAATAATAAGTCAGTATTAATATGAAGTCAAACAAAAAAAATTGACGAAACTTGATAGTTTCTTACATATTGAGACGAAAATACGCAAAAAATATTTACCTCACAAATCACTTCTCTTTAGTTATTTGAGGGTTTTTAATATCGCTTATCAATAATAAGTAAGTATTAATATGAAATCAAACAAAAAACAATTGTGGAAACTTGATAGTTTCTTACATATTGAGACGAAAATGCGCAAAAAATATTTACCTAACAGAACACTTCTCTTTAGTTATTTGAGGGTTTTTAATATCGCTCATCAATAATAAGTCAGTATTAATATGAAATCAAACAAAAAAAATTGACGAAACTTGATAGTTTCTTACATATTGAGATGAAAATGCGCAACAAATTTATTCACGTCACAAAACACTTCTCTTTAGTTATTTGAGGGTTTTTAATATCGCTTATCAATAATAAGTAGGTATTAATATGAAATCAAACAAAAAAAAATTGACGAAACTTGATAGTTTCTTACATATTGAGACGAAAATGCGCAAAAAATATTTACCTCACAGAACACTTCTCTTTAGTTATTTGAGGGTTTTTAATATCGCTTATCAATAATAAGTAAGTATTAATATGTAACCAAACAAAAAAAATTGACGAAACTTGATAGTTTCTTACATATTGAGACGAAAATGCGCAAAAAATATTTACCTCACAAAACACTTCTCTTTAGTTATTTGAGGGTTTTTAATATCGCTCATCAATAATAAGTCAGTATTAATATGAAATCAAACAAAAAAAAAATGACAAAACTTGATAGTTTCTTTCGTATTGAGACGAAAATGCGCAAAAAATATTTACCTCACAAAACACTTCTCTTTAGTTATTTGAGGGTTTTTAATATCTGGTTTGGCGAAAGCCAAACCTTAGATAGAAATAAAGGAACAAATGGAATGGTACTTACAGGTTTAGTTGCGATGGCGCGGAAGTCGTTTCGAGCTAAAAGGTTGACGCATGTACACCACACTTAACTTATTATACTGCACACTTCATTTATTATAATGTTTAACGGGTTTAAATGAGTTCTTATAATATACACCCTTGAGTTACGTGAGAATTCGTCACCTTTTCCTTGCACTGTACACTCGTCCGGGTCGATGACTCACTCCCGACACGCGTGGATGGCGACTGACTGGTATACACACGCGGCGCGCGTGGACGGCCATCTGGTCTACTCACGTTCCGCCCGCGTGGCTTTGAGCTGATTTTACGTTACGCCGGTTTTGGCGTAAACATCCTGGGGGGCCGGGAGGACCTCCAACGGGAACCGGGCTAGCTTTGAAACCGGCCTTCTCAAGTGTCCACTGGTTGTATCCAGATCCACAACACGTGGCACTCCATCTTTGCCGGGTATGGTGCGGGTGATGCGTCCAAGTCGCCATTTCAGTGCCGGCAAGTTGTCCTCCTTTATTAGGACGAGCTCTCCGATTTGAGGAGGGGAGGATGGTGAAAGCCATTTAGAGCGGGTTTGAAGGGTGTGGAGATAGGATTGAGTCCACAGGGACCAAAATCGCTGAGAGATGGCTTGTATGAGCCGAAATCGTCTGAGGGTAGTCAAGGGCCTATCATCGAAGGATGTTTCGGGCAAGGCAGTTAGTGGGCGGCCCGTGAGGAAGTGGCCAGCTGTAAGGGGTTCAAAGTCTGAGGGATCAGAGGAGAGAGGGCAGAGGGGTCTGGAGTTAAGGACAGCCTCGATTCGCGTTAAAAGTGTAGCAAATTCCTCAAATGTTAAGTGCTGATCACCTATGATTCGGTAAAGTAACTGTTTGGTGGATTTTACCGCGGTTTCATGGAGACCGCCAAATGATGGAGCTGAAGGTGGGTTGAGTAACCACGTGATGTGCTGAGTAGTGAGTTTGTGGGTGATTTTATCATCATTGGAAGAAAGAAACCTTTGCACTTCAATGAGCTGATTCCTAGCACCTACATAATTTGTGCCACAATCGGAACGGATGAGAACAGGCACACCGCGACGGGAGACAAACCGTTGTAGTGCTGCGAAAAACGCGTCCGTGCTGAGTGAGGAGACTGGCTCCAGGTGAACCGCCTTTGTGGAGAGGCACACAAAGATACAAAAGTACGCCTTCAAAAGCCTTGCGCTTCTCAAAGTGCTGGATTTAATAAGAAAAGGGCCAGCAAAATCCGTAGAGACTTGAGAGAACACCGGCTGTGGTGTAACTCGATCTGTGGGAAGGTCGGCCATATATGGAGCCTTGGGCTGAGCGCGACAACGAAAACATCGGATACATTTGTATACACGATGCCTGATGACACGGCGTGCTGATAGTATCCAGTATTGCTGGCGTAAGAGTGCATGTAGTGTGTCGGCACCAGGATGGCAGTGTATTTTGTGGTAGTGATCAATTATGAGATCTACGAGTGGGCTAGAGCTCGGGAGAATGAGCGGGTGTTGAGCGTCGTATCTGAGTGGAGCGTGAGAGAGACGACCACCGACTCTCAAAAGATTCTCTTTCACGAATGGTGAGAGTCGCTTTAGTCTGATCGTGCAATCCCCCTTAGTTTGGAGTCGGTGGATGTCTTGGGCGAATACATTCTGTTGTACAGAACGAACCCAAAATAGAAGAGCTTCCTTGCGTTCACAGACTGTCAAGGGACCAATGCATCGTGCAGTCTTGGTTTTCCGATAGTTGTCGATGAAACGTTTAATGTAGCCTGTCACTCCCACAAGCTTATCTAATGAGCTGAAACGTGTGAGCAGATCAGTATTCAGGTCCGGCACTGCTATGTGAGCTGTTACCTTCCTGGCCTTAAGTCCGGGTAAGGCATGGCGTCCTAGGGCTGGAGGCATAGTGGGCCATGTATTTGGCGGTTCTTTGAGCCAGCTGGTGGACCACCATAAATCGTGTACAGATAGGGATTGAGCTGACATTCCTCTGCTAGCACAATCTGCAGGGTTAAGGGCTGAAGGGACATGCTTCCACACCAGGTTGCATGAGTTGGAGGTGATGTTTGTGACTCGGTTAGCCTCAAATACTTGTAGGCGATGTGGTGGTGTGCTGAGCCAAGCCAGTACTATGGTGCTATCTGACCAGCATATGTGATGTTTTAATTGGATGTGGGCTGATAGCTGAGTTGAGACTCTAGTCATGAGCTGAGATAAGAGGAGGGCTGCTGAGAGTTCAAGTTTTGGTATAGTGAGACGGTTCTTAATCGGGGCGACCTTGGACCTCGCAGCAATGAGGTGGACATTTACATGACCATCGACATTGGTTTCATGAAGATAAACGACGGCAGCATAACCAGCTTCTGAAGCGTCTGCGAAGCCGTGCAGTGAGTAAACGGAATTGGGCTTGTGTTGACAAATATGTCTTGGGAGGCGTAGAGCTGAGAGCTGAGGAAGATCATTTGAGATGTCTTGCCACTCCATCTGAACTTCTTTGGGAGTGGGTTCATCCCATTCAAGGTTCAGGGTCCACAATTTCTGGAGAAGGAGTTTTGAGCGGAATATGACAGGGGTAACCCATCCATTTGGGTCATAAAGTGAGGCTATTGTGCTGAGGATAGATCGTTTTGTGACCTTTTCCATAGGGGGCAAAGTGATGCGGTAAGTGAACTCGTCAGTTTGAGGAATCCACTGTATCCCTAAGACCTTAATGGTGGGAGAATCTGGGCTGATGTCAAAGTCCCTAGGTAGATCACACTGATCATCTGGGAAACCATCAAGAAGTTTTGGTGTGTTTGATGTCCACTTGCTGAGCTGAAAACCTCCTAGGGTAAGTAACTCAATCAGTTCTCTCTGCAGCGCTTGAGCCTCTACGACAGAGTCATCACCAGTTAGGATGTCATCCACGAAGATGGACTTAGTAAGGACCTTAGCTGCTCTTGGGTATTTATGACCTTCATCCTCCGCGAGTTGGAGAAGAGTGCGGATTGCGTGGTAGGGGCTAGACCGGAGACCATAAGTGACGGTGGAAAGGGCATAAGTGAGTAAGGGCTGATCTGGTGACGACCTCCAAAGTATGAGCTGATACCGTCTGTGATCTGGGTGAACAAGAATGTTTCTAAACATCATTCGGATATCAGTGCTGAATACCACAGCATGAGTTCGGAAGGTCATGATAATATCAATGATATCTTGCTGCAGAGGTGGACCTGTGTGAAGGCAGTCATTAATACTGACACCGTTGGAACTCTTACAGCTGCCATCAAAGACTGTGCGGAGCTTTTCTGAACCAGACTTGAATATGCCATGGTGAGGGATGTAAAAGTGAGCCTTATGATTAAAGGTACTTGGATGACAGGGTGACATGTGACCTAATTTAATATACTCCGTCATAAAGTCAATGTATTTTGAGCGGAGGGATGAGTTTTGTTGGAGTTTCTTCTCCAGGTTGAGGAATCTGCGTAAGGCAATAGCATTTGTGTTGCCTAGCTCGGGTGCGTTATTGAGAAAAGGCAATGTGACCATATATTGCCCTGAGGGATCCCGAGTAGTGGTAGTGCGGAAGATTTCTTCACACTGATCTGTTAGCGAGTTGACATTGTTTTGGGGCACGAGTTCTTCTGATTCCCAGAACTTCTCCAGTGCCTTTTGAATATTTTGGGCTGATGCTTTGGCCTCAGTGGCGCCGATACCCTCTGATAGGGCTGAAGGTATGCGCCGAGCTTGGGCTGAGTTGAGTTTGAGTGGCGTATGAGCCAAGTTTGGGCTGAGTTGAGCCCCAGTGGCGCCGATACCCTCTGATAGGGCTGAAGGTATGCGCCGAGCTTGGGCTGAGTTGAGTTTGAGTGGCGTATGAGCCGAGTTTGGGCTGAGTTGGGTTTGAGTTGGGTTTGAGTGTGATGCCGGTGCAGTATTTTGGTCTTGAATAGGTCCCAGTAATGCAAAGTCAAAGATCGTGCCGAAGGCTATAGGCCTGCCTGGCCCCAAAGAGACCTTAGTACCATCCAAAACTCGGCCAAGAACATCAGAGCCGAGTAGAAGGTCGACTTGAGCTGGTATATTAAAATTCTCATCAGCTAGGGGGATCTGAGGTTTGTCCATCATGTGACTTATATGTGGAACTTTGCTCAATGGCAAATATCCAGTAACATTCTTCAAAATATGAGCTGTAGCCGTAATCGTAGGTGTGTCATTGTGTGTAGGCTTAAAAACGATTTTGATTGAGGCTTTTGAGTTTTGTGTGTGCTGATTTCCAACTCCCGCAATTTTAAGTGATGTGCGCTGAAAGGGCAGGTGCAGAATTTGAGCCATGTGCCGAGTTATGAGCGTCACCATGGATCCGCAATCCAGAAGTGCTCTTGCTCTGTGAAAATGTCCATTAACATCTGCAATTTCTAGTGACACCGTTGGTAATAAAACTGGAGAGCTATTTGGTGTCTCAGGCTCAGGCTGAGCTGAGCTGTTATGATTAACAGCGGGAGAAATTTGAGCTAATTCTATGGGTGAAGGCGGGAGTCGGATGTGTGGGATTTGTGTGTTGAGTGTATCAGTGTGTGTGGGCTGAATGTGTTCATGTTCATGGTGTTCTGTGATTGTTGGTAGTCATAGTTGTGGGTGGGGCTGATTATTTCTTCGGGGTGGCGGTGGAGACCCATAGCCTGAGTGTGAAGAGCGTTGTGGAGATTCATAGGCTGGTCGCTGTCGAGGCTGCTCTCGGAGTGATAGAGGCAGAAGATGGGCTGATGATTGCGTCGGAGATGACGCACCAGAATGGTGAAGGGAAGTGTGATGCTTGCTACTGTTACACTCCTTGCAAGATTTCGTAGTTTTGCACTTATTTTCACAATGAGGTCCGAGACAGCGTCGACAACGCTGGCATGCTGTGATAAAATCCCAACGACCTTGAACGGGCTGATTATTGTATTCTTGGCACGCTATTAATCTGTGGCCCCTAGTGTCGCACCAAGGGCAATAAAATTGGTCGGCCGTTGAGGTTGTGGTGGATGTATGGGCTGAGTAAGCTGGTTGAGGTTGTGGAGACTGAATGGACCGAAACTGCTGTCTCATGTTGACACCCGGATGTGGAGTACGAGCACGCTGCGGGATGGATGACTGTCTGCCTGAGCCATAAAAGTGTGGTGAGGGCAGAAGAATGGGCTGATTAGATGTGCTGGCTCTCTCAGTTTCAACACAACGTGCATGTTCTTCAAGAAATGTGACCAAATCTTGAAGAGTAGGCAAACACTCATCCGACCCGTGCCTACGTTCGAATAACGAGCGGAGTTCACCTTTCAGTTTTCGTACCACTATGGATACGAAAACGTAATCGCAATCCTTAATGGGCAGATTTAAATTTAATAGAGCTGATTGAGCTGAAACGAGAGGAGTTAAGAATAGCTGACGGATATCTGAGCGGGATGTGATAGTGGGAAGCTCCAATATGACATCCACAAACCGGTCAATGAGAACCCTGCGGTTTTCGAAGCGCTTAGTCAGAATGGCTAAGGCCACCGCATAGCTCTCATTGGTGATCTTTAAGTGGGATATCATACTAAGAGCCTCCCCACTAAGACTTGAAAACAGGTAATGGAGCTTCACTGCATCAGTAAGATTGCTGATTTGGTCCGTCAAGCTCTTAAAAATGGCAATGAATGACGGCCAATCTTCCAATTTTGAAGAAAATTTGGGAAGCTCAATTTTGGGCAGAACGGAAGCGGGTACAGATGATGTCGAGGGCTGAGAAGTCGATGCAGTCGGTCGTGAGCTGAAACTTGCGTTTGCGACAAGCATATCTGTGTAAGCATCGCATGCTGCACGATAATTGTCGTTATATTGGGTCTCCGTCTTATCATCGAGATCGGTGGAATCCAATATCTCGTAATAAACGTCATCCAGCTTACTCTTGACCTCATCTAATTTTGCGAAGCGCCCCTCAAAGTCAGCAACGGCGTACTTCGAGAAGTCACCTGAAGCGATGGCAGACGCAATGTCTCTTAACTGTGCTATTGCTCTGTGGCTCTCACGAAATTTTGCGGCTTGTGATTTTGAAGGCATTTTTGTTTTTGTAATAAAAGGGGAAAAACAAGCAAAGGGAAAAAACAAAAAGAAGAAGAAAAGTGCAAACAGAATTATGGGCACAATGAGAATTGAATTGAAAAAAATAAGCGAAAAGGAAACTTTAAAAATTATATTACAAATTATAAAATCTTTATTCACTCTGTGCAAACTTCCCTTAATTCCCAAAATATCTATTGTCTATCAAATAATCGCAAACTCACTATTCAATTCAAACAATGAATGAATTGGAAAGAAATTATATAGACATAAATTGCTTTTGAGGACTTGACGAAAAAATAAACTTTATTGAGGATTTTTTGAAGAAAAAAAGAAAAATGTTTATGACGAAGCGGGCTATACGAGATTCGAGACTATATTCTAAAGATTTTTAATGGACTGTATACCTGGACTGGAAGTGGATCGAAGGACCAAATGGTTTGGCGAAAGCCAAACCTTAGATAGAAATAAAGGAACAAATGGAATGGTACTTACAGGTTTAGTTGCGATGGCGCGGAAGTCGTTTCGAGCTAAAAGGTTGACGCATGTACACCACACTTAACTTATTATACTGCACACTTCATTTATTATAATGTTTAACGGGTTTAAATGAGTTCTTATAATATACACCCTTGAGTTACGTGAGAATTCGTCACCTTTTCCTTGCACTGTACACTCGTCCGGGTCGATGACTCACTCCCGACACGCGTGGATGGCGACTGACTGGTATACACACGCGGCGCGCGTGGACGGCCATCTGGTCTACTCACGTTCCGCCCGCGTGGCTTTGAGCTGATTTTACGTTACGCCGGTTTTGGCGTAAACAATATCGCTTATCAATAATAAGTAAGTATTAAAATGAAATCAAACAAAAAAAAATGACAAAACTTGATAGTTTCTTTCGTATTGAGACGAAAATGCGCAAAAAATATTCACCTCACAAAACACTTCTCTTTAGTTATTTGAGGGTTTTTAATATCGCTTATCAGTAATAAATTAGTATTAATATGAATTCAAACAAAAAAAATTGACGAAACTTGATAGTTTCTTACATATTGAGACGAAAATGCGCAAAAAATATTTACCTCACAAAACACTTCTCTTTAGTTATTTGAGGGTTTTTAATATCGCTCATCAATAATAAGTCAGTATTAATATGAAATCAAACAAAAAAAATTGACGAAACTTGATAGTTTCTTACATATTGAGATGAAAATGCGCAACAAATTTATTCACGTCACAAAACACTTCTCTTTAGTTATTTGAGGGTTTTTAATATCGCTTATCAATAATAAGTAAGTATTAATATGAAATCAAACAAAAAAAAATTGACGAAACTTGATAGTTTCTTACATATTCAGACGAAAATGCGCTAAAAATATTCACCTCACAAAACACTTCTCTTTAGTTATTTGAGGGTTTTTAATATCGCTTATCAATAATAAGTAAGTATTAATATGAAATCAAACAAAAAAAATTGACGAAACTTGATAGTTTCTTACATATTGAGACGAAAATGCGCAAAAAATATTTACCTCACAAAACACTTCTCTTTAGTTATTTGAGGGTTTTTAATATCGCTCATCAATAATAAGTCAGTATTAATATGAAATCAAACAAAAAAAATTGACGAAACTTGATAGTTTCTTACATATTGAGATGAAAATGCGCAACAAATTTATTCACGTCATAAAACACTTCTCTTTAGTTATTTGAGGGTTTTTAATATCGCTTATCAATAATAAGTAGGTATTAATATGAAATCAAACAAAAAAAAATTGACGAAACTTGATAGTTTCTTACATATTGAGACGAAAATGCGCAAAAAATATTTACCTCACAAAACACTTCTCTATAGTTATTTGAGGGTTTTTAATATCGCTTATCAATAATAAGTAAGTATTAATATGAAATCAAACAAAAAAAAATTGAGGAAACTTGATAGTTTCTTACATATTGAGACGAAAATGCGCAAAAAATATTTACCTCACAGAACACTTCTCTTTAGTTATTTGAGGGTTTTTAATATCGCTTATCAATAATAAGTAAGTATTAATATGTAATCAAACAAAAAAATTTGACGAAACTTGATAGTTTCTTACATATTGAGACGAAAATGCGCAAAAAATATTTACCTCACAAAACACTTCTCTTTAGTTATTTGAGGGTTTTTAATATCGCTCATCAATAATAAGTCAGTATTAATATGAAATCAAACAAAAAAAATTGACGAAACTTGATAGTTTCTTACATATTGAGATGAAAATGCGCAACAAATTTATTCACGTCACAAAACACTTCTCTTTAGTTATTTGAGGGTTTTTAATATCGCTTATCAATAATAAGTAAGTATTAATATGAAATCAAACAAAAAAAAATGACAAAACTTGATAGTTTCTTTCGTATTGAGACGAAAATGCGCAAAACATATTTACCTCACAAAACACTTCTCTTTAGTTATTAGATGGTTTTTAATATCGCTTATCAATAATAAGTAGGTATTAATATGAAATCAAACAAAAAAAAATTGCCGAAACTTGATAGTTTCTTACATATTCAGACGAAAATGCGCAAAAAATATTTACCTCACAGAACACTTCTCTTTAGTTATTTGAGGGTTTTTAATATCGCTTATCAATAATAAGTAAGTATTAATATGAAATCAAACAAAATAATTGACGAAACTTGATAGTTTCTTACATATTGAGACGAAAATGCGCAAAAAATATTTACCTCACAAAACATTTTTCTTTAGTTATTTGAGGGTTTTTAATATCGCTCATCAATAATAAGTCAGTATTAATATGAAATCAAACAAAAAAAATTGACGAAACTTGATAGTTTCTTACATATTGAGATGAAAATGCGCAACAAATTTATTCACGTCACAAAACACTTCTCTTTAGTTATTTGAGGGTTTTTAATATCGCTTATCAATAATAAGTAAGTATTAATATGAAATCAAACAAAAAAAAATTGACGAAACTTGATAGTTTCTTACATATTCAGACGAAAATGCGCTAAAAATATTCACCTCACAAAACACTTCTCTTTAGTTATTTGAGGGTTTTTAATATCGCTTATCAATAATAAGTAAGTATTAATATGAAATCAAACAAAAAAAATTGACGAAACTTGATAGTTTCTTACATATTGAGACGAAAATGCGCAAAAAATATTTACCTCACAAAACACTTCTCTTTAGTTATTTGAGGGTTTTTAATATCGCTCATCAATAATAAGTCAGTATTAATATGAAATCAAACAAAAAAAATTGACGAAACTTGATAGTTTCTTACATATTGAGATGAAAATGCGCAACAAATTTATTCACGTCATAAAACACTTCTCTTTAGTTATTTGAGGGTTTTTAATATCGCTTATCAATAATAAGTAGGTATTAATATGAAATCAAACAAAAAAAAATTGACGAAACTTGATAGTTTCTTACATATTGAGACGAAAATGCGCAAAAAATATTTACCTCACAAAACACTTCTCTATAGTTATTTGAGGGTTTTTAATATCGCTTATCAATAATAAGTAAGTATTAATATGAAATCAAACAAAAAAAAATTGAGGAAACTTGATAGTTTCTTACATATTGAGACGAAAATGCGCAAAAAATATTTACCTCACAGAACACTTCTCTTTAGTTATTTGAGGGTTTTTAATATCGCTTATCAATAATAAGTAAGTATTAATATGTAATCAAACAAAAAAATTTGACGAAACTTGATAGTTTCTTACATATTGAGACGAAAATGCGCAAAAAATATTTACCTCACAAAACACTTCTGTTTAGTTATTTGAGGGTTTTTAATATCGCTCATCAATAATAAGTCAGTATTAATATGAAATCAAACAAAAAAAATTGACGAAACTTGATAGTTTCTTACATATTGAGATGAAAATGCGCAACAAATTTATTCACGTCACAAAACACTTCTCTTTAGTTATTTGAGGGTTTTTAATATCGCTTATCAATAATAAGTAAGTATTAATATGAAATCAAACAAAAAAAAATGACAAAACTTGATAGTTTCTTTCGTATTGAGACGAAAATGCGCAAAACATATTTACCTCACAAAACACTTCTCTTTAGTTATTAGATGGTTTTTAATATCGCTTATCAATAATAAGTAGGTATTAATATGAAATCAAACAAAAAAAAATTGCCGAAACTTGATAGTTTCTTACATATTCAGACGAAAATGCGCAAAAAATATTTACCTCACAGAACACTTCTCTTTAGTTATTTGAGGGTTTTTAATATCGCTTATCAATAATAAGTAAGTATTAATATGAAATCAAACAAAATAATTGACGAAACTTGATAGTTTCTTACATATTGAGACGAAAATGCGCAAAAAATATTTACCTCACAAAACATTTTTCTTTAGTTATTTGAGGGTTTTTAATATCGCTCATCAATAATAAGTCAGTATTAATATGAAATCAAACAAAAAAAATTGACGAAACTTGATAGTTTCTTACATATTGAGATGAAAATGCGCAACAAATTTATTCACGTCACGAAACACTTCTCTTTAGTTATTTGAGGGTTTTTAATATCGCTTATCAATAATAAGTAAGTATTAATATGAAATCAAACAAAAAAAAATTGACGAAACTTGATAGTTTCTTACATATTCAGACGAAAATGCGCTAAAAATATTCACCTCACAAAACACTTCTCTTTAGTTATTTGAGGGTTTTTAATATCGCTTATCAATAATAAGTAAGTATTAATATGAAATCAAACAAAAAAAATTGACGAAACTTGATAGTTTCTTACATATTGAGACGAAAATGCGCAAAAAATATTTACCTCACAAAACACTTCTCTTTAGTTATTTGAGGGTTTTTAATATCGCTCATCAATAATAAGTCAGTATTAATATGAAATCAAACAAAAAAAATTGACGAAACTTGATAGTTTCTTACATATTGAGATGAAAATGCGCAACAAATTTATTCACGTCATAAAACACTTCTCTTTAGTTATTTGAGGGTTTTTAATATCGCTTATCAATAATAAGTAGGTATTAATATGAAATCAAACAAAAAAAAATTGACGAAACTTGATAGTTTCTTACATATTGAGACGAAAATGCGCAAAAAATATTTACCTCACAAAACACTTCTCTATAGTTATTTGAGGGTTTTTAATATCGCTTATCAATAATAAGTAAGTATTAATATGAAATCAAACAAAAAAAAATTGAGGAAACTTGATAGTTTCTTACATATTGAGACGAAAATGCGCAAAAAATATTTACCTCACAGAACACTTCTCTTTAGTTATTTGAGGGTTTTTAATATCGCTTATCAATAATAAGTAAGTATTAATATGTAATCAAACAAAAAAATTTGACGAAACTTGATAGTTTCTTACATATTGAGACGAAAATGCGCAAAAAATATTTACCTCACAAAACACTTCTCTTTAGTTATTTGAGGGTTTTTAATATCGCTCATCAATAATAAGTCAGTATTAATATGAAATCAATTAAAAAAAATTGACGAAACTTTAAAGTTTCTTGCATATTGAGACGAAAATACGCAAAAAATATTTACCTCACAAATCACTTCTCTTTAGTTATTTGAGGGTTTTTAATATCGCTTATCAATAATAAGTAAGTATTAATATGAAATCAAACAAAAAAAAATTGAGGAAACTTGATAGTTTCTTACATATTGAGACGAAAATGCGCAAAAAATATTTACCTCACAAAACACTTCTCTTTAGTTATTTGAGGGTTTTTAATATCGCTTATCAATAATAAGTAAGTATTAATATGTAATCAAACAAAAAAATTTGACGAAACTTGATAGTTTCTTACATATTGAGACGAAAATGCGCAAAAAATATTTACCTCACAAAACACTTCTCTTTAGTTATTTGAGGGTTTTTAATATCGCTCATCAATAATAAGTCAGTATTAATATGAAATCAAACAAAAAAAAAATGACAAAACTTGATAGTTTCTTTCGTATTGAGACGAAAATGCGCAAAAAATATTTACCTCACAAAACACTTCTCTTTAGTTATTTAAGGGTTTTTAATATCGCTTATCAATAATAAGTAAGTATTAATATGAAATCAAACAAAAAAAAAATGACGAAACTTGATAGTTTCGGACATATTGAGACGAAAATGTGCAAAAAATATTCACCTCACAAAACACTTCTCTTTAGTTATTTGAGGGTTTTTAATATCGCTTATCAATAATAAGTAGGTATTAATATGAAATCAAACAAAAAAAAAATGACAAAACTTGATAGTTTCTTTCGTATTGAGACGAAAATGCGCAAAAAATATTTACCTCACAAAACACTTCTCTTTAGTTATTAGATGGTTTTTAATATCGCTTATCAATAATAAGTAGGTATTAATATGAAATCAAACAAAAAAAATTGACGAAACTTGATAGTTTCTTACATATTGAGACGAAAATGCGCAAAAAATATTTACCTCACAAAACACTTCTCTTTAGTTATTTGAGGGTTTTTAATATCGCTTATCAATAATAAGTAAGTATTAATATGAAATCAAACAAAAAAAAAAATGACAAAACTTGATAGTTTCTTTCGTATTGAGACGAAAATGCGCAAAAAATATTTACCTCACAAAACACTTCTCTTTAGTTATTAGATGGTTTTTAATATCGCTTATCAATAATAAGTAGGTATTAATATGAAATCAAACAAAAAAAATTGACGAAACTTGATAGTTTCTTACATATTGAGACGAAAATGCGCAAAAAATATTTACCTCACAAAACACTTCTCTTTAGTTATTTGAGGGTTTTTAATATTGCTTATCAATAATAATTAAGTATTAATATGAAATCAAACAAAAAAAATTGACAAAACTTGATAGTTTCTTACATATTGAGACGAAAATGCGCAAAAAATATTCACCTCACAAAACACTTCTCTTTAGTTATTTGAGGGTTTTTAATATCGCTTATCACTAATAAGTAAGTATTAATATGAAATCAAACAAAAAAAAATTGACGAAACTTGATAGTTTCTTACATATTGAGACGAAAATGCGCAAAAAATATTTACCTCACAAAACACTTCTCTTTAGTTATTTGAGGGTTTTTAATATCGCTTATCAATAATAAGTAAGTATTAATATGAAATCAAACAAAAAAAAATTGACGAAACTTGATAGTTTCTTACATATTGAGATGAAAATGCGTATAAAATATTCACGTAACAAAACACTTCTCTTTAGTTATTTGAGGGTTTTTAATATCGCTTATCAATAATAAGTAAGTATTAATATGAAATCAAACAAAAAAAAAATGACGAAACTTGATAGGTTTTTATAGTCTCAATAGACGAAAATGCGCAAAAAATATTCAACTCCCAAAACACTTTTTTTTAGTTATTTGAGGGTTATTAATATTGCTTATCAATAATAAGTAAGTAATTATATGATATCAGACAAAAAAAATTTTGAGGGTTATTTATATCGCTTATCAATTATAAGTAAGTAATTATATGATATCAGACAAAAAAAAAGACCCGCCAGATTATTTTTTGTAATAAAGTGTTAATAAATAAAATAAATAAACATAAGACGAACTAGGTGACCTACTTGTACGAGTAGTTGGTAAAATGTCTTTGTTGCAGCCTGGGTATAACATATCGTGTTGTGAGGAAGAATCCCTTTCACAATAGCTATGGGATATCATGTTCCGAGGAAGACACCCTTTCACCATAGTTATATGATATCAGTATCCGAGGAATAAAGCCTTTCACTTAATTCATGAGATATAATTTTCAGATGAAGACAGTTTTTCATAATATTTATGAGAAATCACATTCTGAGCAAGACTTCTCGGTATAGCTATGATATATCATGTTCTGAGGAAAACCCCCTTTCACTATAGCTGAGATATCATGTTCCGAGTAAAACACCCTTTTACTATCGCTATAAGGTAACATATTCTGAGGAAGACACCCTTTCACTATATCTATGAGATATCATGTTCCGAGGAAGACATTTTCTATCTTCTTCTTCACGTGTCCTGCCGGGTCCCCCCGACGTCGACGACCATCTGAGAGAAAGCCTCCCTGTCCTGGGCGGCGCGAAACAGCTCCCCCACAGTTCCGACGCCGGTCCATTGTCGGATGTTTCGAAGCCAGAAGAGCTGTCTTCTGCCGACCCCTCTGCGGCCCTCGATCTTCCCCTTCATGACGAGCTGAAGTACGGTGTATTTGTCACCTCTCATTACATGGCCAAAATATGATGTTTTACGGAGCTTAACAGTGGTGAATAGTTCTCTATTTGCATTGGCTCTACGTAGTACATCAGTGTTTGTTATCATATCGGTCCAAGATATTCTTAACATTCTACGGTGGATCCACATTTCAATCGCTTCAAGGCGGTTTATTATGTTAACTTTAAGAGTCCACGCCTCCACGCCGTAAAGTAAGACAGACCATACGTAACATTTGACCATTCTTTGTCTCAGCTTTAAGTTTATATTATCGTCACAAAGAAGGTTTTTCATTTTATTAAAAGCCGTTCGTGCCGCTTCTATTCTGCATTTTATCTCAATGTCAGGGTCCAGTTTCTCAGTAATCATGCTTCCCAGGTACCTGAACCGTTTCACCCTCTCGACAACAACACCCCTTAGCGTAAGGTGGACATTTGGATGACATTCTCGGCTAAAAACCATCATTTTAGTTTTGCTCACATTAATGTTCATACCAAAACGTTCACCAACGGAGTCAACTTTATCAAGCAGTTCTTGAAGGCCTTTTAAACTGTCCGCAATTAGAACGGTGTCATCCGCATATCTGATATTATTGATGACCACCCCATTGACCTTCACACCGAGATTTGTCTCAGTCAGCGCTTCCTTAAAGACCAAGTCAGAGTACAGATTGAATAAAGTTGGTGAGAGAACACACCCCTGACGGACTCCTCGCTGAATGGGAATACCTTGTGAGGTGTTTCCGTTTTCCAATTTAATGATAGCGTTTTGGTCCCAGTACAGATTCTTGATTATTCTCACATCCTTTTCATCTATACCACATCTCAACAGCATCTCAATCAAATATGTGTGTTTAACCCTGTCAAATGCTTTTTCATAATCAATAAAACAAGCATAGATGTCTTTTCTTTGGTCGTAACATTTTTGTAATAATATGTTTATTGTTGTCAGCGCTTCACGGGTACCAAAACCATTCCTGAACCCAAACTGAGTGTCATCCAAATCTCGCTCGCATTTCAGTCTTATTCTGGCATGTATTATTTTAAGAAACAATTTCAGAACATGACTCATAAGACTTATGAGGCGATAATCATTACATTTTTTTGGGTGTTGTTTTTTGGGCAATGTAATAAATACAGATTTTAACCAATCTTGGGGGATGGTCCCTGTGTCATATATTCTATTAAACAGTCCAAGTAAATAATCAATATTATTCTCATTTATCAACTCGATAACTTCCATAGGGATTTCATCGGGTCCACAGGCTTTTCGAGGTTTAGATGTTGATATAGCATGTAGTATTTCTGATTTCAATATAGCAGGACCCTGACTATGTTCTGATATTTCAACGTCAGTTCGAGAGTCTTGGAAGAGTGTTCTTATATAATTTTCCCATGTTTTCAAGATTTCCGAATCTTCCAAGATCAGGCTATTAGATTCGTCTGTGAGACAGGTAGGTTTAGGCTTCCTGCTGAGGCCAGTCATTTCTTTTAGTTTTTTATGCATATTAAATGAGTCGTGCATCTGATCATATCGCTCCAACTCCTCACACTGTCTCTTTATCCACTCTTCCTTTGCTTTTTTAATCTCTCGTTTTATAGTCCTCTGGAGGTTTTTGTACTCACTGCTACTACGGTCCCTGATACCAGCCACTCTACGTTGTTCCATTAAATTTAAAATATGATCTGTCATCCACTGCTTTTTACGAATATTTTTTGCAGATTTTAGATGTTCTTTACAGACATCGTGTATTGTGTTTTTAAAATTATTCCACTGTTGTTCAACTGACGTGGCATTATTGTCTATCTGTTGTAGTTTTTCATTTAATTCAGTGGACACTGTGTTTCTAAGGTCTGCAACTTTCAACTTTTCAGTGTCAACTCTCCTATGCATAAATCTTTTCGTTAATATTTTTAATTTCAATTTAATATCTATAATAAGTGGATTATGATCTGATCCCATATCGGTTCCGGGATATGTTGCGGCACGTTTAATGCTGTTTCTGAATCTTTCTCCTATCAGTGCATAATCAATCTGGTTTCTGATAGGATTGGGACAAGATGGATTGTCTTGTGGTGATTTCCATGTGTATAGTCTGCGTTTCGGAAGCTTATACCATGTGTTCACAACTACCATATTATGCTCTTCGCAGAACTCAAACATTCTATCACCTCTGTTATTAGACTGGCCTAGACCACAATCCCCTACTAAGTGTGAACGTCGGCCCTCTCCAATCTTTGCATTAAAGTCCCCGATTATAATATTTATATCATCACTTTTTGTCGATTTCAGAACGTTTGTGATGCTTTCATACAGTTTTTCAACTTCGTCATCATATCTAGTGTCAGCTGTTGGTGCGTATATTTGTATAATATTTACATTGAACGGTCGCGCTTCTAACTGTAGAATCATAATTCTGTCCGATATGGGAACAAACTTTTTAACAAATTTAATATAATCTAGTGATACAAATATGCCAACCCCATTCCGGTGGTTATTGTCAGATATATCACTTCCAGAATAATACAGGTTGCCTTTCTCATGTTGATGCACTCCCGTTCCAGTCCATCTGAGTTCACTAATACCAAGGATGTCAATCTTAATTCTCATCATTTCCTGCACAACATTGTCCATTTTACCAGCTGCATAAAGGCTTCTTACATTCCATGTTCCAATCCTTACCATGTCATTCACTATGTTGAGCCGGGAGATTCTTCGCACCCCTGGTCCATTTAAGGACCGGACATTTTCTATAGCGATTAGATATCATGTTCCGTGGAAAACAGCCTTTCCATATAGTTATGAGATATCATGTTCCGAGGAAAACAGCCTTTCCACATACAATCGTTATAAGACATCAGGTTCCGAGTTTAACAGCCTTTCCATTTACAATGTTTGTTAGATATCAGGTTCCAAGAATGACATCTTTTCACTATAGTTATGACATTTCATATACCGAGGAAGATAATCTTTTGTCGAGGAAATCACCCTTGAACTATACTTATCAGATAACATATTCCAAGGAAGACTGCCTTTCACTGTAGTTATGGGATAGTATGTTCCGAGCAAGGCTCCCTTTCACTGTAGTTATGGGATAGTATGTTCCGAGCAAGGCTCCCTTTCACTGTAGTTATGGGATAGTATTTTCCGAGCAAGGCTCCCTTTCACTGTAGTTATGGGATAGTATGTTCCGAGCAAGGCTCCCTTTCACTGTAGTTATGGGATAGTATGTTCCGAGCAAGGCTCCCTTTCACTGTAGTTATGGGATAGTATGTTCCGAGCAAGGCTCCCTTTCACTGTAGTTATGGGATAGTATGTTCCGAGCAAGGCTCCCTTTCACTGTAGTTATGAGATAGTATGTTCAGAGCAAGGCTCCCTTTCACTGTAGTTATGGGATAGTATGTTCCGAGCAAGGCTCCCTTTCACTGTAGTTATGGGATAGTATGTTCCGAGCAAGGCTCCCTTTCACTGTAGTTATGGGATAGTATGTTCCGAGCAAGGCTCCCTTTCACTGTAGTTATGATATAGTATGTTCCGAGCAAGACTCCCTTTCACTGTAGTTATGAGATAGTATGTTCCGAGCAAGGCTCCCTTTCACTGTAGTTATGATATAGTATGTTCCGAGCAAGACTCCCTTTCACTATAGTTATGAGATAGTATGTTCCGAGCAAGACTTCTATTCACTTAGGTAACGTCATGTTCCGAGGAAGGACACCTTTTCACTACAGTTATGAGAGATAGTATGTTCCGTGCAAGAATTCTATTCACTTAGGTAACGTCATGTTCCGAGGATGATATCTTTTCACTATAGTTATGACATTTCATATACCGAGGAAGATAATCTTTTGTCGAGGAAATCACCCTTAAACTATACTTATCAGATAACATATTCCAAGGAAGACTGCCTTTCACTGTAGTTATGGGATAGTATGTTCCGAGCAAGGCTCCCTTTCACTGTAGTTATGAGATAGTATGTTCCGAGCAAGGCTCCCTTTCACTGTAGTTATGATATAGTATGTTCCGAGCAAGGCTCCCTTTCACTGTAGTTATGAGATAGTATGTTCCGAGCAAGGCTCCCTTTCACTGTAGTTATGAGATAGTATGTTCCGAGCAAGGCTCCCTTTCACTGTAGTTATGGGATAGTATGTTCCGAGCAAGGCTCCCTTTCACTGTAGTTATGGGATAGTATGTTCCGAGCAAGGCTCCCTTTCACTGTAGTTATGGGATAGTATGTTCCGAGCAAGGCTCCCTTTCACTGTAGTTATGAGATAGTATGTTCCGAGCAAGGCTCCCTTTCACTGTAGTTATGGGATAGTATGTTCCGAGCAAGGCTCCCTTTCACTGTAGTTATGATATAGTATGTTCCGAGCAAGACTCCCTTTCACTGTAGTTATGAGATAGTATGTTCCGAGCAAGGCTCCCTTTCACTGTAGTTATCAGATAGTATGTTCCGAGCAAGGCTCCCTTTCACTGTAGTTATGGGATAGTATGTTCCGAGCATGGCTCCCTTTCACTGTAGTTATGATATAGTATGTTCCGAGCAAGACTCCCTTTCACTATAGTTATGAGATAGTATGTTCCGAGCAAGACTTCTATTCACTTAGGTAACGTCATGTTCCGAGGAAGGACACCTTTTCACTACAGCTATGAGAAATAGTGTTCCGAGGAAGTCAGCCCAATTTTATTTAGAAACTTTTTGTCCTGTTCCACTAGCCACATTATACTAAATTTGTCAAACATGTTATATAACCTAAACCACTTACAAATAAAATATCTTGGCATATTCTGTAAAATTTTGAGAGAATATAAAGTGCAGTGGGTTTTGGGGTACCAACTTTATGTTTTAAGTTGAGGTTCTATTAAAAAGATGAAAACTCGATTACATTTGCGAGGACATCAGACGTTTTTCAGTCTAACTGAAAGAAAAACGATGTTACAGCTAGATTTTTTTTTAACTGTAACATTGCCAGACCGTGCAATGGGCGTGGATGGCATGGTATTTGTCCATACGTGCTGTTACTTATTCAGACCGGAAACTTTTTGAATATGGTAATAATGCGAAGTGCATAATATTTTAATTTTAAATTACTTTTTAGATGTATGTACATGTTGAATATCGATTGCGAAGGGGTTTGGAATTATAACATCTTCTTCTACTTCTTCCTCTTGGTCTAGATCGTATGACCTGTTCGTGACGGTGGGCTGTCCTGGGATGATGACGTCCAGCTGTCCTTCCACCTTTTCGGTGGCCTTCCTGGTAATCTCCCGCTGTAAGGGTTTTCAGTCTGAGCGATTTTTGACAGTCTTGTATCCTCCATGCGGTCCACATGATCCCTCCAGAAGCGCCTTCTGTTTCTTCTCCACCTCACTATGTCTTCAACACCATAGACAGACCTTATCGTCTCATTTCTGATCTGATCTCTAAGAGTTCTGCCTGCGATGGAGCGGAGGGTTCTCATTTCTGCCACTCTAAAAAGGTTTTTTTTGTCCTCTTGGTATCGGCTCTCACTTCTATCGGGCTCTTTATAGATATCATATAGCTCTCGGTTATATCTCGGTTATATATTTATACATACATACCATAACGCATACCATCGAATTAATAATATATATACATACCATAACGCCGTCTTCCTGTCGAGATAGGCAGAGAAAAGAGAGCGCCAGATTAAGGAGACAGCTCGGTGGTATGTATAGTATGTGTCTATGAAGGAAATATTTGGCGTTCCCATAGTATAACATTCTGAGCTGCTTCCCAGGTTAAAAGCACCTCGATTTGGCTCTGAAACTTGGCAGTTCCACTTTTCTGCCCCAGGTCCAGGAAGAGGAAGGGTATGAGAGATTAGAGAGCTTAGAAATGAGAGGAGTGCCATGCCGTAATAAAGCGTATTGGAGACGTGACCGAACCATGGAAACGGCCGCAGAAGGGAAAATAACAATGCGCTTCTTACTTCTCTCTTCCCCTTCACAGGACTGGAGAAGAAAGGACAGGAAAGAGACCTGTAAGAAGAAGTATATTATTTGACCTGTAATATTTTTTTATATTGTTTAATTTTGTATTATCACTTTTTTCTCAGTGCCAATATCAGAAGAAAGCGTGGATGATGAAAGCCAAGGAAGGTATGGAAGGATAAAAAAAAGAGATTTTGAAGGAAGTAAACGTAGGAATTTTATGAAAAGGTATATGGATTTGGTAGAGGCGAAATACGTGTGTCACGATAGGAAAGTATGGCGCTCTATACCATCTGCGTTACCTGATAGGGAAACGGCACGATGATAATAATAATAATATTAAAATAACAATTTATATAGCGCCGTTTAGAGAAAAAACAATTTATATAGCCAGTTCTTCTCAAGAACGCTCTAACAAGGGACTCAAACCACTATAATTGACAAATTAAAAACATTACAAAATAAATAAATTAAGTGTAAGAATGTGAAGATAGTGGCTGCGGTCGTTAAATATGACACTTGACCGCATATGTACATGTTCAGAAAAATATAATTGGAAAGACAACCGCAGAAAAATTACCAGAGGAAGACGAATTACAAAGAAACCTTTTGGTGATTTTACATGGTATGTGTTTATACTCGTATGTGTACTTTACATGGTATGTATTTATACTCGCATGTGTACTTTACATGGTATGTATTTATACTCGTATGTGTACTTTACATGGTATGTATTTATACTCGTATGTGTACTTTACATGGTATGTATTTATACTCGTATGTGTACTTTACATGGTATGTATTTATACTCGTATGTGTACTTTACATGGTATGTATTTATACTCGTATGTGTACTTTACATGGTATGTATTTATACTCGTATGTGTACTTTACATGGTATGTTTTCATACTCGTATGTGTACTTTACATGGTATGTATACTCATATGTGTACTTTACATGGCATGTATAGTCGTATGTGTACTTTACATGGTATGTATACTTGTATGTATACTTTAATACTACGCTTTCTGGAATTATCGTTATATTTTTCTTCTCTCGTTCCATGTCTCTAAATCATTCATTTCTTACTCAACACATCAGCCTCAAGTTCAAATTCCTCTCTTATCATTTCATTCCGTATTCCATTGTTACCCCGAACCCTGTTCTTCTAAATGAACGCATTTCTACAGCATTTATTCAGCACTTATCAGTCTTCTCCCACGTCCATGTTTCACGCTCATAGATCAAAATTCAAACTAAAATACCGTTTTGAACTGTTATTATCGTAGATTTTGATACTGTCTTGTTCGAGTGTGTGTATGTGTACTATATATGTTAGGCACCATTGATATTTTTTCCTTTCTCTACATGCCATTCGAGCGGGACATTTTCAACCATGCAAAATAATTGGGATTATTTCTTTTTATATGTTAAGTTGAAAAAACATTTTTAATTTTGCATATTAGAGCCCATAAATATTTTTTTATGAGTGCAGTAATTCCATAAAACCATTTTCAGGATTTATTACAATTTGGGTGGTACGTATTTATTAGCGTACAGCTTTATTCTAGAGATTACAGTTAACAGAACAAGGTTTGGGATTGAATGTTTCTTTACATAAAATGAGAAGTATTCTCTGTGCTCTCAATTAAAATTAAGAATGCGCACTGTACGATGTTACGTCTTTTCAGTACTTCTTTATGGCGTAGAGACTTGGAAACTCACCCAAGCCTCCACAAAACGAATAAAAGCATTTGAAATGTGGTGAGTAAGAACGATCACATAATTTCATACCAAAAAGAGCTGAACTGAGAAAAAGATGCAAAATTCTTTACTGTCCCTTTTGTATAATATCCTAAGCTGTCCCGCCGCCTCCTCTTATCTCATCGAAAATATCACGCGTCTTTCCGATAATGGACTAACGCTACGCTCAAACAGAGTTTGTTTATTGGCTTTCCTAGTTCACCGCTCTTCTTTTTTACGTCGTCCTTTAGTATCCACGCTGTAAGAATCTGTAACCAGTTACAAACTAATGTTTAACTCGTTCAGTCATTGGCATGTTTTAAAAAGCTACTGAAAACACTCTAAATTTCAAGTCAATAATATAATGTGCTTCATTCCTCAGTTTTGTTTCATCTCCACCATCCTTTCCTTTTCCACCATCTTTTCCTTTTCCTTAGACTGATGATATCTCTCTTTTATTTTTACTACGTATACGAGTATTGTTGAATTTTGCATATCCTCAGAAAAACATATTTATTTAAATTTACAAAGGTAAGACGAACTTCGAAGAAACCTTTCTGGATTTTACGATGTGTAATATTAACACATTTGGCTTTAGGTATAGTGTAGTGTCGACGTGAATGGCCGCGCAATTACGCATTGGACTTTCATGCATTAGGTCGCTGGTTCGAACTTTACGCCGTGCTACTTCCCCCTCACTTCGGTATGATATCGGATCCAGTACAGCGGTGTGGCTGGTGAGTTTGCTGGTGTGCAGTGGCTTACTCACTTAAAAAAATAACAAATTCCACGACACAGCTTCGCTTTCCAACTGCATTGATGTTGGAATGACGAGAGGATCCTTGACTACGAGGCTCAGTAACGACGATGAGTGTATGTGTGTAGTATACATATATCATACTACATTTTGAAGATCTCCCTAAAAGTCTGACTTGGAGTGCTTCCTAAAGCTGCATACACCACCCATATAGCAACGGCAAAAGCTCTATCGTAAAACCCCGCTCTATATAATCGACTTGGAACAATAAATTTATTAGATGAAGTCAATCAAGGTGGTCTTTAAAATATAAATATTATTATTCAGTTCTTACTAAAAAACCTTCTTTATAGGACGCTTCTAATGTCTTATTTTTTCATTCATTCGGTACTTCTTTTGTAAGCGTTCCATCGGAAGTTAGAGCTAGCGTGCTGTGTCTAATCACGGCGACAGGCACGTGTGTCGCACGTGCTATACAATGCCGGATGGACTCAAACCCTTTACACGCAATTACGTTACGAACAATACACACGTACAGACCACGGAGTTAAACATCCTGTTTGCTGCTGGGTTTCTTGTAAACATTCTGTTTGCTGCTGGGTTTTTGACTCGAAAATAACAGCGAAGATGCCATTGGAATGGTCTTTGGCCATTCAATAGCGTCAGAAAAAATTATACTCGTATGTACGTATGATGTGTACACTTAAAAAATGTTAACTTTAGAATATTTAATATCATATGCACATTATCTTTTTGGGTTTGGGCATGTGGAACGAATTAATGAAGAAATACTAACAAAATAAATATATAGTGCAAATGTGAGTGGAAGGTGTGAGAGGAAGACAAAGGAAAGTATAGTTGGAGCAAGTGTATGATATTTAGAATGAAGGAAACGTAGAAAGTCAGTAGTAGTTGTATGAATATGCGTATGGATGTTGACGAGACTAAGGATGTGTGTCGAGAAAAAAATCTGTGAAATGTTAGGGAAATGGCGTGATGGTGTGCATGTCTGTAAATAACTTTTTTCACTAGTAAGATTAATCCCCTTAAAACGTGTTTCTTCCTCCTATATATAGTAGAGGCTGTATTCAGGCGGAATGGGTTCGGTATAAAGTGAGTCTCCAGATATTTATTTATTTATTTTATTTAATTAACGACACAAGAGTGTCTTTATATGCAAATGAACATGTGACAGGTTATACAAGTACTTAAAACTATTGACAAATAATACAAAACTGTATCTTAAACTAACATGAAGATACAAAAAGCAGTAGTAATAATAAATTACAGTCATCGTTTTAAAATTATTTAATAATCTTTGAGAATTTTGTGGGAATTTTATGGATAGATATTGAGATATAGAAAACACATGGCCTCATTAATAGAACGAGATGCAAGTTGCTTTGCAAATTACAAACTTCATCCATGTTGATGCAGGGTTACTCAACTCCAGAGGCAAAGTATTGTCCTTAATGTTTTGTTTATATTACGTTATTTTTATTAATAAAGGAGAGCACAAAGTTAGTAGCTATTTCTAAATATTATTGTGATATTCTGGCGAATACTATATATACTTATATTAAAAATATCTAAATTGTTGCAAAACTCGATTCCAAGTCTTTGCATACGAATTATAGAGGAGTTGATTTTATAATTAGTATAGCAATTGTCGGTATAAAAGGGATTGAGCTGTCTTGTGGATCTAGTGGGAATACGAAATGAAATGCTTGCGAGTAAGTGAGATGCATCAATCACTGAGTGAATGATTTTGTATCGTATAAATTTGTTTTGTACACGCTCTAAAGTTTGTGCATACACGTGTCAGGGAGATAAATGTAATTGGAAAAACCTATTTTTCTTTATTAAATAGTCTTATATGGAGAACAAATGTAATGCCGGAACGTTTGATAAATTTTGTTTAATTTTTATTGTATTAAAATAAAACACTGCATTTTTACCTCCACTTTCTTTATTAGCAAATAATTATATGCATTTCAATACTTTTTGCTTTTTGCTGTGGACTCTCCAAGTGTCAGTTAAACTAAACTGCATGTTACGTGTAAGCAGTGCTTTTTAAAAACAAATAAGAAAAAAAAGGTGCCGGAGCTCACTTGTTGTCAAGCTTTTTGCAAACCGTAAAAGAGGTAAAGCGCCACTCCACTGCGCTCCACCGCAAAAAAAAGCACTGACAGTGCTTTTTTTTATATAGGCGCCGGAGTTCACTTCTTGTCAAGCTTTTTGTGTACCGTAAAAAAGGTGGTGGAGCGCCGCTCTACTGCGCTACACCGCAATAAAAGCACTGCGTGTAAGTTAGTTTAGTTTAACTGCCACCGGGGGAGCTTTACTGACTTACCTGAGAAGCACACAGACACAGTATGTGTTGTTATGCGCACAGTGATTATGTCAATCGATATAGTGGATGTAAATATAGTCAAATGTTTTATTTTATTGCATCAATAATGGATTTACGCAAAGTGACGCCTGAATTACTTAAATAAATCGTTTCATTTGGTTTACCGGAAAGTGATTTCATATTAAGAGGAATATCCAGAAAGTAAGTGTACTGAATTTTTGTAGGTTACAATTTTTTTTATTTAAACAAAAAAATTACGTGGTTACCGTAGTACATATGTAAGCTATTTTTCGACATAGTCGCCATTCCTCTCAATGCAGGTGGTGAAGCGGGGTATCAACTTTTTGATGCCTTCCTCGAAGTAGTTTCCCGCCAACCCCTCCGTCCACTTCTCCACCTCCTCCTTTAGCTCCTCGTCGGTTGAAAACCTTTTTCCACCCATGTGCAGCTTCAGGGAGGTAAAGAGATAGTAATCTGAAGGTGCTAGGTCAGGGGAATTCGCGGGATGGTTCAGGACATCCCATTTAAACGAGGCGAGCAGTTCCTTCGTGGCGTTGGCCGTGTGTGGTCTGGCATTGTCATGCAGCAGGCAGACTTCCTTTGTCCTTCTTGTTTTGAATCGCCCTCCGCAATTTTTTTAGGGTCTCACAGTATCTTGCAGAGTTGATGGTCTCCCCTTGAGGCATATATTCAATTAAAATTATGCCTTGACAGTTCCCAAAACACGGATGCCATGATTTTCTTGGCTGAAATTGTGGTTTTGAACTTTTTGGCGGAGGGTGAAGAAGTGTGACGCCACTGTTGAGACTGCCTTTTGGTTTCAGGCGTGTAGTGTGCAACCCAAGTTTCATCTTCAGTAACGATGGAGCGGAGAAATTCATCTCCATGGAGTTTGCAGCGCCTCAAAAACTGTTGCATTTTTACAAAATTTCGCACTTGGCGGGAGATTGGTTTGACATTTTTCACAAAACGTGTTGTCGCGTCGACACTTCTCAACGTACTGACCTCAAACCGGTCTCGTTGCGGAGGAGAAGGGTCAGGCTACACGGAAATGTAGCCAACATGTCGAAAATAAAATCTATCCGGTCGTGAGAGCCTCAGTACACTTACTTTCTGGATACGCCTTGTATAAAGTTAAATTCAAATGCAATATAACACTAAATGTTCCTCGCGAACAGTGGTTTTCGATATTTTTTATGGCGCAGAATGCTGGAGTTTTTTTTTATCAAAGCCTTAATTTGATCAAAATCAGTGGTAGTTAATTATCAGACCATAATAAGTAAAAGAGTATGAACCTATTTTTTATGTATCCTCAGTGTATCGGACGTTTAAGAATTGACACAATTTTTTAGTACAACATACCTCTAATACAAGCTTAACATAAGTACTCAAACTCCAGTCGCAATAACAACTACGCTCCGATCCACTGCCTGACTTTTTCGCACCTTTATTGAATTTGGTATATTATTTTAAGTCATGAACTTAAGGCTGATACTGTTGAGTAAGATGAAGAAAACCACGATGTAATGTGATGGATTGAGAACGTAGAACAAATGAAGAAAGCCTAACATAACAAATGTACAGTGCAAATTAAAGTTGAACACGTGGTAGAGTAAGATGAAGGAAAGTATGGTTGGATCAAGTGCATGGCATTTTGAAAGAAGGAAATGTAGAACGTTTGGCGCTCTTTCCTTTCTACCTACCTTTTCATATCCCAATAGGAAATCGGGGTGAAGGTATGTATGTTTGTATTGAATGTCACGAGGGCCAGATATTGCCTTTGGACAAAAGCTGTTCTAACTCTAGGGGTGGTGAAAATCAGTTGCAATGCGTGTCATGTGTCTTTATTGAGTTTGTATTATATTGTATTTCTTTCTTGCTGATAGTGTTATTTGAAACTATCTTACTGGGATCACTTCGTAGATTACAGTAAAGACACATCGCATCTTCCTGGGATCACGTCCTAGATTACAGTAAAGACACATCGCATCTTACTGGGATCACGTCCTAGATTACAGTAAAGACACATCGCATCTTACTTGGATCACGTCCTAGATTACAGTAAAGACACATCGCATCTTACTTGGATCACGTCCTAGATTACAGTAAAGACACATCGCATCTTACTTGGATCACGACCTAGATTACAGTAAAGACACATCGCATTATTTCACAAATAATGCCCATGTCTTCTCAAACATTATTGATACAAACTTTGAAAATAACAATTCTACGAGTTAAGTTTTGTGGGTCACTTTCACATTTCTGGCTTCCAGAGTCAATATTACCCCCTTCTGCTTGTTTAAACGGACCATAATACCTCATAAACATACAAATAAGACGCGACATGGAAACCATCTAAACCATAATAAATAGTGTTAGTTTCGGAAAGTTACAAAGATACACCCAGGACTATTTACTCTCTTTTCCACTCTTCACTCCAACTCTTGAATTCTTCTCTCTCACATTACCCATTCCTCCCATATGACCCCCACTTTCTCTTTCCCACATTCTCAGGTCCGCTTTATTTTTTAAGCACGTATCTTTCAAGAATTCATTCGCGGCAACGTGTTAATATCTAAAGAATGGATACAACATTGAAAGAAAAATACCAAATAAAGGGTCTTTCAAATTGAGCGGTTTTTTTAATTAATTTTTTTTTATTCTTGAATAAAACACACAATTTGCTTTGATTTCAAAAAACTTTTTATTGGTCATTGAATTATAATGTATGACATTAAAACACAATAAAACAATATTTGCCAAATGCCCACCTCTTGTAGCTCCACAGATGTCCACTCTTTTGTCAAAATTTTC
Organism: Odontocerum albicorne; assembly: GCA_949825065.1. Classification (NCBI taxonomy): domain Eukaryota; kingdom Metazoa; phylum Arthropoda; class Insecta; order Trichoptera; family Odontoceridae; genus Odontocerum; species Odontocerum albicorne. Next base: position 42,594,109 of record OX463853.1, on the reverse strand, counting down.
GATGACATTTTGACATAATTGCAGTTCTAACTCACCAATAACGCGAATAATTTCTTCCTTCAACTCAGGAATTGATTGGGGGTCATTCTTATAGACCTGGCTTTTCACGTAACCCCACAGAAAAAAGTCCAACGGTGTCAGATCACATGATCTTGGTGGCCAATTAACATCACCGTTTCCGGAGATTACAATAGATACAATAATTCTTAATTTAAACGCGTTGTTATATTGTATACGACTCCATTTTTATAAATGCCATACATTACACTTCTCAAATGTCACAAGACCCAGGCAAGTTCGCGACGCCATCTGTGTTTTATCTAAGAATTAAAAAATCGCTCAATTTGAGAGACCCTATACTTTTGTTTGAAAATGGAGTGTAAAGATCAACAGCTTAAAATATAATATAATATATTGTCACCTTAAAAGCATTTTGCTTTAAAATTTATAGAAACAACTCAAAAGTATACACATACCATTACGTCGTTTCCCTGTCCGAGTACAGAGCGTCAGACTTTCTTATCGTGAAACACATAATTCGCCTCTTCTTACTCCATACGATTGCTAAGATTTCTCTGATATTTCCTTTTTTCAAAATATCATATACTTGATCCAACCACACTTTCCTTGGTCTTCCTCTATCATGGTTTCTATTCACATTTGCAATTTATATTTATTTTGTTAGTCTTTCTTCGTTCATTCATCTACATGTCCTAACCATCTCAGAGTGCTCTTCTTGAACTTACTTAATACATCAGCCTTAACATTCACTTCATCCCGTATTATGTCTTAATACATCAGCCTTAACATTCATTCCATTTCACCGCTCCTCCTTCTATACGTCGTCCTTTACTGTCTATGTAGTGAGACTCTGGAATCAGTTACACACCGATATAAGACTCGCTCCGTCCTTGGCATGTTTTAAGAAGCGACTGAAAAACCTCTTAATTTCTAGTCAGTAAAATAACGTGTTTTATTCCTGATTTTTCTTTTCCTTTCCTTTCCACCCTTCCTTCCTTTCCTTTTGATTGATAATATCTTACTTTATATGAAAAATAATGTTCGGGTAACTGTCCGTCATTGTAGGGTTCGTGGGCATGTGCTCACGTATATGTTTATGGATTTCGTGGGGATGAATAGTCATTTGATTGATTTATGTGACCACGTAACTTGCTTCATTTACTTTTGTCTGGTTGGTTGGAAGAGATTGCCGCCTGGCAATAAGCCCGCCAGATTGTGTTTGCAATAAAAGTGTAAAATAAATAAATATGTCATACGTTTTATCACAACATCTCGTATTATGTCATACGTTTTATCACTTCATCCCGTATTATGTCATACGTTTTATCATTTCATCCCGTATTATGTCATACGTTTTATCACTTCATCCCGTATTATGTCATACGTTTTATCACTTCATCCCGTATTATGTCATACGTTTTCACCTTATGTGTCCTTATCAGTGCACGCATTTCAGCAGTGTTTATTTTTTTATTATTATTTATATCTTTTTCGACGTCCACATTTCATTTCCATGTGTCAGAGATGGTACTTGAACACTACCGTGGAATATCATCTTAACGAATTTTGACATTGTCCGGTTGGATTATATATATTTTAATGCCCCGTTAACTTTGTTTCCTAAAGCTACACTCAGTCGATGTTTCTCGTAACTCTTCCACCAGCTGAGAAAATACTATCTAAATAGCAAAATACCTTAACTTGTTATATTTCATTTCTTACCCATATCATATAAAATATCACATATATTTATCTTTCACACTTTTCTATCACCATTATTTAAGATTTCATAATGTTATGTATGGTTTGCAAACGTGGGAAAGTAGACAAATTGACTGCCGGAGCCATTTCCTTCATATCCTTACACTATACTAATTACTTTTTAATATTTTTTATTCAGTGTATCTTTTTTACTTATAGTGAGTTTGATACTCTGTGTAAATATTGTATAATATCCTTAACTGTCCCGCCGCCCCCTCTTATCTCGCCGAAAATTTTCAGCGTCTTTCCAATCATGGATTAGCGCTACGCTCAAACAGAGATTGTCTATTGGCCTTTCCAGTTCACCGCTCCTCTTTTTTTACGTCGTCCTTTACTGTCCATGCAGTGAGACTCTGGAATCAGTTACAAACCAATATAAGACTCGCTCCGTCCTTGGCATGCTTTAAGAATCGACTGAAAAAACTCTTAATTTCTAGTCTGTAAAATAACGTGTTTCATTCCTGATTTGTATTTTCCTTTTCTCTCCACCATCCCTTCCTTTCCTTTTGATTAATGATATCTCACTTTATATGAAAAATAATGTTCGGGTGATTGTCCGTCTTTGTGAGGTTCGTGGGCATGTGCTCACATATATGTTTATAGATTTCGTGGAGATGGATAGTCATTTGAATGATTTAGGCGACCACGTAACTTGCTTCATTTACTTTTGTCTGGTTGGTTGGAAGAGATTTTCGCCTGGCAATAAGCCCGTCAGATTGTATTTGCAATAAAGTGTTAAATAAATAATCAACAGTGCATGGACCAGAATGGCCATCAATTCGAGCACTTTCACTGAAAAAACTACATCTGTCTTCTTTAATTTGAAGTTTTAATCTTAGATATAACTTAATAAATATTGAATTTATAATCATTCCAAGTGTTTATTTTTTTGGTATGGACCCTTTTCAATTCAATGTACGTCACTCACTGTCCCTGATACCGGCTCAGTATTTTCTCTTTTGCAAGCTGAGATTTCCTCGGAATTCCTTAATTCCGCAGAACCGACAAAAGTTGTTTTGTAAAAGCTTTCATTAGGCTGTAACGCCGAACCCAAATATTCGGAGAAGTAATTAAATCTCCATTGTTGAGAGCTGTTATAAAATTGTGTACAGCGCGCCTTACTATCGGAATGTTCGTTAGACTTTTTATTATAACGGAACCTGTTTCAGGAGTTGACAGCGAATTCTTCAAGTGTTATTTTGTTGTTTTTCTGTTTAACGTTTATTTTGATTTATTATAACTACATCCGTGGATGAGATATTAAGACTTCTTTCAACCAGAGGATTTGGGTATGATTCTCGTTGGTACGTAGGCTTTAAAATGATTTTAGTCTTATTTTCACCTACAGTGTATTTAACATACTCGTATTATATTTCTGATTGGTTAGGAGAGGTTGCTACATAGCAATAAACTTACTAGTTTGTAATATATGCAACGAAAGTGTTATACATTAGTATCAATCTTTTTCGTCGTTACCTCAAAACTGAGGAACGTAACCCATAAATTGTGATGCATATTTATGTGGTTTTCTAAGAAAAAATAATGCAGTGGATTTCCATTGCCTTCTGCGCCGCAGTAACTATTATAGTAATTGAATACATGTTGTGTGCCCTGTTACCAACACGCAGTATTTTGGAATATAGCACTAGGTTCAAGAGAAATTGTGGATGTTAAGTGGAAGCAGGAGTGTTTTAAAAATGTTTTAGGGTATACTAATGTGGATAGGAGTTGGAAGGATTGGAAGAGAGGATAGGACCGAAACAGAAGCAGAAGGGACCTACCTCTGTGCCCTTACACCATGTTTAGTCTGCGGGCTCACGCAGTTTCTGGGGTGTGACCGCAGCGCAGCTACTTGGAGCCAAAGGGGAAGTGTTCAAGATGCCAGCGAACCAGGAACTGAGTACATTCTAGGCGACCCTGGACTGGCCAGTATGGCCACAAGGTACTACCCCTTAACATCTCGCTTCACTCCATTATATTACAATTGTACAAAATGCAGTAAATTTGACGAATTGGCTGCTTGTGGTATTATTTTAAAACCAACCTGAATGATGTTTAACACTTTAAGACCCGATCGAAACCATGACAACCTTTCTTAGTGCCCGGCTTGTTAGGAACTCTGATTTTTGTAAACGGTTTACTAAAATTGCTATACAGTGAAACCCCGTTGTTACGTTTTTGAAGGGACTGATAAAAAAAAACGTAATTGGAGGGAAAACGTAGATTCGGGGCTAGAAAAAAAATTTAAAATGATTTTTTATTTAGATAATCATGCAAATCGGAAAACTTTTTTCGATCGATTTGCGATTTTTTATAATCGTAGCCAAAGTTGTAATGGGTATCTCCAAATCACGCATGAAACACGTGAATCAACGTGTTTATTCACTTTTTCGAGAATTTTCCTTTTCTCTTGAATCGATAATGTTTTTCTTTGCTGAGACATTATTTGAAAGGATTCAACGAAAAATTAAAAGAAATGAAAAAAAAAAGTAAATTGACACACGAAATACAAGACAATTGACAATTGAAATTGTATGTACACGACCGACACATTTAAAACACAAGCACAAATTGACCTGCCTATACAGTCTGCCTGCCTCTGATTCGCTAAATTTCCCACCAATTGCATCGTATTCCACGACTCGTGTACCATAACCTTGACCATGAGCGCTGCAGCTGCAGGCGCACACGTGTCTATAAATAGAAACAACATATTTCTGCTTCCAAATATTTATTTCAAATATTTTAAATCGTCGCGCATTTAATTAAATATGTTTATAAATTGATTTGAATTTTAAATATTTCAAACGTAAATTGCGGGAAATAAAAACGTAAAAGCGGGTACTTAATGTACTAAAATAAAACGGGATTGTAAAAATTGTACGCAAATAGCGGGAAAACGTGAATTCCGGGCACATAAAAGGTATTAAGAATACATATTAAGAATATTATAATTAAACTTTATATGTTTGTTTAAAATACTTGACTAATTTAATTAAGTATATTAATTGTGCCAACATTCTCCTTTGTGGAGAGCTACATCACATTCTCCTTTGTGGAGAGCTACATCACATTCTCCTTTGTGGAGAGCTACATCACATTCTCCTTTGTGGAGAGCTACATCACATTCTCCTTTGTGGAGAGCTACATCACATTCTCCTTTGTGGAGAGCTACATCACATTCTCCTTTGTGGAGAGCTACATCACATTCTCCTTTGTGGAGAGCTACATCACCTTCTCCTTTGTGGAGAGCTACATCACATTCTCCTTTGTGGAGAGCTACATCACATTCTTTACGATGTACTCGGTCTCACTTCTTTTCTTGTACTAAGCACATACTCGTACTTTACAAGTTCTGTCGGGATTTTCTTTCTTGCCAGTTAATGGAGTATATATAGTAGTATCAACACATGTTAGAACGTGTTTTTGGAGGATCCTGCAGACTCCTTATTCTATTTGGACCCGACGATTGTAGTTGACCTCCAGATACAAAATATTTAAGATCTGACCCTTCTCTATACATTAATGACACGACCTAGGAATACATGCATGTATTAATTGTCTAGTATTAACCAGAAATAAAAAATCAAGAGACTATTAGTTAACCTTTCCCTTCCTGTGTTAAAAAAATCCGGGCGTTCCGGTGCTGTGTATTCAATACACATGTAAAAATGAACGATTTTAAATCGGAAAAATAAGAATATTCTTATCCAATCGTTTAAATGAATTAAATTTGAAGTCAAAAGTGATAATACTTGAAATTTAATTGCTGAAAACATGAAAAAAAACTTCGGCCGACGTTCACAAAACGGGCGAAGCGACCACCTCAAACGAAAGCCCGCGAGCTACTGAAGCGAGAGACGTTGCGTTCCCATATACCGAAGTAGAGTGAGAGTGAGACGTGAATAGCGTCGCTTCCTCGCCCATAGCGGTTTTTTAGAATGAATATACCTACGTCACACACTGGCACACATTTGATTGTATCGGTGAATTTATTCCCTATTTTCACAAAATATATCTGATGTGGCCGATAAGTGCTAATTATTATTAATATATTTTTTTCATTCAATGCGTAAATGTATTACGAAGGATTGCCTAAAATCTGAACCCAGTATTTATTATATTTATAGAGATATTAAAGTGTTTAGAAGCAATGTATACTAGTTACACATCACAGGGAAGGAAGGGTTAAATATCGAATTGTTTAAAAAAATATTTACTAGATGGCAGTAATATGTACTGTTTTGGAAGACGTATCGATCACGTGAAAACACGGGACCGGGACTCAACGCAAATCTAGTTTATCACGTTAAAATACAGGATGGGGATGAAATTTATTAATTTATAAACCATACTTACATTTGGTTCCAGATCATCAAATATACTATAGTTTGGAAATTCTAGGATGAGTCCTGTGACAGCTCACAAATTTGCCCCAATACAACCTTATGTAATGTATTTACCTAAATAACTTGTTATTTATTAGAATTGAGGCTTATATTCAAGTTGATAAAATAATTCAAATTACTGAACATCGTTACAAGGTTGTATAAGGGCAAATTTATGAGCTGTCACAGGACTCATCCTACATTTTCTAAACAATAATACGAGTTAACTATCTGATTGAGGAATAAGGTGTCCATCTGTTGGAGAAGTAAGGTGTCTTACCTAGATAGACGTCAAGTAATTAACCGTACTTGGTTTCACCCATATTTATATAACTCTGTTTCGTAAACAAAAGCAAATTCAATCCGAGTGTTTAATTTATAAAATAGTGAATAATAATGCTAGATTAGCCAGCGTAACCGATTTAAAGTGCTGCAGGTACGCTTTTTATTCTACTGGCTTCACATTTTTTGTAACTTGTTTAGTCTCTTGATGAAATATCTAAAGGCACTTTGCAGATTATAAGAAATACACTAGTGAAAGTTGTATCGAATTTGATTTTGTGTTATTTTCAAGATTTACGAATACAAAAAAATACAAAAAATCTACGTTCATACACATCAGCACGACATTCCCCTGTCGGGTAGACAGAGAGGACATAGCGCAAGATTTTTCTATCTCGACATATGTACATTCTTCGCGTCTTCTACATATAAACCCTTCTCATACAAACCCTTCGATTTCTCTGACTTTCAACGTTTCTTTCTTTCAAAATATCGCTTCACATGGTCCAACCATACTTTTCCTAGTCTTCCTCTACCACACCTTCCACTCATATTTCCACTGTATATTTGTTTTGTTACTTCATTCATTCGTCATATATGCCCAAACCATCTCAGAGTGCTCTTTATCATCTTGCTCAAAACATCAGCCTTAAATTCACAGTCATCCTTATCGCTTTATTCCATATTATGTCATACATTGTAATCTCATGCATGACAAAATTATTCTCAGTGCACGCATTTCTACAGCATTAATTCGGCTCCTTTCAGATTTTGTTCCGCGTCTACGTTTCACTTCCATACATCAAAGTTGGTTCTATAATACTGTTATCTATCTACTATCATCTTAGCTTAATTTCGATACTGGCCGGTTCGAGTAGATATGTTTAAGTGTCCCATTGACTTTGTTTTCCTATCGCTACACGCCGTTTGATATCTCTCGTTGCTCTTCCATCATCAGAGAAAATATTTTATTTTATTTTATTAGGAAAACCTACAGTGTTTATGTCGGTATTATTACTGATATCTATGGGTTTCGAAACACCATTTAACAGTTTTCGCATATGCTTTCAATATGTACACTTAATTATGTTAGGAGATTGGTAAGAAGGTAGTAGGTAGGCTTTAAGTAATGCTGAAAATTGTTAACCAGGAGACAGTCAGGGATGAGACAGTCAGAGATCCACACCAAACCAGTTCCCGCATATGCGCAATCTAATCGAGTTCCTAGAAGAGTTAAATAAATCGAATTCCGGGAAGTCTTCCAGGTTGTTTACGAAGTTAGATGCTCTTACAAAGAATGAATTTTGTCTGCATTTGGTCGCACTAAAGGGGATGTTCAGCCATTTAGTATGTCTTGCGGAGATTCTGGGGACGTTAAGGTTTATGTTTGAGAGTAATTCTGGGGCATCAATGTGATATTGTGCTATTTTCGTTAATAATATAATATCGGCTAATTTCCGTCTTTCGCGAAGTGGTAGGAGGTGTTGTCGCTTGCATCTGGCCTCGTAATCGTTGTCGTATTCTTTGCATTTAAATTGAAGATACTTGACAAATCTACTTTGGATTGATTCTAGCCTGTTAATATATATATCGTACTGGGGGTTCCAGATTTGTGAGCCATATTCGAGTATGCTACGGACGTAAGTGCAGTACAATGTTTTGATCACTTTAATGCTAGAGAATTGAGAACAAGATCTTTTTATAAATCCAAGAGACTTGTTGGCCCTATTTGCTATGTCATCAATATGCTTGTCGTATATAAGTTTAGAGTCTTGAATTACGCCTAGATCTTGTATCTCATTTACTATTTTGACTGGTTGACCCTTAAGCATGTAATTAAATTCAATAGGTATAGATTTACGAGTAAAAGAAATAGCATATTACCCAAATAACAAAATTCCTCGACTGTCTTCAATTAATGATTGTTAATTCATACTCGTATATCGCATTTCCTTTTTCTTTCACACTTTTCTATTACCGTTACTTTAGATTTGACGAAATTCATTCTCGAATCTTTTTTTTCAGATCTCTCATAAAATTTATTTATCAAACTCTGCAATTGATCTTCGCTCTCCGGCAACACAGCCATGTCATCAGCATGTGGTACAGTAATCCGAACACGTACCTCTCTATATTATAAAAATATAAATATCGTTCGATATTTTACTACTTCGAATGAGAACCATGAGATGCCAACACACTGTATAATGCGATAATCCATGGTCATTCAGCTCAGTTCTAATTCTGATCGAAGGTCGACCCTTTCCGCCGGCCGGATCTTTGGCACTTTTATGGTATATGGTAAAAGGGCCTCACAGGAGTTTTCGCCATAAATTCTGACACTCAAGTTTCAAGTAAAAATTTAGACACTAAGTGATTATAGGGATGAATTAAACAATTATAATCGTTATTTTACTTGTGTGTTTATATTATATTAAGTGAGTTTTTACTGGATAGACGACTGATCAACGACTTTTACTGGATAGACCAGTGCTCTGCAACCTTTTCTCACCTACGACACACCAAAATTCTTCCTAGAATTCCGCGGCACACCAAAAGCTAAAATATATAGGTATTAAATTAGGCATGAGTCTTCACCGACGCGCATAAGGGTCCTTTTTCTTTGTCTATGACTAATTTGGTGCGGCCATGGTGTGTACAAAGCACACTACGCAGTTTTCAACAGTTGGCACCAGTTATTGTGTATTAAATACATAATGAAAAGTTGTAAAATGTCAAATACTCGTACATTGAATTTGACCGCGGCACACCTGTATCCGGCTCACGGCACACCAGTGTGCCACGGCACACCGGTTGCGGAGCACTGGGATAGACGACTGTTCAATGATTTTTACGAGATTGACGAGCGTTCAATGCCTTTTTACTGGATACACTACCGATTAATGAATTTTACTGGATAGACGACTGGTCAATGAATTTTACTAGATAAACAAGCGTTCAATGACTTTTACTCGATAGACGACTGTTCAATGATTTTTACGAGATTGACGAGCGTTCAATGCCTTTTTACTGGATACACTACCGATTAATGAATTTTACTGGATAGACGACTGATCAATGAATTTTATTAGATAAACAATCGTTCAATGACTTTTACTGGATAGACGACTGTTCAATGATTTTTACGAGATTGACGAGCGTTCAATGCCTTTTTACTGGATACACTACCGATTAATGAATTTTACTGGATAGACGACTGGTCAATGAATTTTACTAGATAAATGATCGTTCAATGACTTTTACTGGATAGACGACTGACTGTTCATTGAGTTTTACTGGATAGACGAGTGTTCTATATGTTTGTTCGGTGATTATTTTTTATAAAGTGAATATTATAAAGATTTTAAACAAAAGCACTCGCATCAACTTACGAGTATAAGCATTGACCGAGAAAGTAAGATGTCCACAATCTTAATGAAAATTCGTTCATATTATATTTTCACCCACAATTGACGAGTAACCATCAACTCAATCTCGTTTTCCTAATTTAATTGATTTAAGGCACAATATAAGCTCGTTAACTATAATTGATCTATAATGTGGTATATCAGCATATCCATAGACCCACATTCTCCAGTATCACATAGAAGGGATCATTATATTACACATACTAATAATATTATTGAAAGGACAATTTACATAGCGCCGTTTAGAGAGCAAACTCGGGATTCGAACCCACTATTATTGAGAGATTAGAAATATTAAAAAAACAAATATATATTAATTGAATGTAAGGATAGGAAGGTAGCAGCTGCAGCTGCTATATTAGGTACTCCCTTGCATTTGCATATGTTTAGATAAACATATTTGGTATAAAAATCGCAGAAAACTTATCAAGGGAAGACGAACTACAAAAAAATTGTAGCTCTTCCGATATATTGCAGTAACACATTCAGCTTTAGGTGTAGCGAAAACTTTGTCATGGATAATCAAATTTTAATAAGACCTCCCAAAAACCTTTGTAGATCTTCCTATATATGAGAGTAATACATTCTGCTTTAGGTGTAGTGTAGTGTATGTGTGTAGTGTTCATATAACATCGAAAGTTTTGATCAAATCTCCCAAAAAGGCATAACTTCAAGTGCTTCTTTAAGTTTTGATCAGATCTCCCAGAAAGGCATAACTTCAAGTGCTTCTTTAAGTTTTGATCAGATCTCCCAGAAAGGCATAACTTTAAGTGCTTCTTTAAGTTTTGATCAGATCTCCCAGAAAGGCATAACTTCAAGTGCTTCTTTAAGTTTTGATCAGATCTCCCAAAAAGGCATAACTTCAAGTGCTTCTTTAAGTTTTGATCAGATCTCCCAGAAAGGCATGACTTCAAGTGCTTCTTAAAGCTTTGATCAGATCTCCCAGAAAGGCATGACTTCAAGTGCTTCTTAAAGCTTTGATCAGATCTCCCAGAAAGGCATGACTTCAAGTGCTTCTTTAAGCTTTGATCAGATCTCCCAGAAAGGCATGACTTCAAGTGCTTCTTAAAGCTTTGATCAGATCTCCCAGAAAGGCATGACTTCAAGTGCTTCTTAAAGCTTTGATCAGATCTCCCAGAAAGGCATGACTTCAAGTGCTTCTTTAAGCTTTGATCAGATCTCCCAGAAAGGCATGACTTCAAGTGCTTCTTTAAGCTTTGATCAGATCTCCCAGAAAGGCATGACTTCAAGTGCTTCTTTAAGCTTTGATCAGATCTCCCAGAAATGCATGACTTCAAGTGCTTCTTTAAGCTTTGATCAGATCTCCCAGAAAGGCATGACTTCAAGTGCTTCTTTAAGTTTTGATCAGATCTCCCAAAAAAACCATGACTTCAAGTGTTTCTTTAAGTTTTGATCAGATCTCCCAGAAAGGCATGACTTCAAGTGTTTCTTTAAGTTTTGATCAGATCTTCCAGAAAGGCATGACTTCAAGTGCTTCTATAAGCTCCAGAAATCACGTTTACTGTAAATATGTCTGAATTCGTCTTTGGATTATGTTTTCCATCGTAAAGATTTTTGAATCTATGACCAAAACGCTTCTTATTCGCCAACTTATTAATAAAATATTCGTACTTGTATTTTATTGACACTTTGTCTGGTAACTTGCATGGGCTAGACGTGTGTGACTGTTACTACCTTTCCTCGTTCGGTAGTATTTCCAACACTTTGAGTTATTTGCCTGAACTGATCATTCATAAGAAATCTGCGAAGACGTCTTACACTACACTGTTAACTGTATACATTACAAATAGAAAGTAAACACTATAAACTGACTTAATCTATCGTTTTATACATTTTGTTTGAGGTGTATGACCGCGCGGTAATGGTCTGGACTTTCGTGCGGACAATCGCCGGTTCTAACCCCCGTTGTGTTTCTCTCATTGACTGACACAGGTTTTCCGCCGAACATTTGGGGATATAAAGATACCTATGACTTCGGTCATATCTACTGTTTCAAAAAATGATAAAACATGATCGGTGTGCTATCGAATCCAGTACAGCGGTGTGGTTGGGGAGTTTGCTGGTGTGCAGCATCACACTCACTTAAAAAAATAAAAAATCAGCGTCATAGCTTTGCTTTCCAACTAACTTGACATTGGAATAGTGAGGGGATTCTCGACTACGAGGCCCAGCAACGACGACTACATTTCGCGTGTAATAAGAAAAATTTCAAAAATATATATATATATATATATATATATATATATATATATATATATATATATATATATATATATATATATATATATATATATATATATATATATATATATATATATATATATATATATATATATATATATATATATATATATATATATATATATATATATATATATATTCAATTCCGGTGCTGTGTATTCAATACACATCAATAAACATGTAAAAATGAGCGATTTAAAATCGGACAAATAAGAATATTCATAGCCAATCGCTTAAATTAATAAAATTGTACCTCAAAAGTGATAATAATTGAAATTTAATTGCTGAAAACATGAAAAACGTCGGCCGACGTTCACAAAACGGGCGAAGAGACCACCTCGTATGGATGCCCGCGAGCTACTGAGACAACTGCGAACTGAGATTATATTTCTTACGTTCCAATATACCGAAGTAGAGTGAGAGTGAGACGTGAATAGCGTCGCTTCCTCACCCATAGCGGATTTTTAGAATTAATATACCTACGTCACACACCGGCACACGTTTGATTGTAGTGGTGAATTTATTCCCGATTTTCACAAAATATCTGATGTGGCCGATAAATGCTAATTATTATTAATATTATTTTTTCATTCAATGCGTAAATGTATTACGGAGGAATACCTAAAATCTGAACCCAGTATTTATTATATTTATAGAGATATTTACGTTTTTAGAAGCAATGTGTACTAGTTACACATCACAGGAAAAGAAGGGTTAAAATGTATTAAAAATTGTCATATTAGTTATTTCAGAAAACAGTAATTGCAATAATTCAGTCAGGTTATACTGTATTCAACGAAAGTGCAATACAGTACAAACGAATCAATAACGAAAGACTTACAAAACGTGAGAGAGGAAGACAGAAGAAAGTGTGGTTGGATCGAGTGAATGATAGTTTGAATGAATGAAACGTAGAAATTCAGAGAAATCTTAGAAGCTGTATGGATGTAGAAGAGTTGTGTCGTGATAGGAAAGTCTGGCGCTCTCCCTCTACCTACCTCGACAGAGAGACGAGACAGAGCGTGATAACATATGTGTGTAACATTCTTTAAAAACAAAGCAAATCGGCAAATCATAACAGATATAAAGCAATACGCATTTATATAAAAACTATTTTATCACTCATAAAAATAATTTCTATAATTGCGTAATTTACTCGTAGCATTAAAATTTATTTACCTTCAAATTAAACAACTGTAAGCAAAAGTGCGCAATTTCGTAAGAATTCATGAAACATGACGTGAAAATATTGTAATTTGTTTTAGTTATAATTTCTAAATATTATTATTATCTCTAAAATAGTATGTTACAAGAATAAAAATGAATACAAATATTTTATTTCAGTTTTGATTGCCGCCCGCAATGCTTGACGTTTCTTCATATGTACTACTATTGCGCAAGCGTGAAACGGAACAACGTGCTCACTCCTCACAATACGAAGGAAATAAAATAAGTCAAATATACAGAAAGGTGCCACCTTTTCATAATTCAGTTATGAAAAAGAAATAAACCTTTTTATTAAAGTTTTCAAGATTCAAATTTATGCCAAGATGTCGTAGCAAGCAGCTGATCCACGCGCTTGGTAATAAACTAAAACCGAGCGTGTTAATCTCGCCATTTCTTTCACACAGCTTGCTAGATGCATGAGTGGGAGGGAAAAAGAAAATTCACATTTAATTCGTTCGAGTTAGTTGTCAGTCGTAGTGTTGCCACTCGGTCAGTCTGGCGGGTGACAGCGCGGACGCTCGTGTAATCGTATTTTCTTTGGCGAATGATCGCGCGGGATATTTGGAAAAGCAAAAACATTTCGTCTTTACGTTAGTTAAACGGGTTCTTAGTTAATATTTATTTAAGTATGAAAACAGTTTTTTTTTTATTATTTCTTATTAAAAATTAAGTGGTGTTGGTATTTATAAATATATAATAAATGAGCGGGAAATATGTTGAAACTGAACGAAGTTGTTTATGATATATTAAGTTCCATTTTTCAAAGATAAAATAAATTTGAAATTGGTAAATTAAGTGTTGTTATATGGAAAAATATGTTGACTTAAATGAAAAGAGGAAATGTTCATATTTCTAGTTGGATTTTTATATGGAAATTGCAATTATTGAAGTGGTAAGTGTTGAAAAATCCTTTGAAATCTTTATTGAAATATTATATCTTGAAATGTGGAGTGGGGATTTTAAAATATAAAAAAAGGACATATTTTATTTTATAAATTTTGAGCAGTTTTTATGGTCTTGAAAAATACACTTGTTATTAATATTTAAAAATAATAAATAGGTCTGTTTTAAATTAAAGATCCTCTTTATGGCATATTACACGAGGAATATTTATTGAAGATTAATATACAAAAAAAACATATTTCTTAATTTTACTACGACACTTTTATAAAACAATTAACGCACATTCGACTTTTTCTATTTTCACTCCACATTAACAGTCATATAATTAAAATAGATGAATATATATGTTTATAATTATAATTGAATCGCCTAATTCAGAAAAATCTTGTGCAGTGCATGAAATGGTATGGTTGTATAATTTTATCATTATTACCTGATACGTTCCATAAAGAACACAGGGATGCTATAAAACTCCTCAATCCACGTTGGTACACAGGATGTAGAATGGGTGTCCGATTCATCCTGAATCCATTGCGCGAGATAAAAACTCATCCCTTGTTGGTCATGAAATGTAACATGCAAACATAAAATTCAGTCGAGATAAACTTTTAATGACATATTTTATATTAACTGTGTCCATAACGGTCGAGAATTAATGTAATGTTCATATAAAGTTTTTTTTTCTTTCTAACTTATATTTTACCTCCTTCAATACTTCGCATCAAAGTTCAGTCATTGTTTAAATCAATTACGTTTTTAACTTTTGTATTGTCTTCATTTAATTCTGTTCTGAATATGTTCTTCTTTTAAAGATGCACATATGTATTTTCTGCATTTTGCGATTCAATTATGTGTAATTTCTGAAATATGTGTGGATGCATTTATGCAAAAAAGATCCGATACACCAAGGCATTCATTTTGGTTTTCTTGAGGAAATGTAAGATTTATTAGTACAGGTTCGTAAATTATGGAAAAAATAAGACAATATGAGTCGTTTTTAACTCGAAATGAATTTAAATGCGTTATATGAAATTTTCATACTTTTGCTTGAATTTTATTATTGTAAATTTTTGTTTTGCGTTCTTTCTTTTTTTGCCGTTCGCTCATCATGAGGGGTTTTCGTCATTATACAGCCATACATAAATATACCAAAAAAATATTTTAAATTCTAACACCAATATTAATTATGGGAGGAGTGTGATATTTAAACGGCGCTGTATAAAATGTCCTTTTATGATTGATTATTATCATTAATAAACGTTAATTATTACGTATTTAAATAATGAGAATAAGACATTACACATATGTAAATTAAGAGATTAAATAACAGTAATAATGTAATTTAAATTCAAGTACACACAAATTTAAGTAAAAAAATATATTTAAGTATATTTATAAAATTAAAATAATTGTTATATTATTTAGTTTTAGATGGGAGTAGCCAAACTTAGTTAAGTTAACTTAAAATGTTTAACTAAAATATGCACTTTCGTTTATACAATACAACCTGGTGGGTTTATTGCCATGTGGCAATCTCTTACAAACAACCATAAAATAATTAAAGACATCTCAAATGAAAACTAAGCTAGAACCTTTTTTTTATAAACCTGAGTAACTACCAACAAGAATCGAGCCCGCACCCTCGGGCTGGAAGACAGGCGCCTTACCTACCAGGCTGTTGAGGTCGTCTTGTGCGTGGTGTTACATACTTTTAAAGAATGATTTATTCTGTTGGCTTTTAAATTTTATTTCTTTGGAGTTATTAAAGGATTCATATTTTCATAAATTCCTTAATTTACTTACCGAGTATTATTTCATGGTATAACATTAATTATTATGTCAGATCAGGTGTTTTCTGACGATATTAAATAAACTAAAAAAATATTTGCAGGTCGGACCTTTTTTGCATTTAATCGTTCATATTTACATGATTTTTTATACGACAATTGCTTGTAAAAACTTGAATCCCGTTCAATGAACTGTCAACAATTATTGCCGGTCTATTGCAGTCGTGCAGTATACTAATATTTTAATACTAGTTGCAACCCGTGAAATATTCACGGAAGTAAAACAAATTAAAAATTTTTGAAATACCGAATGGAGCAAGATCAGCTTAAAGTTTTTTGGGTTCATTAATGTTTAAAGTTTAAAATAAAAAAAAAAGGTACATCTTGATTGATGAATTATTTAATTCTCAAAAATCTCTTTATACACGATGTTTTGTGTATAAACATTACTGTTGTTAAATTTAAAGACTTGTTTCAGATATATTGACTGTAATGTTTTCGCGTTTCCAACATCTTGAAAAATCCACATATAATTGTCCGCATTCAAAATAAGAGCGTAAGATAAATAAACACAAGAAATTATACGGTTCAATATAATAGGAAATAAATGAATTATTTAATGAATTACAATTCAAAATAAATTGGCATCGTCCTCTTTTACACCGGTTCGTTCAGTATAATTTCAATTTGTTTCGAAGTAGTAAACACAAGTAATTATAAGGTTCAATATAATAGGAAATAAATGAATTATTTAATGAATTACAATTCAAAATAAATTGGCATCGTCCCCTTTTACACCGGTTCGTTCAGTATAATTTCAATCTGTTTCGAAGTTGTAAACACAAGTAATTATAAGGTTCAATATAATAGGAAATAAATGAATTATTTAATGAATTACAATTCAAAATAAATTGGCATCGTCACCTTTTACACCGGTTCGTTCAGTATAATTTCAATCTGTTTCGAACGACAACCGTACGGGCTTTGGCCTATTTATACTATGATACTCGTATAAATAATTATAATATAAAATTAAATTTAAATATTTCGGATGTACTCGTATTTACAAAAAAAATCAATAACTTGACACTCAAATTGAATTCTGTACCCTAGAGGATAAACCACGGGAGTCACACTTTACCCCAGAGTATAAACGAAGTTGTATCATACAATTCATGTATGACGCACATGACGTTTATCCGCTAGGGTGCAAAGTGACTTCCGTGGTTTATCCTCTAGGGTACAGAATTCAATTTGAGTGTCAAGTTATTGATTTTTTATCTGGGGTAAATACTGGGGTAAAGTGTGACTCCCGTGGTTTATCCTCTAGGGTACAGAATTATCCCTTCCCTTTGTTTTACTCATAAAAACCCTCTGATTGATTTATGAGGATAATATAATATTATCTATGAGTTATTTCATTACCATTTATTACAGATCGACGATATAAGTTAAATCTAATAAAATGATAATCCACAACAGTATTTTAGTATCAACTTTGAAGTACATGAGTTATATACGTGGACGTGCAAGAATACTGAAAATAATCGAATAAATGCTGTAGAAATGCGTGCATTGAGAATAATAAACGGGATGACAATGTACGACAGAATACGGAATGAAGTGGTAAGGGATGAATGTGAACTGAAGGCTGATGTTTTGAGTAAGCTGAAGAAGAACAGTCTGAGAAGGCACGTGTAGTGATTGAATTAATGAAGAAAGACTAACAAAACAAATGTACAGTGCAAATGTGAGTGAAATGCATGTGAGAGGAAGAGGGAGGAAAACAAGAAAAGTATGGTTGGATCAAGTGTATGATATTTTGAAAAATAGAGGAAATGTAAAAAGTAAGATAAATCGTTTGAGCTGTTTGAGAAAGTGTATGAATGTGGAATAGATATGTCGCGATAGGAAATTTTAGCCCTCTTTTCTCTTTGCCTACCTCAACAGGGAAACGGCGTTATGATATGTATGTTATTAGTTGAATAATAAACTAATATTAAAATGATATCCCAAAAGGAACAGCGTGACATTATGTATGTATTTTAATTCAGTATTTTTTCTTTAGTCCTGTGGTATGTTATCATCAGGACTGTCATTATTGAGTCTTTTGGTATGTTATCATCAGGACCGTCATTCTTTAGTCCTGTGGTATGTTATCATCATGACTGTCAATCTTTAGTCTTGTGGTATGTTATCATCAGGACTATCATTCTTAAGATGTTTAACGCTAGTTATCCTTCCATATTTTTGAAGGCCTTCCTGGGTAATAACTGTCAATGCGTATTTCATACATTGCAATGTAGAGAACTCGTGTTCTATTCACCCATTCCACATAGCCTCGACAGTGACTTCTGCGGTTTCTACCCCATCTCATAATGTCTTCTACTTCACTCATTTCTAGGATATAGGAGTTTCTAACTCTATCTTCAAGTGTTTGCCTACAATGGTCCTGATGTATTTCATTTCTACTAGAGACACCCCTCATCATGTATACTTCACACGACCCTTAGATTAAATAAGTTACTTATTAAAAATCATGCGTAGTTTGCATGACAATAAAACAGCTCGAATTATGATTATTAAATTGTATTCGTGGAATTTATAAAGTTAATTTTATCATAAATATAAACGTATGTAGGCGAAAAAAAAGTAACTTTCTTATTTGTTTTTCTAATAACAAATAAAGAAATTCATAAACTTTTTTTAAAATAGCTGTGGAAAGCAAATCGGTCAATGACTTCCTCTTTCTTACTCACAAGAGTGTGCTCTGTTCAGGACATCGTCTAATTCTAATGTGTATGTGCTTATCGTGGCTATTACTTCACGAACGTTAGTTTTGGGCTGTTGTATTGTTCGTGTCTTGTTCACGTTTTTTTTTCCCAGTTAAATGAATTAGGCGATTTTTTTTTAGATAATTCGATCTGCAAAATGTTCCATTAAGATTTGCATTGTGGCCTTGGATGTATGAGCGGTTGCTATATCCTATTGAAACCTCTTTAATACCGGTCCTCTTCCTGTAGTTGTGACAGCAAAATTATGGAGCACTGTCCTGTATCGATCGCCATTGACGGTCACAGTAGGACCTTGATCAATTTCAAAGAAATATGGACCAATTATTATATCAGCTTTAATGGCACACCAAACCGTCACTCGAATTGCTTGTGATTTGATTAAGTTGTCTTGGATTTTCAACATTTCAGAATTGACAAATCCATTTAAATGGAAACGTGCCTCGTCACTCATCATTAATTTGAAGTGGAATTCATCATCATTTTCTACAATGTTGAGCAGGGTGCGGGAGTATTCCAGAATGAATGGTTTCGCCTTATGGATGAAGTTTTTGCACCAATTGGATGTTATAAGGATAGAGATGCATATCATTGACAGATCTGTAATTGAGTACCGCGCCTTTTGGTGTAATCGATGTATCTGGTTGTTCTTCAACATTCGCCGCTACACGCACAATATTGATGTTAGATTGACTGATCTAACATCAATATTGTGTGGTCTTCCTGAAGTACGTCTTGCATCTGCCACAGATCCCCACTGCTCAAAAATTGCTTCTGATCGATGTCTCTGATTGTTCTTCAACACTTGCCGCTACACGCGCAATATTGATGTTAGATCGATTGATCTAGCATCAATATTGCGCGGTCTTTTGAAGTACGTCTTGCATCTGCAAATTTTTTTTAAACAGTCTTAGAATTGTAGTCGCAGTATAAACTGATTGCCTAGCCCGTTTATAAGTATTTGGTATCTAAGAATAACCTTGCGGAAAAAAGTCTACTCTCTAAACGACGCTGTGTAAATCGTACTTATACTATGATTAGTAGTACTGCACGCAATGCTCATAACCATTAATCGGACACTGACTGCGTGGACTACGGGGCTCACCTGTCATGTTACTTAACCGAATCTGGTAACTGTTAAATGTTAAGTGAAACTGCCTGTTGCCCGTGAGTAACGGATGATTCCATACAGCAAACTTGGCTACACCGAAACCTCGCTTTACAAAAGAGAAACGTTCCTCAACAATTATCCGTAAATCGAATGTATTTTCACCGTATTAACAAATATGGAAACACTTATATGGAACACTTTACAATATTAGAGCAAGTTACATAATTCTGTTATTTGGGTAGTATTTTCTCAAATAGTGAAAAAGCTAAGAGAGAATAAGTAATTAAGTAATAAGTGATGAATGTGAACTTAAAGCTGATATGTTGAGTAAGGTGGAGAAGGGCATGCTGAGGTGGTTTGGGCATGTAGAATGAATCAATGAAGAATTACTAATAAAATAAATATATTTGTATAGCGCAAATGTGAGTGGAAGGCGTGTGACAGGAAGACCAAGGAAGTGTATTGGATCAAGCGAATAATATTTTCAAAGAATTAATCTTAAAAAGTCAGAGAAGTTGTGTGATAAGCAACGTTCCTTCTAAGTTGTGCGCGTGTGCGGCCGCACATCTGTTAAAAATTGTCCGCACACATCGCAAAGAAATGAACTTGTAATCATTTTTTTGACACGATTACTCACTAATACTAGAAACTGACCAATCAGCACACAGGAGTTGACTAACACAATCACACGCTCTGTGTACACTATAGTACGATACACTCACAGATTCTTTCCTTACGCCGCGTGGACTCTACCTACTCGTATTATGTTAGGTATTTCGAATAAAGCACATATAAGTTGATGGGCCGCTCACACAATGAAAAAATTACGCGGAACGTTGGTGAGAAGGTGTATGAATATAGAACAAGCTAAGAATGTGTGTCAACATAGGAAAGTCTGGTGCTCTATCCTCCCTGCCGACCCGATAGGAAAATGACATGAAAGTATGTACACGTATATGGTATATGCATTATGTATGAGGCATATCCAGAAAGTAAGTGTACTGAATTTTTGTAGGTTACAATTTTTTTTATTTAAACAAAAAAATTACGTGGTTACCGTAGTACATATGTAAGCTATTTTTCGACATAGTCGTCATTCCTCTCAATGCAGGTGGTGAAGCGGGGTATCAAATTTTGATGCCTTCCTCGAAGTAGTTTCCCGCCAACCCCTCCGTCCACTTCTCCACCTCCTCGTCGGTTGAAAACATTTTTCCACCCATGTGCAGCTTCAGGGAGGTAAAGAGATAGTAATCTGAAGGTGCTAGGTCAGGGGAATGCGCGGGATGGTTCAGGACATCCCATTTAAACGAGGCGAGCAGTTCCTTCGTGGCGTTGGCCGTGTGTGGTCTGGCATTGTCGTGCAGTAGGCAGACTCCCTTTGTTAGCATGCCTCTTGTCTTCACCCTCCGCAATTTTTTTAGGGTCTCACAGTATCTTGCAGAGTTGATGGTCTCCCCTTGAGGCATATATTCAATTAAAATTATGCCTTGACAGTCCCAAAACATGGATGCCATGATTCTCTTGGCTGAAATTGTGGTTTTGAACTTTTTGGCGGAGGGTGAAGAGGTGTGACGTGACCGTTTTTTAACTCGCGACACCAATTGTACACACTCGTACGATTCATAGCTTTATCACCATATGCAGTTTTCACCTAATTATAAACCTCAACCGGAGGTTTTCCCTTCCAAACGAGATAACGGATGACGCCGCGTATTTCGCACTTGGCGGGAGATTGGATTGACATTTTTCACGAAACGTGTTGTCGCGTCGACACTACTCAACGTACTGACCTCGAACCGGTCTCGTTGCGGAGGGGAAGGGTCCGGCTACACGGAAGTGTAGCCAATATGTCGAAAATAAAATCCATCTGGTTGTGAGAGCCTCAGTACACTTACTTTCTGGATACGCATAGTATATTGCACTTTGTTCTATGGATGTGGTCTAGTGGCGATTTTTTAGGTGTCTGTGTCATACTGAGGAGTTGTTTCAAGTTGTTGGGTCGAACAGTGACTGTCTTTCACGTCGAACAGTGACTGACTGTCTTTTAAATAGACGTACCGTTGATCTTGTGTTTGTTTATAAATTATTGAATGGTATTGTGGACTAACGTGCGATTCTGGAAGATCTGCTTTGTTCAGTGTAGCTTCATTTAGAAGTAACTTCGCTTTCTACACGTACACATAACCTAGCAGTAATTCTTTGCCGAGAGTACAATGCGGTAGCTGAATCGCATTTAGACATTATATTTTAGTTCTACACAGCCAGAGTTAAGAAGGATGGGGGTTGATTGGTTGAAGAGTACGAGTGTTGTTTTTTTCTCCATATATTGTAGATCATTTATAGCATTTTTATTGACCCTGTTGACGTGATATGACAGGACTGTGCATGAGATATTGACCCTGTTGACGTGATATGACAGGACTGTGCATGATATATTGACCCTGTTGACGTGATATGACAGGACTGTGCATGAGATATTGACCCTGTTGACGTGATATGACAGGACTGTGCATGAGATATTGACCCTGTTGACGTGATATGACAGGACTGTGCATGAGATATTGACCCTGTTGACGTGATATGACAGGACTGTGCATGAGATATTGACCCTGTTGACGTGATATGACAGGACTGTGCATGAGATATTGACCCTGTTGACGTGATATGACAGGACTGTGCATGAGATATTGACCCTGTTGACGTGATATGACAGGACTGTGCATGAGATATTGACCCTGTTGACATGATATGACAGGACTGTGCATGAGATAAACATTGATAATTGTTATTTTAATCCTTGTTATTATTTATAAATTGGGTTTTGTGTGGATTTCTTCATTAGTTTCCTGTTAATGTTCTTTCGAATTAAAAAAAAGTTGTATGATGCGTTCAAAACCGTCAGGTTGTATCATATACGATGAAACCAGAATACAATACAAATACAAATAGTTTATGTAGAAAGCACGAGAAGTTACCAATTAAATCATATTCTGGAAGAGAGAAGAGTGAAAAGCCTTTGTATCAAAAGAATATGCATGAAGAGATATATTATAGAAGGAAAAGATGTGTATCAGTAAAAGTAAGTAAGATTAATGTAGTAGAAACGAGAGCGTTGCGTAGGATACGTGAATAAAAAATCTGTAAAAAGATAAGGAATGAGGATTTTAAGAAAGAAACTGTGCTGGAGATGAATATAGGAGCATTGGCATAGTTCGGCTACATAGGAAGAATAAATGTCAAACGAATCACAAATATGTTTTTACAGTAAGATACCTAAGGTAGAAATGAGAGCTTTATCTAGAGTATGTGATAGAATAAGGAATGATGACATATGTTATGTCGGAATTCGGGAGTTGATGGTGATGATGGGAAATAGCCACTTTCTTCAGCATTTTATTACATGGCGATTACAATGATTACATGTTAGTATATCACGGAGATAATTTAAATGGGTGAAGTGCTATAGTGACTTCGTTCCTCGCCCATACGAATGTATGTAACTAATTTGGGCCTTATGGACCCTTAATATACTATACTCATTTTGGTGAAAGATATATCTTCATCTCTTTCTAATTGAGAGTGTTGGAGCAAAGGGTAAATGTGGTCAGATAACATGTATTTAGTTTTAGATAAATATACTGCAACAACTTTTCTAGCGCTTCACTTATCTGCAGGGTAAGGGATTAGAAGCGAGTACAGTAATAAATGAAAACAGTGATAAAATATTCAGTATACAGACATCTCTATTGGTTACCATGCATCCTGGTGATGAGACAGGTGACCCTTAGGTTCACTTTATGGACTGGAAAGTAAGATATGTTGTGTCAATCACATAACACTTTATGGACTGGAAAGTAAGATATGTTGTGTCCATCACATAACACTTTATGGACTGGAAAGTGAGATATGTTGTGTCCATCACATAACACTTTATGAACTGGAAAGTAAGATATGTTGTGTCCATCACATAACACTTTATGAACTGGAAAGTAAGATATGTTGTGTCCATCACATAACACTTTATGAACTGGAAAGTAAGATTTGTTGTGTCCATCACATAACACTTTATGGACTGGAAAGTAAGATATGTTGTGTCCATCACATAACTCTTCATGGACTGGAAAGTAAGATATGTTGTTTCCATCACATAACACTTTATGGACTGGAAAGTAAGATATGTTGTGTCCATCACATAACACTTTATGGACTGGAAAGTAAGATATGTTGTGTCCATCACATAACACTTTATAGACTGGAAAGAAAGATATATTGTGTACATCACATAACACTTTATGGACTGGAAAGTAAGATATGTTGTGTCCATCACATAACACGTCACAATTGAAAGAAAATCCGGTGCTTAAGATTAAAAATAATATTAAGGTGGTTCGGCCACGTAGAAATAATGAAATATTTACAATACTAATCTATACGAGTAGTACGGAGGGTTATAAAAATTTAGGAAAACCTTGAAATATTTTAAACGACCAAATTAATGATTTTCTGAAAGAGGGAAGAGTAAAAGCCTTTATAAAATGATAAAATGCATGACGAGGCGTAGAAGCGGAAGATGTGTGCAAGGGTTGAATGAAGTGGATATATGCCTCTAAAGGAGTATGGCCGTACGGTGTACGGCGAGCGAATTTTTACCTCAAGAGGGTATGGACGTACACGGTACGTCCGATGTTTTTTTCCTGAACGCATGAATGTATACATAAAACGGACAAGACTCAAATGTTTTTATCTATTCAATTATTTTGTACGAGTATATGGCTTACAAAATCAATTTTTTATTTTGCTTACAAAATCTCACTCGCTTAGAGGTTTATACGAGTACATACGCCAATAAGCACATGGCTTGATGGTGATGATGATTACAATTAATCTTTTTCTTTCTTTTCGTTCACTTTTTTTATCTCTCAATCTTCTCGAGATCTCTGAAAATATGTTGAAGTTTTGATTTGTATGGAAGTGAATAAATTATATACATGTACGAGTATATTAAATTTCTTTTCATTTTTTTTTGTGTGAAAGGGCTTTGGATCACCTGAGCATTGGTCTGTCTCATGTTTGTATAATATTGTACGTACTGCTTTCTGATATTTTTTTGTATATAATTGTATTCTGGCAGTTGTATTCTAAGTGGATTCTCAGCCGAACCTCGGATTATCCGCATGAATGCGTTCACCATCCGGTGCTCCGTGCACACTTGTAGTACTGTGCTTAGTGTCCAATGCCCAGCATCACATAAACTCACTTTTTATCTCTTTTGTTAGCTCGTTGTGTAATAAATTGTGACTATTCGAATTGTATAAATCATTAGTTACGTTTCCGAACATTTTTCTTTAACGGTTCAACAGTAGGAAGGTTCATACGCCTGTCAGTCACGGATGGTCAACTAAACGGGAAACTTTTATTTATATAAATTCATTCGTTTGGCGCCCCACAACAAACATAATAAAATGTCAATTTATATAGTCACCGTTTAGGGAGGAAACTCTCCTCAAAGACGATCTTATTCTGGACTCGAACCCGCTTATATTGACAGATTAAATATTTCAAAATAAATATATATTAGTTGAGTGTTAAGACAGGAAGCAGTTCTGCGGCCATTAGATTAGGTCATTTCTGCGGCCATTATATTAGACTTCTCTGCATATGTTCAGAAAAACGTATGTGGTAAGAAAAACCGCTAAACACTTATCAAGAGAAGACAGACTGCAAAAGAAAAAAGCCTTTGTAGATCTTCCGATGTACTCGTATTTTACAATAGTATATATCATTCAGTCAGAAGACTCATTTTGCAATAGTGTGAGTAACACTCTCTGCATTACACAACTTATGTAGTGGTATTGGTTTTAGAATGCCACACGATTGGTTCGCGCAGAGCGCACGTTTATATTGTTGTTAAAATACTCGGTGATTAGAAAAACACTACCATGTCGAAATTAGGAGTGCGATTTTTGTCTAATGTAATGTATAATTCAAAAATTTTCGAAAGTTTATAATGTACTTTGTTATAACTTAAAGTTTCCTAGAATTTAGTATCACTCCATCCACTATTATTTTGAAACGTTATTATTTGGTATTGTAATTATGATACATTAACATGTTAAATGATATTACATTCATTTTATTTTTATGTGCAATCTAATTAAAGCTGACGAACATTTCTGCTTTATAATAGTTGTTTTTAATCTTGAAAAATTTCATTATTGTTATTTAATGTTTCCTAGAATCTGCCATGCCTAAAGAATTAATATGTGAAATAAACTTAATTTCATTTTATTTTTATGTTTATTACAATTTAAGACAGCATTTTTAATTTACAAAACGTGTGTGCTCATTTCAATGTTTGAATATAAAATATTATTTATAAATTTTTTTGCTTTTTTCACTTTATTAAAAAAATAAAGTGACAAGTTTTTGTAAACGCACTGTTACTTACACTATTGCAAAATGAGTCTTCTGGCTGAATGATCTATAACACATTTGGCTTTAGGTGTAGTGAACACTTGTTCATACATGATCAAATTTAGATAAGACCTCCTAAAAAGTGTTACCTTGTGATCTCCAATTCTTTGATTATAGAAATGTTGGTGAGACCTTGCGGTCCACATCTCGAAGGCATCGACCATGTTTCTTTCCTTCCTCCTTATCGTCCATGTTTCTTTCCTTCCTCCTTATCGTCCATGTTTCTTTCCTTCCTCCTTATCGACCATGTTTCTTTCCTTCCTCCTTATCGTCCATGTTTCTTTCCTTCCTCCTTATCGACAATGTTTCTTTCCTTCCTTCTTATCGACCATGTTTCTTTCCTTCTTTCTTATCGACCATGTTTATTTCCTTCCTCCTTATCGACCATGTTTCTTCCCTTCCTCCTTATCGACCATGTTTCTTTCCTTCCTCCTTATCGACCATGTTTCTTTCCTTCCTCCTTATCGGCCATGCTTCCACTCCATACAGTGCTATGGAGGATACTAGAGGCAACCAGACGGATGTTGGTTCTTCTGAGTATAGTCCGGATAGTCTATATATTTTTTTATGTTAGATGTATGTTGATTGGGAGAAATTCAGTTATAATTAAATTTGTAAACTAAAAACCAAATATTTTATCAATATGTCATATATTTGAGAAAATTTCAAACATCACAACTGAATATCAGTTAAAAAATACATAAATCACCAAAATTGTATTCAAATAATATGGAACTTTTCAGCAAACATTTATTATTCTGACAAATATCAAAATATTATTAAAAACTTTGATGGTTTGTATTTTGGAAATTAAGCGATCAGTTTTTTTCGGGAGAAATATCACAGATGTTTTTTCATACACGTATTCAGCTTCGAAATATTTCTAGATAAATAGAATTTAAATAAGTATAGTACATGTTTTTTTCATTTCGAATTAATAACAATGTTGTTTGTATTACTTTTCAATATGAAATCATTCGGCAATATTTTTTTGTGTTTTGGGAATAAAAGAGAAGCCGAATGGTTTCCCTATTTCTCCTGTACGAGCGAAAAAAATTTTCCGTACAAAATAAAATTACGAGTAATATTTTTCCATTAAAGATTTTCTTTTATTCGGTATATTCCAATTAATTTTCTGTTTGCAAAATTGTAACAAAATATAATAAAATTTTAACTAAGTTTTTTTTTAAATTAGAGTTTAGGGTAAATTGGTGGTACCGTTATGTGTTTTGTATTTAATATACATTAATATTTTAGTACAATTAAAATATGTAACGTAGCATGCTGAGATCGTCTGGGTATCAGAGTTTAAAAGGCCTAACTGAAGCGATTTGAGCAAATGGAACGGCTATGCTCGTATTTGTCGAGGTTTCAGAGTGGCTGGCCATTTCGCATGGAATAGGAGTGTCGGAAGACAGAGAACTGATTTAAAGAAACGCTTTACAAGTCATCTATTTTATTATTGTTATCGAAGACTCGATTATTTTGTAGTTCTTCTTCCCTCGGTAAGTTTTCTGCACTTTTCTTACTAAATATGTTTTACATAACATATATATATATATATATATATATATATATATATATATATATATATATATATATATATATATATATATATATATATATATATATATATATATATATATATATATATATATATATATATATATATATATATATATATATACAGATGCGGGTAAGTTCCTAATCAGATGGCCGCAGCCACCACCTTCTTACATTCAACTTGTTTTTCGTCTGTATTATTTTTAATGAGTCAATAAAAGTGTGTTTGAATTCAGATTTAGGGCGCTCTTTGGAGAGAATTTGCTCTCTAAACGGCACTTTATAAATTGTTATTTAATTACTATTATTAAGGGGTCAAAAATAATATAATTTTGTTCTCCTGGCACGCTTTTATTTATTTAACACTTTTGTTGCAAATACAATCTGGCGGGCGTATTGCCAGGCGGCAATCTCTTCCAACCAACCAGACAAAAGTAAATGAAGCAAGTTACGTGGTTGCATAAATCATTCAAATGACTATCCATCCCCACGAAATCCATAAACACTTACGTGAGCACATGCCCACGAACCCCACAAAGACGGACAATCACCCGAACATCCTTTTTCATATAAAGGGAGATATCATCAATCAAAAGAAAAGGAAGGGATGATGGAGAGGAAAGGAAAAGAAAAATCAGGAATGAAACACGTTATTTTACTGACTAGAAATGAAGAGTTTTTTCAGTCGCTTCTTAAAGCATGCCAAGGACGGAGCGAGTCTTATATTGGTTTGTAACTGATTCCAGAGTCTCATTGCATGGACAGTAAAGGACGACGTTAAAAAAGAGGAGCGGTGAACTGAAAAGGCCAATAGACAATCTCTGTTTGAGCGTAGCGCTAATCCATGATTGGAAAGACTGAAAATTTTCGGCGAGATAAGAAGGGGTGGCGGGACAGTTAAGGATATTATACGATAGAGACAGTATGTGAATTTGGCGTCTATTTCTAACATTCAACCAGTTCAATGCTTCTGGTATTAAGTTATATGATCGAATAAATTGATCATATAACTGGTATGAAGTTAACATATATGACTAATTTGCTCGCATAAACAATGCGAATATGTTAAGGAGTGACATACGAATGAATGTCCCAATGCCAGATAAGCATAAACAATGCTAGTAGGAGCAAATGTTTGTATGTTTGTCCCCACGCGTACCCGTTTATCAACTGCTCTATCCTTGAAGGGCCCTTTACAGCTCGGCCGGGCAGAACAGCGACCCATCTCATTGGGCCAGGCCTAACAGCTTATTCGGGTCTGCTGTCATCACTCACGTGTCCAGTTCCGGCCCGTGGTACCCGAGATAATTAACCTTACGCCGAGTAGAGAATGTGGCTCACCTCAGTTGCTCCCCGTGTACGGTGCGCAATTCAAACAACTCGACCTGAACAAAGAGCAGTGATCCGTCTCGCAGCTTCCTTGTTTATATACACCTTGAGTAATCAAAATAATGCTAGACTGGAACACGTATCAATAAAATCACATTGACAATAAGCATCGCCTCGTGTGATCGGTGAGTTGAAAGGGGAATATGCATGAGAGTATCGACGGGGAATATAAATGAGAGTATCGACGGGGAATATAAATGAGAGTATCGACGGGGAATATAAATGAGAGTATCGACGGGGAATATAAATGAGAGTACGAGACGGGGAATATCATAATATAAACGAATAATGAAACATCATAAAACAGAATGATTTGACACTTGACAATGTGAAAAAAATTCTTCAAAATATCTTAAATTAAAGTTACACCTGTTTCGCTTTACAAAAACATTGACAAACTGTTTATTTTGAAAACGCTTTTGACTACATGAATCTGTTTCATCCTGTTTTACATCAAAGCTGGGTAAAGAAAATATTTTAGTATTGAAGTTTAATGAGGGACGATTGTTAAAAAAACTGGCAGTTTCTGACATATCCGGATGGTCGGCTCCTATTAAGTTTTTATATTAGTTTTAACCCATAAATTGTCAAATTTTTGCAACCTATATATAATATAAACTTGGTAATCAATGTATTGAGTACAGTTTAACAATCTTTTGTAAAACGAAACAGACCTGTTACTGTATTTTAAGTTATTGTGTTGAATTTTTGCCCAATAAATTATCAAATATTTCTATTTTACAATGGAGTTCTACAATACTATTTATACTCGTATATACTAAATCTATTAAGAAATTAAACAGCACATAAAGGAATCGCGCTGTAAAAAATAGGCGACCACTTTTACGTATGGCAGTAAAATATTTATTTATTTATTTAATTAACGACACAACAGTGTATTTATATACAAATGAACATGTGACAGGTTATATAGTACAAGTACTTAAAATTATTGACAAATAATACAACTTTATCTTAAACTAACATGAAGATACAAAAAGCATTAGTAATAATAAATTACAGTCATCGTTTTAAAATTATTTAATAATCTTTGAGAATTTTGTGGAAATTTTATGGATAGATATTGAGATATAGAAAACACATGGCCTCATTAGTAGAACGAAATGCAAGTTGCTTTGCAGAATTAAAAGCTTCATACATGTTGATGCAGGGTTACTCAACTCCAGAGGCAAAGTATTGTCCTTAATGTTTTGTTTATATTACGTTATTTATATTAATAAAGGTGAGCACAAAGTTAGTAGCTATTTCTAAATATTGTTGTGATATTCTGGCGAATACTTTAATATGGACAGGATAAAATCATACATAAATACCATTACGTCTTTACCTTGTCGGAGGTAGCCAGAGAGGAGAAAGCGACAGATTTTTCTACCGCGACACAAATATTTCGCCTCTTCTATGTCCATACACCTTCTCATACAACTTCTATGATTTCTCTGACATTTTACATTTCATTCCATCTCAATATCATACATTTGATTCAACCACGCTTTCCTTTGTATTCATTCCTCTATCACGCATTTCACTCATATTTGCACTGTATAGGTATATTTATTATGTTAGTGTTTCTTTCATTCATTCGTTAAGCGTGTTCAATAATAATAATAAAAGCACATTTTATGCATCAAAATCTCCTCAGGGGCGCTCTAACTCATTATTTGAAAACACTAATATTGATAGATTAAATATGTGTATGATACATGCACATAACATATATGTTACATAAGTTGAGTATAAGGAAACGAAGGTGGCGGCTGTGGCCATTAGATATGATTCAGAAAAATATATTTGATAAGAAAACCGCAGAAAACTTTCCGTGGAGAAACGGTCTACAAAAAAAACATTATCTTACTCAATACATCAGCCTTAAGTTCACATTCATCCCCAATCACTTCATTCTATATTCTCCCACCCATTGTCACCCCATGTACTCTTCTAAGTGCACGCATTTCTACAGCATTCATTCGGCTCTTTTCACTCTTGTTCCACATCCACGTATCACTTCCATAAATCAAAGTTGGTACTAAAATACTGTTGTAGAAACGCTTTTATGATTTCAGTTATATTATTCTCGCGTCATTTATAGGTGCAGCAGTTATACGCATTAAGTTTACTATGCGTAAAAATGCGCTATTATATATGTATGTACTATACATATATTAATACTAATTTACCCACAGGAAAAAATTCCGTCGCAATTACAAGTACTAAGTGCTTAAATATCTTTCAGTTGAGTACTTTGTACGAGTATAACGACTGTTATGGAAAAACTTGTTCACCTTAACTGCAATACGTGTCGGAGATCAACTCAGCAGGTGATGAGTGCAAATGAGGCATGTACATGGACATGTGCTCCCCTGTCTTAATGCCATGACCTATTGATGGAATGATACGTCCATCACACAGGACGTTATTTAAAAAAAGAGCGTGTTCTGCACGAATAATAGAGTTGGACTATGATATGTCGTTGAAAGGTATGAGTCGTACAACCTTATCAGATGAAAGAAAGGGATGAGTCGTACAACCTTATCAGATGAAAGAAAGGGATGAGTCGTACAACCTTATCAGATGGAAGAAAGGGATGAGTCGTACAATCTTATCAGATGGAAGAAAGGGATGAGTCGTACAACCTTATCAGATGGAAGAAAGGGATGAGTCGTACAACCTTATCAGATGGAAGAAAGGGATGAGTCGTACAACCTTATCAGATGGAAGAAAGGGATGAGTCGTACAACCTTATCAGATGGAGGAAAGGGATGAGTCGTACAACTTTATCAGATGGAAGAAAGGGATGAGTCGTACAACCTTATCAGATGGAGGAAAGGGATGAGTCGTGCAACCTTATCAGATGGAAGAAAGGGATGAGTCGTACAACCTTATCAGATGGAAGAAAGGGATGAGTCGTACAACCTTATCAGATGGAAGAAAGATGTTTGACCTCACAACAATGTTGAAAAGAGTGTTAGCTCGTATTTCAATAGTCAGAAAATAACTCAGCTTTTCATGTTACACGTTCCTTGTAGGCCCACCCGGCAAAATGTTTTGTTCCATAGTAAAGTGGCTGCAACTAATTATTAGTACAACTCTTTCATAACAAGACGGCATAGACTGGGTAATCAATATGGGACGGCATAGATTGGGTAATCAATATGGGACGGCATAGATTGGGTAATCAATATGGGACGGCATAGATTGGGTAATCAATATGGGACGGCATAGATTGGGTAATCAATATGGGACGGCATAGATTGGGTAATCAATATGGGACGGCATAGATTGGGTAATCAATATGGGACGGCATAGATTGGGTAATCAATATATATAAACTTGCCAGTGATCACTGGCAAGTTTATAAAATCGACTGAATAAACTCTTAATTTCAAGTCAGTAATGTACAGTACCCGGCGGCAAGTAATACACATCGGGCTTAAGAAAGAGACTGACGGCCATAATCGGCTAACTTCGGCTTTGTAGAGCGTCGTCTCTGTCATTCATACACGTGTTCTGTCGCGATTTGTCAGTCGTTGTCAAGCGTTCTAGGGTGTGGTCACGCCCACTTCAAAGTATATGAATGACAGAGACGACGCTCTTCAAAGCCGAAGTTAGCCGACAGTTTCTTTCTTAAGCCCGATGTGTATTACTTACCGCCGGGTACTGTAACGTGTTTTATTTCCGACTTTCCTTTCCCTCTACCATCCCTTTATTTTTTATTGATTGATAAAATCTCTTTTATTTTTATTGTGTATGTTGTTTTATATTTTTACTATGTATGTTATACTATACATACCATTTTAGAATATGCAGAGAGGAGAGAGCGTCAGACTTTCATATCAAGACACACATCCTTCACCTTTTCTACATCCATACACGTTGTAGTACAACTTCTACAATTTCTCTTTTTTATTTGTCCTTTTTTCAAAATATCATCCACTTGATCCGAGGTCTTCCTCTACCACGCCCTCCACTCACATTTGCACTGTATATTTTTTGTTAGTATTTCTTTATTCATTCGTTAAATGTGCCCGAACCATCTCATAGTGTTTCTTCTTTTTCATCTTGTTCGACACATCAGCCTTATTTATGTTCACATCATGTTGTGAAAGAAAAACCACACGAGAAAAAAAAAATAAACAAGACTACATATTTTAATCACTCATAATTTATCACTTTGAAATGTTTTTATTTTACTCTTTTATGACATACGATAATCAAA
Source organism: Odontocerum albicorne (assembly GCA_949825065.1). Taxonomy (NCBI): domain Eukaryota; kingdom Metazoa; phylum Arthropoda; class Insecta; order Trichoptera; family Odontoceridae; genus Odontocerum; species Odontocerum albicorne. Next base: position 42,560,487 of record OX463853.1, on the reverse strand, counting down.
TTAGATTATTAGCTACGAACAAATATTTCTCACCCAATTGTTTTCCTATTATATTGTAATAAAAATTAAAGAATAAAGTTGTCCGATGGTTAATGGTAAAAAAATCCTTTGGTATTTTAATTGAGCGGGATTGAAATATTTTTTTTATGCATTCAGCGAAGTGTCACTAATGATGATGGTCAGCAGGTGTGTCCCTAAGAGACAAAATAAGAAGCTCACACATTCGTGGAAGCCTAGGTGTTACAGACATCAACAGCAAGATGGAGGAGAGGCGATTGAGATGGTATGGGCACGTTGGACGCAGAGCACCCGATCACATTGTGAACCAGGCAATCTCCATGGATCTTCCTCGAATAACAACCAGATGAAGATCAAGGAATTCATGGGTGGTGCAAAGAGATAACCTGATGCAGAGGCACGGCCTGGGGGACGTAGTCCGGGACAGAAGAGCATACAACCTGAGGACGAGGAGAGCTGACCCCAACAGTCTTCGCAGACAATGAGTTGGGATGGAGCCAGGGAGAGAGAGAGAGAGCGAAGTGTCACTAATAAAAGATCAGTGAAATTATCTTATTCGCCACCTCACACGTTATTTTTCTATATCACGTGAGAACTTCTGAAAAACTCACCATTCATTATATCAGTTTGTTACGTTTATACTCGTACTCTGACACTGAAATGCCGTAATGCCGCGCCACACTCGTTAGAACCTCCATTCAACTGCATTTGTTTTATTGATAACAACAGCGTTTCAGTTTCCCACGGTCTGGCATTTAAATTGCATCTGAAAAATATTTTACATTCTTCTGTTTTCATTTTAATGATGCGCTATCTGCATAAATATGAAATTTCTTATGCCATTATTAATTTGAAGTAGTCTTTTTGTCTCTCAATTAGACACCTGTTTATTATTTTAAGTTCAATTTTTTTTTTTATTTATATGGTGGAATCTTTAAGATCACCATGTGTTATGGCCTTTTGCAACGAAAACACTTTAAGAATTTCAACTGTGTACTTTTATTTGCATAATCGTTGAATTACAATACATTGAAGTATAATATTAACAGTATTGTGGAAGTAATAATAACGATGATGTTAACATCGTAGTGGCTTTCAGAATAATGATTGCTGCCTCTGATATGACGTCGTATTTAAAGGAAAGATAACGTACGCACGACCCTTAGATAATTAAAGAGAATTTTTCGGGTATGTTATCGTTGCCCTTAAGGTCAAATCGATGTCAGGCGATTATTTGGAGTGTATCGTTCGCTGTTTACTTCCATTTAGTGATATGAAATCTTTATTGAATTTGGATAGTAAGCAGCTCGTGATAATTCCGACAGATAATAAATTTAAACATAATACATTGAGTTAAGTTTGACATACACGTGATAACACTAATATTTATTGGATGTAGATAACATAGTACATGATATGGTTAACATTGATAAGTTATAATATTTATTGGATGTAGATAACATTGAACATGATATGGTTAACATTGATAAGCTTAACATTGGTTTGCATGATAACTTATAATATTTATTAGATGTGGATAACAGAGTATATGATAAGATTAACATTGGTAGGGATACATTACACATGGCCTAGTAGGTAAAACGCCCACTTTCCAACCCGGGAAACCTGCAGTCTACTTTTTGCCTTCTATGCCTACTCCGAAAGGGAAATGACTTAATGGTATGTCTGTATGTAATTTAACTGAATTAACTTACATCTAACTTAAATTTTTTTCACTTGAAAATGACTTAAATTTTTTTCTTTACACAAAGCATTGAAAGTGTTTATTCGTAAGGAAGAATCTCAGCCAGAATTCTTCTCATACTGCTAGGCGGTGCCGAGAATACAAGCACAGCGGTACCTCGGGTTACGAACTTAATTCGTTCTTTGATTCCGTTCGCGAGCTGAAATGTTCGCAAATCGAAACATTTTTTATTGGGAGCCATAATGAGGGTTAATTTAATGCAAAATATATTTTATATATACTGTATATTATTTATATAAAAAGCAAAAAAATGTATCAAGAACAACGAACGCAACGACAAACAATGTTCACAACGCGCGCACCTGAGAACAACTAATGCGTAATTGCGTAATACGCCGTTACAACGAATTCGTAAGCCGAGGCATTGTACGCAGGTCGAGTCAACATTTGCTCGGAAATTTAGTTCGTAAGCCGATTTGTTCGTAACCCGAGGCACCACTGTATAATATTACGAGTACTCGTATATGTCCACAATGTTACTTAGTTGGTTCAATATCTATACCACGCGTGACCGGGTGTTTAACCAAGATATTTGTTCTGTAAGTTGGTATCTAGAACAGAGGGAGATTCCTCGCATTGTTATATTTATCGGGGACATATAAACCTAGTGTTTCTAGTATCGCAGGCTAGTTAAAACTACATTCAGTAGGAGTACTCTAATGGATTTTTGGCTTCTTGTTTCGAGGCTTCTATAGTTACACATCGTGGAAAGTTTCACATGGTGCACATATTAAGGGTTATCACCAAAGTTCCCCCTAATTTTTTCGTTGTGTGTGCGGCCCATCAACTTATATGTGCAAGAAAAAAAGAGGGAAGTGCACAAATATGCATATTCATGCATAGATAAAACTAAGTAGTCAACATAATGTACCACGATATCATAAATTACATTTTTCAAGTATGAAGGTTATATATAAAAAAATTCTATACAAGCAAAAAATTTAAAACAACAATAAAGTAACACGAAAACCTATGAACTAGGGATAATTCATGAAGTTTTAGGAGCTAGTCCTTAAGGGAAGAGATGATGATGATTTGTTGATAAATAAAACTCGTTAGATCGCAATGCGGAAAGAGAGGAGTTTTATTAGTAACGTAGGTATTTATATCATTTTAGAATGTGCGCGGGAATGCGCTCGCGATATGCCTACGTCTCGTTTCTGCGAATGCAAAAACGATTAATGTTGTATGTAGGTATCATTCAAATACGGAACTGGCGAGACAAGCGTGGTGCGTTCTCGCTCTAGTATGGAATGCGGTCCGCTCCGGGCTATGGGTTGAATGGCCGGCGTGTGAACTTTGGACTTGTTTATTTAGATTTGTCGAGGAATGCAAAGGTCGCTTCATCGGTCATTGACCGTGTGTATGGACACCCACAGTGTTCCGAGTGTGCGACTTAGTGTGTGACGACCGCCACAAAGTCTTTATTCGAAATACGTAACATAATACGAGTAGGTATATAACATAGTGTTTCCATGTTCCGCACACACCTCAAAGAAAGGAACCTGAGAACCCATAATAAAATATCAAATGAAATATATAATTGCGCAAAACAAAATATGGTTACAAGTTCCTTTCTTTGCGATGTGTGCGGAAGATGGAAACACGTGTGCGGATAATTTTTAACAGGTGTGCGGCCGATCACGCGCACGCCTTAGAGGGAACGTTGTTTATCACCCTTTGTTCTGTGCCATATATATCAGATATTGTTTGTTGTAGTACCGTAATGTTTTTGATAGTATTCTTATATTTGAGTTGATATGGATCCCAAACTGCACATGCATATTCTAATTTGGTTCTTATAAAATAGTTATACTAGTTTCGCAGGATATTGCTACACTGTTCCATGTTCTAGATGTTCTTATTATAAAACAGAGTTAATAACTGTCTGATGCCAAACGCGAGACGCAGTTAACGAATATGAGGCCGACATCAAAGGTTTCACTTCCAAATCTTTGAATACTGAAACTGTTTAATGCTACTCCCTGAATTGTATATTGATGTTGGGCTGATGAAAATTATCGACTGAAGGATACACAGACACACTTACAAATGTTTCTTTGTAGTTCGTTTTCTCTTGCTAAGTTTTCTGCGGTTTTATTACCAAATATGTGTTTCTAAACATATGTGGATACTGATAAGTACCTTAACTAATGTCCACCTTCCTATTCTTACACTCAACTCATGTACATTTCATCATCATTGTCAATCAGGGTCGATCCACTGCTGGATGAAGGTCTCCCCAAGTTGACTCCAAATAGTTCTGTCCTTTGCTCGTTGATGCCATGTGATGCTGCCATGCTTCCTGATTTCATCCATCCAGCGTACCTTTGGCCTTCTTCTGGGCTTCTTTATGCCTCTTGGGTACCATTGGATTATTTCGGACGTCCATCGGGAGTCTGACATTCTGACTACGTGTCCGGCCCATTGCCACTTCATTCTTTTGCACACCTTTATAACGTCTTCTACCTTTGTTATATTGCGAATCCAAGTGTTTCGTTTACGGTCTCTTTTAGTATATCCCAACATGCATCTTTCCATGCCCCTTTGTGCGGTCTGGAGCTTTTGTGTGTTCTTTACTGTGAGCGTCCATGTCTCGCAGCCATACGTAAGTACTGGAAGAATGCACTGGTTGTAGACCCTTCGCTTCACCTATACGCTTGGACAGCGCGGTATAAGGGGAGACCAAAGTACTCCCTGTCCGGAAAAACTCCCATGATGATAAACCAAAATATAAAAACACCCTCCGGAAGACGTCCCAGACAGGGCTACAGCAGCGGTCCTAGAAGGAAGGCTTCGATACGGACACGGAGGATCGGTAACGGTTGCTTCCAGATGAACATCGCTACGTATAATACTCGTACCCTCTCAAGTGAGGTCCATATCACATGTACATTTATTTTGTATTATTTTTAATCTCGCAATAATACTGGTTTCGTATCCCTATTTCAGACTGCCCTCGAGGGGATTCTTCTCTCAAACGGCGCTATTTAAATTGTCATTTTATTATTATTATTTTCTCGTTTAAGATAACATTATGACATTTTATGGTAACGAGGGAATTTTATTTTATCTGTATTCTTTCTTGATAATACATTAAAAAAACGACGTTTCCATTTCCACCAATAGATACATCCCGCAATTTGTGCCGCTGATGGTGGTGCGGTGCGCATGCCATTGAGAATAATGGTCATTCGATTGTTTTCAAAACTATAAATATTCGATTCGATACGGTACTGGTGGAATTTCCTTGTTATCCCGAGTAATCTCACTAAGTATTTGTAATATTGCATAGTTTCTTGTCACAAGCATATCATCACGCCATTTCCTTGTCGGAGTAGGCAGAAAGAAAAGAGTTCAGCGAACAACTTGCCGATCCGGAGGTTGCGGGTTCGATCCCCGCTGGAACCCAGATTTTTTTAAATAGGATTCCAGTCTGGTTAACACTTAGGGCATATAAAAACATCCTTCTGGTTGGTTGGAAGAGATTGCCACATGGCAATAAACTCGCCAGGTAAAAAAAAAAAAAAAAGAGTTCTAGACTTTCCTGTCTCAACACACATCCATAGCATCTCATACCTTCTCATACGATTTCTTTGACTTTCTAAGTTTTCAAAATATTCACTTGATCCAAACATACGTTCCTTAATTTACAACTCACACGCCTTCGATTCACATTTGCACTATATATTTGTTTTAATTGGTTGTTCTCCATTCATTCGTTCCACGTGCCCAAACCATTTCAGCGTGGTCTAAATTATACACGCTTAAGGTCATTTTGATGTGGAGAAAGACCACCAAGCTTGCCTTCAATATCTCGAAACGTTAACTCATGAATTTTTCAAGAGCTGGGACTCGGCAGTACTTCTGGCACTTGATAAATGATCAGCCCCTCATGCGTGTCGGCATTTTCAAAGACCTTGGGCGTCGGGCTCAACAGTAAACTTACATTTGGTTCTCACACTAAGTATGTGTTTATTTTCAATGGAATTTGTAATGAGAGCCTCGATGACATTTGATGGTGTCGCTTTTATGTGATATCTATGTGATTCACTGCTTTGCAGTCGAATGTGGCTCAATCCTACGGAATCCAAAATTCTCTGCTTGTAGAGCGAGTGTAAAAAAAAAGGTTTCTGCAAAACTTCTGTCCCGGAGCATATAGATTTTACCCTTGAGTTTAGCCTACAATTGTAAATGGGGAAAGCTTGGCTACTAGCTTTTAAGCGTTAGGTTAGGTTAGGTCAGCGGTCGGCAGACTTTCTAGTGAGATGAGCCAAATATTAAGTAAACAGAATCTCAACATTTTCATAGAGCTGCAACATTAATTTTCACTGTAGCTATGTTATATACTCGTATATTTTAATGATGAAAAAAACGAGACAAAATCAAGATTTTTATTTAAAACTCAAATTCACAATACAGTCGTAGGCTACATAGAAGAATAGAATATTACATGTGGGAGTTATGGTATAAGCTTCAGTAGCTCAGTGCACTGCCCATAAAACAAGACAACCTAAATAATTAAACACTAATAAAACACAAGAAAAAGATTGTGCCGTTTGTGTTCGGTCGGCGGCCGTGTCCATGCTCTTCTGCTGAGGCTGCGGAGTGGAGGGGAAGCTGGAGTTGAAGAGTCGCACATGCCTATGTTCGGTCGGCGGCCGTGTCCATGCTCTTCTGCTGAGGCTGCGGAGTGGAGGGGAAGCTGGAGTTGAAGAGTCGCACATGCCTATGTTCGGTTGGCGGCCGTGTCCATGCTCTTCTGCTGAGGCTGCGGAGTGGAGGGGAAGCTGGAGTTGAAGAGTCGCACATGCCTATGGAAAGAGCCGCATGCGGCTCGCGAGCCGCGGTTTGCCGACCCCTGGGTTAGGTTATAATACATCTACAGATTTATTCGTACATGTACAAATTATTAAAAAAATAGCGTGTCCCTAAGATCGTGTTCCCGATACCTTAACTCAGATTTTTTAATGTAAAGTACCAGAAATCCGATCCCGAGACTTAAATGCTGTCGTTTCTGACTTAGTCATTCAGTGATCATCCCATGATTCCTCTAAGTCATAGTTTCTCAAACTATTTAGCTTTGCGACCCCTAAAAATCATTATCATTGCATTAATCCCCACTATACGTGTTTCTACCTCCTGTAATCCTGGCGATAATTCTGCTTGACGAGAACCTCGGAATGGAACGTAGAAACACGTGTAGGATATTGGAATAAAAATGGAGTTTCACAAACTTAAAGTTGAAACTTTTGATAAAAAATAAGACGGCGAACCACTTGCAAAAACTTATACATTACAGATATATCATGTTGGACTGTAAAAAAATTTGAAAAATGTTTTCGTTTTTATCTCAGAAAATGTGTTTTCCTTTTGTATATCTAAGCTATTTTTACGACCCCCTGATGTTTCACCGCGATCCTTCTGGAGGTCACGACACACAGGGGGAGGACTTATGCTCTCAAGTATTCCGTTTTCGCCTCCTAAATCTTGATCTAATCTTTTTATGAGAATCCAAATTTTACCTCGATTAGTGGGGCCGAAGATGGTGTCGTCTCTTGGCCATGCTCTTAAATACATCCAAATCACCAGTTCATATAATTTGAAAGGTGGCACCATATAAATGAAATAATATACATGTACACCATATTCTTGTAATTCAATGATAAGTGACGAATGTGAATTTAACACTTCCTTCCCTGTGATGTGTAACTAGTACACATTGCTTCTAAAAACTTTAATATCTCTATAAATATAATAAATACTGGGGTACAGATTGTAGGTATTCCTCCGTAATACATTTACGCATTGAATGAAAAAAAGAATATTAATAATAATTAGCACTTATCGGCCACATCAGAGATATTTTGTGAAAATCGGGAATAAATTCACCAATACAATCAAACATGTGCCAGTATGTGACGTAGGTATATTCATTCTAAAAAAACTGCTATGGGTGAGGAAGCCACGCTATTCTCGTCTCACTCTCACTCTACTTCGGTATATGGGAATGCAAGAAATATAATCTCAGTTCGTTCGCTTCTCTCGCTTTAGTAGCTCGCGGTCTTTCGTTTGAGGTGGTCGCTTCGTCCGTTTTGTGAACGTCGTCCGATGTTTTTTTTAATTGTTTTCAGCAATTAAATTTCAATTATTATCACTTTTGACTTCAAATGTAATTAATTTGAACGATTGGCTATGAATATTCTTATTTTTCCGATTTTAAATCGTTCATTTTTACATGTGTATTGAATACACAGCACCGGAACGCGCGGATTTTTTTAGCACAGAAAGGGAAAGGTTAAGACTGATGCGTTGAGTAAGATGAAAAATTCCACTCGGAGATGATTTGGGCATGTAGAACGAATTAATGAATAAAGACTAACACAATAAATGTTAAGTGCAAAGGTGAGTGGAAGGTGTGTGAAAGATGACTGAGGAAAGTATAGTTGGATCAAGTGAATGACAGTTAAAAAAAGGCAACGTAGATAATTAAAGAAATTGTACGAGTAGATTAATAATTGTATAACAATTGAAGGATGTATGTGTGTCGAGATAGTAAAGTCTGGCGCTATGTCCTCTTTGTCTACCCCAACAGACAAATAGCACGATGGTTTGTATAGTATATATGCATGCATATATACTATACAAACCATCGCGTGATTGTCCGTCTTTGTGGGGTTCGTGGGCCCATTCTCACGTATATGTTTATGGATTTCGTGGGGATGGATATTCATTAGAATGATTTATGCGACCACGTAACTTACTTCATTTACTTTTGTCTTGTTGGTTGGAAGAGATTGCCGCCTGGCAATAAGCCCGCCAGATTGTATTGCAATAAAAGTATTAAATAAATAAATAAATTATCGTATTATTCACAGCTTAAGTAGTTTTGTTGTTTTAATTCATAGATCACGTTTTACGTCCAGTCTAAGCACGTTATGAACTAATTCCTTAAAGAGCGCGCAAGTCACGAGTCTACGAGAGCACTCGGTCGTTATATAGTCGTATGCTATTTGTAGTGCTGTGCTGTCTACAGAGACTGTATGATATTCGTAGCTAATGCCCAAATGCGCTTATGCAAAGACTGTCACTAATCCGTTCTGTGAAATGGTTCAATGTTATCATATATGCCACCTCACAACTATTTAGCCCCAGATCGAGTGAATATTTCATCACGCCGTGTCACTATTGCGTAATAATATAATTCTCTTTTTTTATTGATTTTTTTGCTGTAATAGGAAGACTAAATAATATATGGTTGGATCAATTGAATGATATTCGGAAAGAAGGAAACGTAGAAAGTCAGAGAAATCGTAGAAGTTGTATGAGTAGGTGTATACACGAGGAAGAGCCATATGATGTGCGTGTGTGTCGAGATAGAAAAGTTTGGAGATTTGTCTTCTCTGCCTACCCCGACAGCGAGATGGCGTGATGGTATCTACGTATAAAAAACACGTATAAATAATGTAACAAAAAGCTATAAAATAAATACTGTAATAAAATAACAAATAAGTATTGAAATAAAAAAGCGATAAAGGAAATAAAATGAAGTTAGCTTAGTTATATTATATTATAATATAGAAATTAGATTAGTCAAATTAGCTTACAGCTATGTTATATTATAGAAATTAGATGAGTTAAGTTAGCTTACAGTTATATTACATTGTAATATAGAAATTAGATTAGTTAAATTAGCTTACAGTTGTATTATATCGTAATATAGAAATTAGATTAGTTAAATTAGCTTACAGTTATATTATATTGTAATATTGAAATTAGATTAGTTAAATTAGCGTACAGTTATATTATATTGTAATATAGAAATTAGATTAGTTAAATAACTTACAGTTATATTATATTGTAATATGGAAATTAGATTACAGTTATATTATATTGTAATATAGAAACTAGATTAGTTAAATTAGCTTACAGTTGTATTATATTGTAATATAGACATTAGATTGGTCGTATAGTTATTGAGTTAAACATTTTTATACAGGCATATCCTTTAGCAAATGTTTAAATTAAAGTTTACTTTTCAAATAAAAAATGTTAAGTTTAAACTAAAATAACTGCCCTTGTAAAGAATGAGCGGAACATTCGAGATGCCCCCTTGAGATGACTTGAATACTTGTTACTATACGTTAGTCACCGTTGAGGGAAGGTTGAAGAGACAGAGACAGCAGAACAATTTGAGGATGATGAAGAAGATCCACCACTTTTGATTGAGGTAGCATACGTGGCGTTTGAAAAATTTAAACCTTTCTTATTCTCATATAATAATGATGCAGAAAAGAATGCCATTTTCGACACAGGAAAACGACTGTAAATTTATAGAATTAGAATCATAAAAACATGTTCGTGACAACCCTGTAGGGTTGTGGGGTTTTTAATGCATGTTTAACCTTTCCCTTCCTGTGCTAAAAAAACCCGCCCGTTCCGGTGTTGTGTATTCAATACACATGTAAAAATGGGCGATTTAATATCGAAAAAATAAGAATATTCATAGCCAATCGCTTAAATTAATTAAATTTGAGGTCAAAAGTGGTAATAATTTCAATTTAATTGCTAAAAACATTAAAAAAAACATCGGCCAACGTTCACAAAACGGGCAAAGCGACCACCTCTACCGAAAGCCGCCGAACTACTGAGCGAGAGAAGCGAGCGAACTGAGATTCTATTTCTTGCGTTCCCATATACCGAAGTAGAGTGAGAGTGAGACGTAAATAGCGTCGCTTCCTCACCCATAGCGGTTTTTCAGAATGAATATACCTACGTCACACACTGGTACACGTTTGATTGTATTGGTGAATTTATTCCCGATTTTCACAAAATATCTCTGATGTGGCCGATAAGTGCTAATTATTATTAATATTATTTTTTTCATTCAATGCGTAAATGTATTACGGAGGAATACCTAAAATCTGAACCCAGTATTTATTATATTTATAGAGATATTAAAGTTTTTAGAAGCAATGTGTACTAGTTACACATCACATGACAGGAAGGGTTAACGACGATTTCTTGATTACTTTCCCCTTTTCTACATTCATACATCTTGTCATGCACAAGATTCTACTATTTTGTGCATGATAACTTTTCACTTTATCTTTGAAAGTGTAATATAATACAATTCAACAGACAAAGGTTCCACTGTAGTTGCTTTTGATACATGAGACAATACTAATGGAAGTGTAACAGTGACGCCGAACCATATTGTTTGACAGACCTCGGTCCTTGATCTCTCCGTGGCCGGACCAGCGCATTGTATCGCTGGACCACCGCGCCATAGTCGTACCATGCCTCATTAAGTTGGCCTACATTTTTATCAATATATCAACGAGTCTTTGTCTTGACCATTTCGTAACACCCAATGGCTAGATCAAGGATTAATAATAATCGATAATTTTACTTTTATTGTTTAAGTTAATGTGATATAAGAGTGAATAATACAAGATTGGAGTTAGTTGAGGAATTCTACTGTTTGGGTTGTATTTTTTTCAGATTATGGAATTTTTAAGAGGGATATCGAACGACGTGTATGGATAGGGAACAAAATCAATGGGGTACTACAACATTTATACTCGAGCCTGACAGTATCAAAATTTGTTAAGATGATAGTCCGCAATAGTATTTTGGTGCCAACTTTGATATATGGGAGTGAAGATGTGGACGTGGAAAATTGCTGATAGGAGCCAAATAAATGCTGTTGAAATACGTGCGTTTAGAAGAATACATGAAGTGATAATGTATGACAGAATACGGAATGAAGTGATTAGGGATGAATGTGAACTTAAGGGTGATGTATTAAGTAAGAGGAAGAAGAGCACGCTGAGATGGTTTGAACATGTGGAACGAACGAATGAAGAAATACTAACAAACCACATGTGTAGGGCAAATGTGTGTGGAAGGCACATGAGAGTAAAAACAATTGAAATATGGCTGGATCAAGTAAATTATATTCTGATGAAAGGAAACGTAGACAGTCAGAGAAATCATTGATGTTGTATGAGAAGGTGTATAGAAGTGAAATATATGTGTGTCAAGATATAAAACTCTGTCGCTCTTTCCTCTCTACTTACCCCGACAGGGAAATGTTGTGATGGTATATATGTATGTAATTATTGGAAGGGCTGAGTAAATGTAGTAGAAACGCGTGCACTGATATGTAGTGTGTCATAAGTGGCGTAAATCGTGGTCGAGGACAACCGAGGAAATATGGTTGGACCAAATAAGTAGTAAAATAAATATAAAGCTTTATCTGTATCGATGTAGTGGAGGCGAAAGAAGTACGTCGTGGTTGAACATTTTGGCGCTCTGTCGTTTCTGCCTATCCCTGCATGGAAATGGTATCCCAGTTCGTGTGTCAATGTTGTTGTTGTTGTTGGAAACGCATGCTAAGACGAACAGCGAATTCCGTGCCTACTCCTGTGGTCCGAAACTCGAAGGTTTGATTGCTGGAGACGAAGACAATATTGTCTTCCGGTCACGCTCTTCAATATGTCCGAATCATCAATTCGGATATGTTGAAGCGTACCTTATGAAATATACAAGATGTTTATATGGCAGTTAAGATAATCATGCAGTTGGAAAGTAAGTTTTTTTTAAAATAAGATTTTCGATCACCTCAAGAGCGCTCCCTAATTAGCTCAACAGAAAATAAGGAAGGTTGAGCGACATTTATGTCGCTAACAAGAGCGCCATTTGGTTATCTAATATGCAAGCTACAGAAAAAGACTCAGATTGAAAGTGGTCTAAGGGAAAAATCATTCCGAAATTAAATCCGTCAGAAATCGAACCTGGGGCGCCCGCTTGTTTGCATGGATTCGAGCCGTTATACTACCGGCAGCCGGCGAAGGTTTTTAAAAGACTCAGGTCAGGTAAATAAACAGGTCTAATATGCTATAATATACTTGTTAACAAATGTAAAAAACGACCTCCGTGGCCTAGTTGATAAGACACTTGATTTCCAACCCAGGGGCTATAGGTTCGATTCCCGTTGGAAACTAGATTTTTTCAAAAACGTTTTTCAATAAATAAATATAGGTTTATTGACAGAAACATAGTATGCACAAAATATATTTAAATACACTTCAAAAACACAGAAATTGCAGAGAATACATTAAAGACAGAAGCTATCAAAAGGTCTGGGCTCATCAAATTGCATCCCCTCGGCCAAGATACACCCCACCAATATAGGGTGAGCCCAGCCACCGGGACACCAGATGTTTTTCAACCCACACCCTTGCACATGTAGAATAAGAAAAAAAACAGAAAATAAATAGATGGCAGAAAAATAGACAAATCCACAAATACCAACTCAGATTAATTCAAACAAACGAATAAAAGTTCCCCCCCTTTGACAGCAAGACAATGTGCACATATATATAATAAACTCATCCCAAGTATCGCACAATCATCTCAAAACAAACTGTAGAAAACACATCTAAGATAGAAGACATTATTTTTCTAGTCTGGTTTTCATTTCAGGCACATTGAAGATCTTTTTTGGGTGGTTAGAAGATATTGCTATGATACGTGGCAATAAATCCGTCAGGTTGTAATGTATACAACGAAATAGTAATACAATAAAACTTTTCATTTCAGGCACATTGAACATCTTTTTTGGGTGATTAGAAGATATTGCTATGATACGTGGCATTAAATTCGCCAGGTTGTAATGTATACAACGAAATTGTAATACATATACAATAAAAGTTTTCAAATATTTATAAACCGAAAGATAAAATATTAACATTAAAAAAAATCGGTTATTGGTAACAACCTCTTCTTTTTGCTTGTTAGGGAAGAATAACTTTTGAGCATGCCCTAAGATAATGTCTGACGATAGCTCAGAAGAAAGGGGTCACGTCGAAAACATGATGAGGTTCATAAATTATCTGACAATGCGAAAATAAACCGCCTGGCTGAACAGCCAAACGTTTTATCTAGAGCATAGTTTCCCAAACTTTTTCACCCCGTAGACCACTTGCCGATTTTTTTGTTTTCCGTAGACCCCCTGCCTGCCTAATTTTGCATTTTTCTAAACTAATTAACTTCAAATGTGTTTTTGTCAGCTGACACAGTGCTGTTCACCTTGATAAGGTTTTTTGTATAGTGAACAATTAATTGTAAAAAAAGAAAAACATGTACAATTTTCATTCATACCTTTATTGAAAAGTTTAGTGTTGTTAAACCCAGATAACAGTTCAAATACTTATCCCAAGAAATCCAACCTTGTGACAAAGTCTGCTTTATTTAAATCCTCAACGAGTTGAGTTTTATATGGATGGAGTTTTTAAGCCAAACGATAAAATTTGCTGCAAGATCGTACGCGACTTCGCTAATGCCGACGAAACCAAAGTGCACTTTATACTAGGCTACCCTGTATTTGTGTTTTTTTTTACAAGATATCAGTACAGTATACATGATAATGATGAAATAATAATTCCATGATTGTCATGTAGATTTTTTACTGGGGGTGCGAGAAACATTTTGAGAATTTAAGAGTGGCCGGTCTAGAGCAAAAGTTCCCAAAGTGGTCGATTTGATTTTTCTAGGAGTTGATAGTTTCAATAAAAAAAATGGATTTCGACGACAGTAAAAATAGACCCCCTTACTACTGCTATTTGTTTGTTACTTCAAAATATATGTGATTCCAATAGGTACCTAATTACTAAGTAACATAATTTAAAAAAAAACATTTTTTGATAAAAACACATTACTATACATATCAAACTTGTGAAAGAAAGGGTAAAATGTGTTATTAAAAGAGTTATTTTTTTGCTTCAATTTTCGTCAGCGCAAATTTTAATATTAAATTTTGCTCAAGATAATGCCATAATCCGTAGTCCTTTTATCTTTTTCAATCCTTAATTACAAGTGATTCAAATGAAAAGTTTGATATCTAATGAAATGTTTAATATCGAGTACTGTACAACCTTATTAATTTGAGTAAGTAAAGTAAATGACTAGGGGAGGGGGTCGACGGTTTTAAAAGTTTTTGGTAAAGGGGTCTGTGGCCTAAAGAAGTTTGGGAACTCTTGATCTAATAGATGAGCATAATAAAATAAGTCGTCGATTCTGTACTTATAGAGTAAAAACATATCAATTTACATAAATTCAATGAACACTTCGAAATGATTTATTGAAATATGGAGAAATTATCCAAGCACGGTTCTGGAGTATGGTGTACTCGGAGCCCTGGTCCAACTGAGGGCCGCCTTACTCCTCGATGGGGCAAATTATCCAAGCACGGTTCTGGAGTATGGTGTACTCGGAGCCCTGGTCCAACTGAGGGCCGCCTTACTCCTCGATGGGGCAAATTATCCAAGCACGGTTCTGGAGTATGGTGTACTCGGAGCCCTGGTCCAACTGAGGGCCGCCTTACTCCTCGATGGGGCAAATTATCCAAGCACGGTTCTGGAGTATGGTGTACTCGGAGCCCTGGTCCAACTGAGGGCCGCCTTACTCCTCGATGGGGCAAATTATCCAAGCACGGTTCTGGAGTATGGTGTACTCGGAGCCCTGGTCCAACTGAGGGCCGCCTTACTCCTCGATGGGGCAAATAAACGGACGTTATACTCGTATATTATTGGACCTTTGGGAAACATTTTTACTTTAATAAAATTATTACAAATTCTTTTGAATGTTTCAAAATAGTTTTTATTTCTTGTTAAAATATATTTTCATTTGATTCTGTTAATTAATTATTTATAACATGCTTTGCATTTTATATTATACGTTTAAAATTAATATCCACCCCACCCCGGTGTGAATGAAAATATTCGCAGTGCTCAAATATATTTATATTTCATCTGTCCTGTAAGAAAACTAAGTATCTGCATGAAAAAATATGAAAATATCATAAAACTAAAACATTTATACTGCTTGTAAAAGGAAAAATAAGTAAATCAAAACACTTATTTTATATTTTTGTTTTCACCACTGGTTTATGTTTGGGTTCATTACCGGTTTCGAAGACAACCGTCTTCATCGTCAGGTTGAAGATAAACTAAATTGCTAAAGATACATTTCATGTACAAGTGTATATAACATAAGATGAATGAGGTAGGGGGAGAGAAGTGGGGAGATAGGTGATTCAATGGTAAATGTGGCGGGGAAAAAAAATAAAATGAATCGTTCGGGCAGGCCAGGGTCTGGATATCCAAGGGGGGTGGATTTTAAATAGGAAACATATTAAGCAGAGGGCTGTTATTAAAATTGGTTTGGTTGTTATTTTATTTTTATTTATTTATTTTTTTATTTATTTATTATTACACATGACAAGAAATATACATAATTTGCGAAAAAACAACAGGTAATTTAATTTGGATATACATTATGTTTAATGGATCTGGGTTTATCGCCTTTCATTTGTCGTATCCCCAGTAAACTAGGCTTTTGCCTGTATCTCACTGAGGATATTTTGTTCTGTGTTTATTTTTTATTAAACTTAAATATTACGAGTATGTTAATGATATCGATTGTCAGACAAATTTATTATGGGTTTATTGTGTGCAATCTGGCGTACTTTAGGAAACATGCAGTCTTAACAGATCAAACCTGAAATTCTGTTGTGCACACATACATACCATCACGCGGTCTCCCTGTGGAAGGAGCTATAGAGGAGAGATCGCCAAACTTTTCTATCGCGACACACACACCATTCACCTCTTCTATATCTATAAACCTCAAACTATTTTCCTTTTTTCTTGAGTCTTCCATACTTTCCTTGGTCTTCCTCTATTACGCCTGCCTCACATTCACATTTAACTGTGCATTTTATTGTGTTAGTATTTCTTGATTCATTCTTTCTACGTGCCTAAACTAACGTAAAATATTAATAAGAACGGACTTTTATACAGCGGTAAATACTCATTATGTGGCGTATTTGATATTTTACGAGTTTTTTTTACGCTGTTTTGTAAATCATTTATTTAATTGCATACATAGAAATATGTCATTACAGCATTAACAGAGATAATAGATTCTAAACTTTTCTATTCAAGTACACAACTTTCGCCTCATCCACTTTCATACATCTCGTCATGCACAATTTTCTATTCTTCATACTTCTCACTTTGCCTTCTTTTTAAATCTGGTCCATTCGATCCAGATACGTTTACCTCGGTACGACGTACACTTCGTACTTCTTGTAATTTACTTGGTCATTTATTCTCTCCGCATGTCCAAACCATTTTAAAGCTCCTTTCCTCATCTTACTTAAAACATTTGTTTTATCCATTCATTCATTTCTGATCTATTTATCCCTTTATTTATTTATAAGACCAAGTAAGTATATGTATACCATAGAATATAAAAACAAGAGAAAAGTAATTTAAAATGGACCCTCAAATTATATGAAATCCGGATTTAATTTAACCCTTCCCTTACGGTGATAAAAATAATACGCGTGCTCCGGTATT
>OX463853.1:42428530-42543076 GCA_949825065.1 Odontocerum albicorne | reverse complement strand
ATATATATATATATATATATATATATATATATATATATATATATATATATATATATATATATATATATATATATATATATATATATATATATATATATATATATATATATATAAATATATATATATATATATATATAATATATATAATATATATATATATATATATATATATATATATATATATATATATATATATATATATATATATATATATATATATATATATATATATATATATATATATATATATATATATATATATATATATATATATATATATATATATATATATATATATATATATATATATATATATATATATATATATATATATATATATATATATATATATATATATATATATATATATATATATATATATATATATATATATATATATATATATATATATATATATATATATATATATATATATATATATATATATATATATATATATATATATATATATATATATATATATATATATATATATATATATATATATATATATATATATATATATATACCATACATCCCCATCGTCAATTCAGATACGTCAAGGGGCGTCAAATGAAAGTAACTGATTATTAAGAAAAATAAGTGATATTGATGATGATGGCATATTTAAAAATACTCCGCATCCACAAATCTGTCAGGAAACAATTTTACCTGGAAAGTTGAAAAATTCAATTAGTTAGTATTTCCTATTTTGAGGCCTAATTCTGAGTTATTTTGGAAAGGTCAAAACACTCCCGTCGTGATTAGATCCGTATTTTCTTATTTTCCTCTTCAGATGAACTTCCTCCCACGGGGGTCCAGGCAAACCAATGTGAGATTATTTTCTTTGAAAATATTAACTTTGGGGGGAAATATTAGATTTTGGTTTATTTGATAAAGTTAAGATAATCGATTGGATGAGTTGGGAAGCTGGCACATGCTGAACTATACCTGATCTCATTTTTAATTAAATTATTTTACCACAAAAATGTTTGTACCACAAATTTATTTATTTCAAAACAGGCTTAGCCCAATTACATTGAAAAATATGTACAAGAAATGTTAACATTAAAAAAATTATATAAAATAAAAAATTATGTATATTGCACACATATGGTATATACACACAAACATACACATACCTACACACAAACACATATATTCAAAGTCACTTAAGTTCATTGATGAGTGTTTAGCGGGTGTCCTAGTAGGACGTGCTGATGATGTTGATGTTGACATCGCTATATTCGTTTTAGTCGAATTCTGTGTTCCTTTTCGTTCGGGATCATCAATTTAGCGGGATGCTTTAGTCGTACGTCGTGATGATTTTGATTTGTTTTGTATTTAAAATAAAATACGTCGATTCAGGAATGCGATAAAAGTGAGAGTGAATAATAATAAATAGTAAACAGAAATTAATGGTCAAGCGAATAATAACAAGTGCCTTTATTCATCGATAAGTAGGTATATATAGAATTTCAGAACGGGACGCGTGAATGCGTCCGAGGTATATCTCGATCTCACTTCTGCGCGTGTTGAGGTGGTCGCAAGCGCTGCGGATACTACAGTGGGTAGGATATTTATTGTCGAAACGGCGAGACGGCGTGATATGTTCTCTTTCTACCTTGGAATGCGATGTAAATATTATTTGCGTGTAAACAGTGTTGACGTTCTGGCATGTGACAATTGTAGATATCCAGAGGTTGATTCATCGGTCGTTGACCCTGCATGTCGACAATATTTTAGGGACGTGGGTACCCTACAAGTGCTTTCTAACGCACTCAATCTTAGAAGAAAATTTACTTTTGATTTGGTAATGTGATATGAAATATGTCAATATCTGAAGCAGTCCCGTTCAAAAGAGTTAAGGCCCTTCCAGCAGGCATAGCGGCTGGAAGACCCCTTCTTGCGTATGTTGTTGAAAACAGTTCTTGCCGGCGCAGTCTAGTGTAATTGTTAGGAACATTTATTTTATCCTACCCCGACAGAAAAATGGCGCGGTGGTATTTAAAATAATCATAAAATTTCTAGACTCCAGTCTGTTTTTGATGCTGCTTCAAGACTGATACCATAGATGGTAGTTATAAATCATCGTCGTTGCTGGGCTTAGTAGTCGAGGATCCTTTCGCCATTTCAACGTCAATTAAGTTGGAAAGCGAAGCTGTACCGTCGAGTTTTCATTTCTTTCTTATTTTTTTCTCCTCTTCAAAGTGAGCCTTTGCACACGAGCAAATTCTCTGGTCATACCGCAGTACTGGATCCGATAGCACATCTGATGTGAGACGATCGGAACACAAAGGCGTGTTTTTTTTTCATTTGTTTGAAAGAATATATAACATATGATCGATGTCATTATACCCCTGAATACTAGACGAAAGAAAATGAATCTATCATTGAAGGGGAATAGCACAATGCGGGGTTCGAACTGGCAACCTTCCGCACGGAAGTCCAGTGTGTTACCACTGTATACAACGAAAGTGTAGTACAACTTATTTTTTGTTATTCAATTCGAATAAGTGTTTAAATATTTAATTACATTGATTAAACTTATCATCTAGATATAAAAGAAGAATGATTCAACAAAAAGTCATGTAATACAGATTGTGACAGACATTTAACGCTAATTAAGTGCAGAGACATTTAAAACTGACATTTGAGAGAAAATAAATATAAACAATGAACATTTATAGAAAATATCACAGATACTGTTGAGAGAGAATACAAAACTATAAAAAAATGGTTCAAACCCGTGCTGCGTGGTGATTCATTACACCGATTGGAAATTAACCGAGGGACTGCGCGTTAATCTAGACCAGTGGTCGGCAAACTTATTAACCAAAGAGCCAAATATGTATATTACAACGATTAAAAAAAAATTTGAGAGCCAAATCTGTATATTAATTTAGCAAACCTTTATTATAATTTTAGCAATTCATTAAATTACGGGTACACTGAATAAAACTTGATTTCGTACTTAATAAAAAAAATATTCTTTGATAAAAAATATTATGTAATTAAGGAATCCATAAATTTAAATCATGACAATGACTGACAAACACTTAATGCGAACAATGTCCTTGCATCCCCTTGGAAAGTTTAAGTAAGTCAGGTTTGTATGTTGTTATTCTTAATTTTAGGCACGATTCTAGGTTCTCATCAATAAGACGACTTCTCAGTTTACTCTTGATAAAGTTCATGCTTGAAAACGATTGTTCGCATGAATATGTAGAACTGAAAAAGGAAAGAATATTGCGCGGTTGCCTGTGGATATTTGTGCAAGAGCCGCACTTAAGGGGCCAAAGAGCCGCATGGGGCTCCGGAACCGCACTTTGCCGACCTCTGATCTAGACACTGAAGGCTCTAATAAATCTGCCCCTTTATGAAATTATAATCATTTTAATGCGACCTTTAACCTTTCCACCCGATTTACCCGAAAAATTTCATTTTCATTATTACCCCCAGCGTAATAATTATCCTGAAGTGTGAAAAATCTAAAAAGAGGATATTTTATTCCAAGGTTGAAAATTTCATAAACATTATTTTAATATTTGTTTGGTGTGAATTATGATTGTTTTTTGCATCCGATGACGATGATTTTATGTTATTTGACATAATGACGATAATTTTACATTATATTATTATATATTTATAGTTAAGGCATTAACATTGTGGAGGTTTAAAGACATTGTAATTTGTTTTATCATAAACAGTTTATTCCACTTTTTATAACGGTATAACCCTACCAGTTTCAAGGCTTTCACCTCATCATCAGGGGAGCGCCAACAAGACTGCATTCTGTTCGAACTGGTACCGACATACACACTTCTAACGGTAAACATTCGAGTTGGAGACTGTGGGTGGAGGGAGGGAGGAGACAACCTCAGCGAGCAATGGCGAGATTTTTGGAATATATGTCTTTGTCAGATGTTCACCCCGATGCACTGACTTGGAAATTTCTATGGCCTTTAATCTGTCAAATTTATTTCCGTTACTACTGATATGTAAGAATTTGGCATCATTGATAGAAAATGTATGGTTTTCACGGTGACAATGATTAGCCATTTCAGAATAAATTAGAGGATTTGTTAAGGCGGATTTGTGTTCACGAAATCTCTTTTCAAAAGATCTTCCTGTCTTTCCTATATAGAAATTATCACAGTCAGCACATAAAAGTTTATACACACCGCTGTTGCTAAGTATTCCATTTTTGCCTTTCCCGTTAAATAAGAGTTTCCGGAGATTAAAATTCGAGGTTACATCGTTATAAAAAGTGGAATAAACAGTGTTTGATAAAAACAAATTACAAATTTTACGTTAGTTATATCAAATAAGGATGAATGTACTTTCTTTGTATCCAATAACGATGAGTATACGTTATTTGTACCCAGTAACGATGAATATACGTTATTTGTATCCAATAACGATGAATATACGTTATTTGTATACAATAACGATGATTATAAGTTATTTGTATTCTATGACGATGATTGTACAAGTATATTATTTTCATCCAAAGAATAACATATGTTTGTACATTTTTTGTCTCTAATAACGATGCATATTCGACAGATACATACCATCACGCGGTTTCCCCGTTGGGGTAGGCAGAGATGATAGAGCGCCAGACTTACTTATCAACATATTACATCCTTCATCTCTTACACATCGATACACCTACTCATACAGCTCCTACGAGTTCTCTTAGAGATTTCATTTCCTTCTTTCGGCATATAATTAACGTAATCCAATCATACATTTCAACGTCTTCCTCTACCATGCCTTCCACTCACAGTTGCAATGTATATTTGTTTTTGTTAGTCTTTCTTCACATGTCCAAACCATCTCAGAGTGCTCTTCTTCATCTTACTCAACACATAAGCCTTGAATTCACATTCATCCCTAATCACTTAATGCCGTATTCGATCATACATTGCCACCCCATGTATTATTTTTATTTCTACAGCATTTATTCGGTCTTTTTATCATTTTTTCACATAAATATTTCACTTCCATACATCAAAGTTGGTTCCAAAACACTGTTGTGTCTAAATACTCATGAAAAATATAGCCTTTCTATCATATATTGTCATTTCTATTGTTCTCAGTGCACACATTTCTACATCATTTATTCGGCTCCTTTCAATATTTTTTCATTCAATATTTCTCTCGCATACATCAAAGTTTGGACTAAAATATCGTTGTGGACTATCTATCGTCTTTAATTTAATTATATATGTTTTAGTGCACCATTGACATTTCTACATTCGCTACATGCCGTTCGATATCCCTCTTAACTTTTCTATAATCTGAAAAAAAAATATCCAATAAGCAGAATTCCTCAAATTGTTCACCCATATATGGTCAAGTATTTACTTTCCCCATCACACTTTTCTACCACAATAACTTTGCATTTCGCAATATTCATTCTCAAGTATTTCTCTTCGTATCTCTTATACAATTTACTTCTTCTTTTTCCCAGTATCATGTCAGGTCCCCCCAACGTTGAATATTACTTGACAGTGGGTATCTTTGTCCCCGGCAGCCCGAAAAAGATCCCCGACGCTCCTTATACCAGTCCAATCACGTATATTGCGAAGCCAGGAGATTTGCCTCCTCTCAACACCTCTTCGACAGTAGTAATTTGTACTTTACTCTTCTACGTACATGACCCAAATAGGATACCTTTCGGATTTTAATATTAGTCAGCAGCTCTCTATCAACTTTGGCTCTTTGAAGAACCCTCGTGTTGTTAACCATATCCGTCCAGGGTATCCGTAGCATTCTCCGGTGCATCCACATTTCGAATGCCAGTCGGTTCACACTACCAACTTTGAGTGATTGTAGTTTGAGTAATTTGAGTGAGTGAGGTATGAGTAACATGTGCGAGAGAAACAAATATATTTTATACGTGAAAAAAGGGAGGAAAAAGATACAGGGGGGCCTTACTTAATATAAAACATACTTCACTTCGATTAGGGAAATAACTGTATGGTGTGCTCAAATAGAAAAGTTACAGGAGGGAGACGTGAAACAGGCACTGCGATACCTGTTGTAAAATTGTAGAATTTACTCTTGTTGTAGAATTTACTTTTGAGTAGCTGGTAGGAATTTAAAAAAAGGTTCCGAGGTTGAAGAAGGGATGGTTGTGTTGGAACAGAATGGCATGGTTTGAGAGCATGCAAAGAAGACCTTAAGAGATATGTTGTCGAACATAAATCAAGAGAAGTAGAAGCGAGCTTAATAAGCGTAAAATCTCCCTTAATTGACAAAGCCAATTTTCCTGGTTTTCTATCATCGTTCTTTCCAATCTCCCTTCCTTCTCCTGGTCACCTGTTTTTTTTTTAAATTTGGTTTTTCCTATTGTGGTATTGCAAGTTATTTTTCACTACATCAATAATGTAAATCGTCTACCTTTAACTCAAAACTTTGTATAACAATTGTATGAATGGTTGGAAGAGATATCCACTTGGAAATAAGCTCACGATTTATTACACTGTACCTACAATATTACATATAGTACCCGGCGGTAAGTAATACACATCAGGCTTAAGAAAGAGAGTGTCGCTTTGTAGAGCGTCGTCTCTGTCACACGGTATGTTAGCGATTCGTATATTCATATACATAGTTCTAATAATAATAATAAAATAATAATTTATAAAGCGCCGTTTAACGTGTTCCCCGCGGGGAGCACAAACGCCTGTGATCTGACGACAATCCAAGTTTCAAATCACAAATACTTAAAAAAAATGACACAAAACCGGAATAAAAATTGAACTAAAATTTAAAATAATCTTTATTCTAGCGACATCTCTGAAAACCTTGTCAAATAATATATTAGTTTATGAGATATTGTTGAATAAACAGAGCGCCGAATTTTTTTGGTTTCTCAATATTTCCAGCATTAACGACCTGTCGCGCGGATGAGTCCTGCGATGAGTCTCTCTTACGTAAATAAACATTACTAAGTCTCTCTTACGTAAATAAACATTACTAGTGCTATATGCATTTGATTGGGTGAGTGTCATGAAGCATTGATTTGATCGTAGCATTCCTTTGTTTATTTTACGTAATGTTAAGTTTATCTCCTTTATTTAATGAGTCTCCTTAAGAGTAATGACTATTATTTATTATCAGAAAATTACTTAAGTGTCATGTTTACTTGGTGTTGTAATCAAATATCAGTGGTTCTAAACAAAATATGTGTTTAAACTTAGAAATTAAAAAACGCTGAAATTGTGCCGCGCACAGGATTCGTGGAATTTGATTTTTAACGCGGTGAACAGGTTAAAGAGCAAACTCTCTTCAAAATCCCTCTAATTCGGGATTCGAACCCACTTTCATTGACAGATTTAAAATATTACAAAATAAATATACTAGTAAGTTGAGTGTAAGGATAGGAAAGTAGTGGCTGCAGCCATTAGATTGGGTACTTCTTCGCATCTGCATATGTTCAGAAGAACCAATGGAAGATGAACTACAATGAAACCTTTATAGATTTCAATGTGTGATAATAACACATTCGACTCGAGGTTAAGTGTAGTGTTGATATGTGTATGTCATATATTCTGATAAGATCTTCCAAAAAGCACTTTCTTTAAGTGTTTCCTAAAGTTGTACACGCAACATAAAAATATGCATGAATTGATATTAGATGGAGATTCTGACGTCGAGTCATACGTGTGTCGTGAGTGAAGAAATATTGACATGTGACTGTGGAGTCTCCGAGTCCGAGTCAACCAACTGCAGTCTCCGAGTCCAAATAAAATAAAGAATTTGCAGGATCTTCCAAACAAGTTGTCACAGAGCGTGTCTTAAATACGCCAAATTCACATATTGTCTCTATTGTATAATATCATTAACTGTCCCGCCCCCCCCTCTTATCTCGCCGAAATTTTTCAGCGTCTTTTCAATCATGGATTAGCGCTACGCTCAAACAGAGATTGTTTATTGGCCTTTCCAGTACACCGCTCATTTTTCTTTACGTCGTCCTTTACTGTCCATGCAGTGAGACTCTGGAATCAGTTACAAACCAATATAAGACTCGCTCCGTCCTTGGCATGCTTTAAGAAGCGACTGAAAAAACTCTTAATTTCTAGTCAGTAAAATAACGTGTTTCATTCCTGATTTTTCTTTTCCTTTCCTCTCCACCATCCCTTACTTTCCTTTTGATTGATGATATCTCGCTTTATATGAAAAATAATGTTCGGGTGATTGTCCGTCTTTGTGGGGTTCGTGGGCATGTGCTCACGTATATGTTTATTGATTTCGTGGGGATGGATAGTCATTTGAATGATTTATGCAACCACGTAACTTGCTTCATTTACTTTTGTCTGGTTGTTTGGAAGAGATCGCCGGCTGGCAATTTTTTTTTCAGATTGTAAGTGCAAGTGTTAAATAAATAGATGCAAGTGTTAAATAAATATTTAAATATATGTTGATATGTATTCCATCAACTGATAACTAAGAAAACCCCTGCAAAGCTTACAAGGTATGTGTTAAACACAAGAAGAAAAGTGAATCCCGATACACGTGTAAGGAGTATTATGTAGCTCTTATATAGTAGAATCCCGATACACGTGTAAGGAGTATTATGTAGCTCTTATATAGTAGAATCCCGTTACACGTGTAAGGAGTATTATGATGCTCTTATATAGTAGAATCCCGATACACGTGTAAGGAGTATTATGTAGCTCTTATATAGTAGAATCCCGATACACGTGTAAGGAGTATTATGTAGCTCTTATATAGTAGAATCCCGATACACGTGTAAGGAGTATTATGTAGCTCTTATATAGTAGAATCCCGTTACACGTGTAAGGAGTATTATGATGCTCTTATATAGTAGAATCCCGATACACGTGTAAGGAGTATTATGTAGCTCTTATATAGTAGAATCCCGTTACACGTGTAAGGAGTATTATGATGCTCTTATATAGTAGAATCCCGATACACGTGTAAGGAGTATTATATAGCTCTTATATAGTAGAATCCCGATACACGTGTAAGGAGTATTATGTAGCTCTTATATAGTATAGTAGAATGTTGGCAGAGTTTTAAACAAAGTTTCATTGCAATTTTCCTAATATTTACTTAGACAAAGCAATTTTAATTAACCCTTCACAATCCGAATTCATCAAAAACATTCTGGGCACTGGGAAAAGTTGTCATGATTTTGATTGGGTTTCTTCCCTTACTGTGCTAAAATAATCCTTGCGTTCCGGTGATGTGTATTCAATACACATGTAAAAATGAGCTATTTAAATCGGGAAAATAGCAATATTCATAGTCAATCGCTTAAATTAATTAAATTTGAAGTCAAAAGTGATAATAATTGAAATTTTATTGCTGAAAACATGAAAAAAAACATCGACCGACGTTCACAAAACGGGCGAGACGACCACCTCGAACGAAAACCGGCTGGCTACTAAACGAGAGAAGCGAACGAACTGAGATTCTATTTTTTGCGTTCCCATATACCGAAGTAGAGTGAGAGTGAGACGTGAATAGTTTCGCTTCCTCACCCATACGGATTTTTATAATGAATATATCTACATCACACACTGGCACACGTTTGATTGTATTGGTGAATTTAATCCCGATTTTCACAAAATATCTCTGATGTGGCCGATAAGTGCTAATAATTATTAATATTATTTTTTCATTCAATGCGTAAACGTATTACGGAGGAATACCTAAAATCTGAAGCCAGTATTTATTATATTTATAGAGATATTAAAGTTTTTATAAGCAATGTGTACTAGTTACACGTCACAGGGGAGGAAGAGTTAAAGCGATTTTGATCGGGACAATGACGACGCTAGTCTAATAGATTTCAAGAATTTTGTGGAAATTCAGTATTATAATATTTTTTAAAGAGTCACAATAAAATAAAATAAACTTTGAGACACACACATTGATTATTTAACTATTTATTTATGTACAATATTTACAAAACATAGAGACAGTGAAATATATAAAAAAAAGTAAACTGTAAACGAACCGGATAGGGGTGCAAGGGACAAGACAGAGATACAGGACAGAGAACAGATATCGAGAAGTAAAGGGATGCAACACAGACTCAGTGCTCGCAATCCAGTGTGATCAATACGCGGGGACATCTGCTTCTCGGTCGATATCACTCGTGATACGTGTATATCAGAGTTAGAGTTATGTTAGTCTCATTCTGTGTGGCGCATCGTGTTGGCTCATCCACATTGGCTCTCGTTCAAGAATGACGTATGATTTCATAATTACATATTGCACTATATTTGTTTATCGTAACATGTTGGTATTAAGATGCATTTTCAATTGGTGAGCGAGAGAACGTACCGAATGCTTAGAACACTTTCCCACATCTCGTTGTTCGATAAGTGACTTTTATGTAATTCAAGCTGTATTATTAGTGTTGATAAACATGACAATCTCTTCAAACGAACCAAAATATGTTAACCCTTTTTTAATCCCAGCATATTTTGCATAAAATGTGCAAAAAATCCCAAACATTTTTTGACATAAAAAAAACAATAATTTATATTTTATTTTTTATCTCAGTTAATATTTAGTTTTAAAACCTTATTTTTTGTGAAGACCTTCATGTAGACTGTAAAATAATAAGTTATCTTTATATTTCATGAAAAAAACATTTTTTTTTTCATTCAACATAAAAACTTGCATGAAAACTTTGAGGCCGATGATTTTTTTCGCATACACCAGTTGGGCCCGATAATCGGCCCCGTGGTATTAAAAGGGTTAAACAAGCTTTAAATAAAAACCAAACTGAAACCTTTTTTTATAAAATCTAGGCATATGTTATACGTGAATCGAATCCACAACCTCAATATTTGAAGATACGCGTCGTACTAACTGGGCTACGAAGGAGATGTATTAAGATCCAATTCAAATGTTGAAATACGAGTATTGTTCTTTATTCTGCTTTTTTTATTTTCCTATGTAACAAGATTGTATTTTGTGTCTAAATTTAGTATTTCAGGAATGTATTTATCTTCATTGTTGTAATTACGACTTTCGAAGTGCGAAAAAACGTATTTATTTTATTAAAACACTCCCCCTTCTGTCACGCAAAAATGTTACGTGTTACAAACTTTTTGCTGCAATTTTCGTAATCAACAGGGTCGATTTAGTAAGAATCAGCTAATTTAATCTCTGTGACAGACAAAAAATTTAAAATTTGTTAACTAGTGTAATTATCAATCTCATCACTATCTCACTAATATGATTGTCGGTATCCATGACCACGTAATAATTTTAAAGAATGATAAGTTATATTTGATCAACAGTTTCACAGAGCTTCACACTTTTTAATCCAAGAATAAAACTTAGGACTTTATACATTTTGTTATATTCAGCCTTTTATTTTCATACTTCTCACTTTACCTTCTTTCTAAATCTGGTCTACTTGATCCTGACCCGTTTGCCTCGGTGTACCTCTTTCACGCACACCTTGCACATTACACTTGTAAACTCGCTTAGTCATTCTTTCGTCATACGTTCTTTCCACATGTCCAAACCATCCAAACGCTGCTTTCTTCACCTTACTGACAACTATTTTTATTCGTGCGACTCAATTTATTTCTGACAACTCTTATCTACATTCTTTCATACATTGATATTCCACAAATTTTCCTGAGTGCACGCATCACCACAGTATTAATCTTACGTTTATACTTCTGGCAACTTCAAGATTAACTCCCTTACGTAAATGTAGGCACCAACACATTCTTATGTATTGTCAATTTTACTACTTTTGGTATAACTTAATATCTTTTTGAGGGGATACGTGTTACAAAAGATTTCTATAAAAGTTTTAATACACTATTATTACACACCATTTTTGTTAATTGGAAGAGATTGCCACATGGCAGTGAATTCGCTAGGTTGTACTGTTTACAACGAAAGTTTAATACAATACAATATATCTGTTTTATGCACAATCTTCTATTAATCATGTTTCTTACTTTTTTGTAATTTATTTTTATCAAACACTGTTTATTCCACTTTTTTGTGACGTTGTAACCCTACAGGTTTCAAGGCTTTCACCTCATCTTCAGGGGACCGCAAACAAGACTAAATGCTGTTCGAACTGGTACCGATATACACGCTTCAACGGTTGGGGGCTGAGGGGGGAGGGAGGCATGGGACAATTTTGGCCAAGAGAGGAGAGATTTTTGGGAACGAATGAGTTCGAACAGCATTTAGTCTTGTTTGCGCTCCCCTGAAGATGAGGTGAAAGCCTTGAAACCGATAGGTTTATACCGTTACAAAAAAGTGGAATAAACAGTGTTTGATAAAAATAAATTACAATGTCTTGAAACCTCCACAACGTTAATGCCTTAACTATAAACAACATTTCTTACTTTTTGTTTTAAATTTGGTCAACTTGCTCCAGCCACGTTTTCCTGGGTTTACATCTTCCATACATATCTCGAACTTCTGACTTGTACACTCCCTTAGTCATTCATTCTCCCTACATGTCCAAATCATATAAATGCTATTCTCTTTTACAGAACAAAATAATTAATGTAAGAGAAAATGGAAATGTGATGGAATCTGTGCAAAATGAGTAAAACTTAAAATTGTTCCCTAGGACCTCTCGGTGAGTTATCGTTCATCTTGATACAGTAAAAGTTTGTTAATGCAAAATTCAGAGGACCGAATTTCAGAAAAAATCGAATAACGAATTACACGATTACTGAAAAATATTTTTTTTTATGCGCGATATTAATGTGCGCAGTTGTAAAATTATGAAAGATGAAATAAAAAAAAAATTACAAGAAAAGATCACTCAAAATCCCATACTTACGATAATAATCTTAAGATATTTCTATATTGAATCTTTCAATATAAGTTAAGTCCCAGGAATTTACCACTCGCCGGTGCGTTATATACCGCCAGAGCTGACTATTACACGAGTCTGTGAATTACGTGGAAAATTTCGAATAATTAGAATTCGTACGCGGTTTTTTGACTTAACAGTAGAATTTTTTAAGAAATTTCGGAACCTAGAAAATGGCGGAAAATACGAATTATCGTTGTTCTAATCAACGGACTTTTTCTGTACTCGTTTTTTTTAACGTTACTTTAACTTAAGATAGATTTTATCAAAATTGGTGAGACATAGAGAAACTCGAGCAGTGAAATTTAATTCCAATCCCTTGGGAAAGCATGGGATAAAAATGTCGAGTTCAAGTTTTGAATTGAGAATTTATCGCTTTCATTTCACGAAGAAGCGGTTTTGCACCTTTTCAAGGAGGCTTGAAAAATTCAAGTTGACATACCAAAAATTTGATTGTGCGCCCTTATCTTTATAATGATGACGACGGAATAGTTTACAGCAATTCCCAAACTGTGTTTTTATTTAATGAAGGGAAATGTGAACGTAAAAAAAGACTGAAAACAGCCGAATAAATGCTGCAGAAATTCGTACACTTAGAATAATACGTGAGGTGACATTGTACGACAGGATACGATATCAAGTGACTTGGGATAAACGTGAGCTTAAGGCTGATGGACCGGATAGAATGAAGAAGATAATTCTTTTATGCTTAAGATACTTATATAGAATTAATGAAGAAAGATTAACAAATATATACACAGGTTGTCCCATACCTCAACGTCAAGCCGTTATCGAGGAAGAGGCCAGCTTATGACGGTTCAGAATTTAAAAAAATTCTTGATTCAGTCTTATACTTTTAGTGTTAAAGGCATTTCTTCGAAAATCGTGTAAGTAGCTACCCTGCGCCAAATGTTTATATGATGTGACTACAAATTGCCATATTTTATGATTTTAATGGTTGTATCGCAATCCTAGATAACGCTGCTATTAGTCGGAGTCCGATATAAAACAAAAAAAAACCTTCACGTTCGAAAAAAAAATGGTTTTTGTCCGATCATAAAAATTTATATTTTTTATCAGCTAACTTTTAGTTGCCTGTTTAGTCAGAATTTCAAAATGGTACAAAACATACCTATTACTCTTTTAAAAATATATTTTTTAAATAAATTACTGTATTTAATGATGACACTTTTGAATGTAGCGTCACTGCTTGTCTCATATTAACTTACGTCGAATGGTGACTATCTGTCATAGTTCTCATGACTCTAGTTCATGTCAAAAATGGTGACACTAGCTGTCTTACTCTAACTCGTTCATACCCTGTATCGTTTGTCTCGCTCAAATTTATTGAATTTGATCTTTGATTGTTGAAAACTGTTATCATTGTACAGAAATTAAAATTACTTTTGAAGGAGAATTAGGTATGTATTATACCATTTTGAAATTCTGCCTAAACAGGCCATCTTTTCTAATAGCAGGGTTATCTAGGATTGCGATACAACCATGAAAATCATAAAATATGTCAATTTTTAGTCACAGCATATAAACATTTGGCGCAGGGTAGCTACTTTCACAATTTTCAAAAAAAAGCCAATAACTCGAAAAGTATAAGAATTTTTTTCTTTCTCTGAGCTGTCATAAGCTGGCCTTTTCCTCGATACCAGCTTGACGTTGAGGCACGGAACACCCTGTATATATTATATATTGCAAATATGAGTTGAAAGCGCGGTAGAGGAAGAACAAGAAAAATATGTTTTAAGTGTATAATATTTTGAAAAAAGAAAATGTAAAATATTCGAGAAATCATAGGAGTTGTAGAAGAAGGTGAATGGACGTAGAAGAGTCTCCCTGACGAACTTATTTCAAGCTTTGTCTCGTTGTATTCAAGTCTATTCAACATGTCTGGGCTCATCTTGTATGACCTCTCCCCCCTCCCCACCCCCTTATTTAAACTAGTTGTGCTATCATCTGGGCTCATCTTATATAACCCCCTCCCCATTTAAACCAGATGCTTTCAAAGTGTTAAAATGCTGGGCTCATAATGGCGGGGATCTAATTTTTTAATGATCCACGGGTTATTGCGGTCAAGAGTAGAATTCTTAATATAATATTTGGACATCGTGTACCTATTTGATTATATGTGATTATTGTTTGAAATATCTTGACATTGTTGATTTTTTAAATTTTGTTTCTTGAACTATGAAAGTGCTAATCTTACCTACTATATATCTAAATTTATGTTCTATGTTCTTTCCAGTGATGAGAGTATTTAACAAACACATGTGATAAGTTGGTTGGCTAAAAACAGGAATCCTTAGTTGGTCAGCCAGCAGGGATACGCTACAGTCTCTGAGTTGGTCAGCCAGCAGGGATACGCTACAGTATCTGAGTTGGTCAGCCAGCAGGGATACGCTACAGTATCTGAGTTGGTCAGCCAGCAGGGATACGCTACAGTATCTGAGCATAGTAGTTAAGCTTTAATGATGGAATGTATTTCTTTAAATTCCTACTATGTTATTATTGTTGTTTATAGTTAAGGCAGTAACGTTGTGGAGGTTTAAAAACATTATAATTTATTTTTATCAAACACTGTTTATTCCACTTTTTTGTGACGGTATAACCCTACCGGTTTCAAGGCTTTCACCTTATCTTCAGGGGAACGCAAACAAGACTGTTTGCGCTCCCCTGAAGATGAAGTTGAAACAGGTAGGGTTATACCGTCACAAAAAAGTCGAATAAACAGTGTTTGATAAAAATAAATTACAATATGTTATTATTATATTTTTCCTTTAAATGTAAAATAAATAAATATTGCACGACCTCTTCCTCCCAACTTAACAACTCCCCCTCCCAACAGATGCTATCGAAGTGTCTTGCCTCATCATGCCATATACGAGTATGTATCGATATATAGTCCTCTATAGAACTCTTCCGCTCTATTCAGGAGAAGGTCTCACTGTCTAGTAACAGTACAATATTATCAGAAAGTTTAAGTGTAAGGCAAGTTTTGATTTAATTTTCTTAAACTTTCTACTTTCAATCATTCTTTGAACCATTTTTGTATTATATTCGCGAATATCTTTGCACGACAGGAGAGAAGAGAAGGATTTAAACCCGAAGACAACATTATCTCCCCATTACGTTCTTCGATATGTCCGCAACGCCAAGACAACATTATCTCCCCATTACGTTCTTCGATATGTCCGCAACGCCAAGACAACATTATCTCCCCATTACGTTCTTCGATATGTCCGCAACGCCAAGACAACATTATCTCCCCATTACGTTCTTCGATATGTCCGCAACGCCAAGACAACATTATCTCCCCATTACGTTCTTCGATATGTCCGCAACGCCAAGACAACATTATCTCCCCATTACGTTCTTCGATATGTCCGCAACGCCAAGACAACATTATCTCCCCATTACGTTCTTCGATATGTCCGCAACGCCAAGACAACATTATCTCCCCATTATGTTCTTCGATATGTCCGCAACGCCAAGACAACATTATCTCCCCATTACGTTATTCGATATGTCCGCAACGCCAATTTGGATACGTTAAAGCAGAGGTCTCCAAACTTTTTAGCCTAAGGGCCACAGTGTCTCCTCTACTAAGTCCCAAAGGCCAAGACCTAGCTAGCTCATCATACAAACATACTGTAGTTTTGAATTACGCGCAATTTTTCGTATTGGGACTAGCCGGCGAGTGAGTGAGATCTATGGCGCAGGGTGTGGGGTGAACTCCACTACGTTCGCAATTTCGGTTGGTGTAGCGATATTTTTAAAGAAAAATATTTAAAGTCAACATTGCTGGAATTTTTTAAGAGTCTTCCTTCCACTCACACAGTTTGATCAGTTGCATGAATTTATTTGTTCGTGGCTTTTTTTCCGCTTTCGGCATTACTTATCAACATTCTCTAAAATGAAATGTACAAAAAATATTTACAGATCCAAATTAACTGATGAGCATTTGAAGTCGCTGCTGATAATTTACACTAGTAAACTTGATCCACAACTGCAAACAATTGTCAGTGGAAAGTTACAGCTACATAAATCTCATTAATCATAATTATAATGTTTAATTTTATTATGTGAATTATCTATGTAGGTCACTTATTGTAAGTTTTCAGGATAAATCTCATATAATTAATTCCAGTTAAAATGTTCAATTTCATTATGTATGCCAGTTACTGTGTTTCTTAACCCTTACAGGCACAGGTAAACTTAACTTATTTTTACTCAGGCTGCACAAAAAATAAAAAGTCAAGTGACAAATAATTTTTTTTAATGTGTTTCAAAAATGATACATACAAATACTAAATTGACATATTTCCACTTCCTCGGTAGGTCAAGGAACTCCTGGTGAGGTGGTACAACTTATGTACCACTAGTCCATATTTCCACTGGTACTTCTAATGTACAACACAACTATTTTTTATTAAAATTTAGTACAAATATATAACGTTTTCTTTTATACGCACAAGTCGGCACACCAAGAACAACTAACTGTCAATAATATTAGAAGCTAAATGAATTTGAACAGAACCAGACCTGCAGCTGTGCGAATAGGAGTCATAAGTATTACTCGTATATTATACGAATTGGTACATAATCTGAGCGTTCGTGCAGCAATAGAGAGAGGTTTAATAAGTGGTACATTGCGTATACCATTGTGCAGTACTGCGTCAAAAAAAGGTGGTACATAAGGTGGACCACTAAGCCTGTAAGAGTTAATTCGTCGTTAAATAAAAACATCTGATTATTGTTTTGTATGATTTACTTACATTGTAAATTTTACAATGTAATCAAAATAAACTATGACGGGCCGGATTGGTGGTGCTCGCGGGCCGGTGTTGGCCCGCGGGCCGTAGTTTGGAGACCCCTGCGTTAAAGCATAAAAATAAATTATATAAAAATTTACAATAAAATACGACGAGTGAGTGATATATACACACACGAGTGTTGTCTAGTGGTGGCAGGTGTTTGGGATGGAGGGTCTTGGTGTATCTAGCGAAGTACCGCAGGACTGTTGGTTGTATCTGTTGTATTGATCACACTGGTGCAGGGCTAGGGGTACCTGGGCATAGCCGGCACAGTTAATTACACAGTACGGGCAGACAGTGTCGGGGGGCCTAGAGACGTCTCCATGTTAGTCGAGAGAGACTCCGTCCCCGGGGCCAAAGGTGCAGCTGTCCTAAAATAATACCAGAACATTGCTTCACGTCATTTCTACCTCCACAAATCACAATATTATACATAATATCTAAGTAAGTACATCACATCTACACACTAGTCAACTTAATATATAACTGAATATTATTACAATTAGGCTATTTAAAAAAAATCAAACCAAATGTATTTATATTATAAGTGCGAGAAAATACAGATATACGAGTACAGGTGTTACAATAAGGCTATAAACATTAAAACATGATATATTAGTAATAATATCAAACAGCTTAGACCTGGCTTTTCACATAACCCCAGAGAAAATAGTCCAACAGTGTCAGATCACATGATCTTGGTGGCCAATTCACATCACCGTTTCCAGAGATTACAATACATAAAATAATTTAACAATTTGAACGCGTTGTTGTATTGTATACGACTCCATTTTTATTAATGTCATACATTACACTTTTCAAATGTCACAAGACCCAGGCAAGTTCGCGACGCCATCTGTGTTTTGTCCAAGAATTAAAACAAACGCTCAATTTGAAAGACCCTTTATATTTGATGTTATAACATTGTTTGAAATTGCCAGCTCGTATTTCAATAGATCGAAACTAACTCAGCTTGTCATGTTACACGTTCCTTGTAGGCCCACTCAAGAAAATGTTTTGTTTCATAGTGAAGTGGTCGCAACTTATTAAATAAATAAATAAATAATATGTTTATTGATAGCAACATACTATGTACAGATTATATTTAAATAACACTTCTAAAACACATAAATTGCAGATAATACATTAAATGCAGAAGCTATCAAAAGGTCTGGGCTCATCTAATAGCATCCCCTCGGCCAAGATACACCCCACCAATATAGGGCGAACCCAGCCACGGGGACACCAGATGTTTTTCAGCTTTTCAATTAACACTTTTACAATAAGACTGCACAGATTGGGTAATCAACATTAAATCATGATATATTACTTATTATTAACTAAAATTATACGCAATTGTTTTTTCCTCTTAAGATGGTATGGACCCTACAGGTTTCAAGGTTTTCCCCTCATCATCAGGGAGCACAAACAAGACTAAATTATGCCCGGGATAGCCCGACTGACTACATATGGTAAACATGGAAATAGATACGTACGAGTATTGCAATGTCTGTCCAGGTAACTGATTTTTCACACACCTCTAGCACAGATCTTTAAAACCCTTCTGGTCTACATGCATAATTGTCATCACACTGTGTGCCTTACAGGGTAGACAGAGAGCACATATTCATACTTTCCTATCCAAACAAATCTCTAAACTACGATTCAACAAACTAGACAATAGTTTGTTTCTTTTGGATTTTATGTGTATCCCTCGTGTTTCTAAATTCACCGTTTTATATCGTTTTCGTGATAGATGTAAAATTCATATTAACTTTCAGTAATTAGCGTCTGTAAGTTGCGAGAGCCTTGGGAGGAGAGATAAAGACACGTGCCCTAGTTAATTAAATAAGTGGAATAACATATCAAAGTAAAACTTTTAATTAACCTTTTAATTAATCTTCTAACGTCGAAGCTCAAATTTCTAAGGTGAAATTTAATCAAAATTCATTTAATTCTCTAGTGCTTTTAAACTACGGGAGTTATGTTATATGCGACAGAATGTTACCAATTAAGTTTACGAGCAAGATCTACAAGACATTTTTTCGTTGGCTTCTATAGAAAAAAAAAGAGTAACAACTGCTTCATTTCGCGGAGATGTGTATGCTACGGGGGTATATATCATTCAGCCAGAAGAGTCAATTTACAATAGTGTTAGTAACAGCGCGTTTACAAAAACTTGTCACTTTATTTTTTTTAATGAAGTGAAAAAGCAAAAAAATATAAAAATATTTTTTTTTATTCAAACAGCTTAGACCTGGCTTTTCACGTAACCCCAGAGAAAATAGTCCAACGGTGTCAGATCACATGATCTTGGTGGGCAATTAACATCACCGTTTCCGGAGATTACAATGCATAAAATAATTCAACAATTTGAACGCGTTGTTGTATTGTATACGACTTCATTTTTATTAATGTCACAAGACCCAGGCAAGTTCGCGACGCCATCTGTGTTTTATCCAAGAATTTAAAAAAAACGCTCAATTTGAAAGACCCATTATATTTGACCTTACAGCATTGTTTGAAATTGTCAGCTCGTATTTCAATAGATCGAAACTAACTCAGCTTGTCATGTTACACGTTCCTTGTAGGCCCACTCAAGAAAATGTTTTGTTTCATAGTGAAGTGGTCGCAACTAATTAACACTTTCACAACAAGACTGCACAGATTGGGTAATCATTGTTATTGTTCATGCCGCGATGAATTGATTGAATTTTACATTTGCTTTGTTGTGTTGTTCGACTTGTATTGGTTTGTTCATGTTGTATAACACTGCTTACATATCAATGATAGATTCTATGTGTGTTTTTTAAATATTTTTATCAAAAAGGTAATTTGACCGTTGGAATAAACAAATATCTGTTTTTTTTTCATGCATTCATATCTGGGGTGTATCTTTCGTCTTCTTTTATAAATTGATACTTCGCCAATTGTCCTTGGTGCACAAAACTTTTCAGTATTAATCTTACTTTGTCATTATTTTACCAAGTCCAAGATTCACTCCCCATATATCAAGGTGGGCACCAACACCCCATTATGTATAATCATTTTTGATACATTTGATATTTTATTACACTTTTGTTTTAAAATATCAAACCTAATAGATTTATTATAATAAGACTTAAGTAAAAAAAACAGAATGGAACCCTTTTTTAAAAATCTGGACACAAACGAAAATCTAACTCAACCATCGGGTAGGAACACAAGCGTCTTACCATCTAGGTCACGCAGATCAGCGACTTCGAAAAATAGTTAATCGTTATTTAAAAGTCCCGTTAATTAGTCCAGGGCCGTTAATTACATTTTAATTTGTTAACTTCTCTAAGAAATTGTCAGGAAACGATGATAAAGTTTTTCCTTTTGAAAATTATCATCAACAAATTAATTGGAGTAACGAGCCATCAGTAGGATTTGATTGAATGATTGAACGATAATGAATTAAGGGTAGTGTCTGATTAACGGGGGGGGGGGGGGGGGGCTGGGAAGGATGACAAAGAATTTAAATTGACGAAATCCAAACCCCTAGGGACATGAACACGTGTTACAAAAATCAATGTTTTGTCTTGATTTTTTGTTTCATTTGACAAGTACCCATCAACACATCATTTGAGTCTAGTGAATAGCGTGATCGGGGGACAAGCCACTGGAGTAGGTACGAAACTCGGAGTTCGTCATCGCATGTGTTGGCGATAATAACACACTTAAAAATTCAACAGCACTAGTTCACGTTTAGCGCATACGATTATTCTACTGCACTGTTTTATGATTTATTTGTTTACTGTGCTACCTGGCGGGCTTATTATCATGTTTACAGTGCTACCTGGCGGGCTTATTATCATGTTTACAGTGCTACCTGGCGGGATTGTTATCATGTTTACAGTGCTACCTAGCGGGTTTATTATCATGTTTACAGTGCTACCTGGCGGGCTTATTATCATGTCTTCAGTGCTATCTGGCGGGCTTATTATCATGTTTACAGTGCTACCTAGCGGGTTTATTATCATGTTTACAGTGCTACCTGGCGGGCTTATTGTCATGTTTTCAGTGCTATCTGGCGGGCTTATTATCATGTTTACAGTGCTAACTGGCGGGCTTATTATAACTGGTGGCAACGTTTTCGTCGTCATCGTTGTCACGGATCGTGGACCTCGTAGTCGAGGATATCCTCGCCATTCCAACGTTAATTCAGTTAGATAGCGAAGCTATACCATGGAGTTTTTTTTTAAGTGAGTGAGCCGCTGCACACCAGTAAACTCACCGACCAAACCACTGTACTGGATCCGATGGCACACTGATGTGATGCGATCGGAGCACACCAGCCTGTTTTTTGTCCTTTTTTTTGGAAGAATAGATATAACCAAAGTCATAGGTATCCTTATACCCTTGAATACTAGGCGGAAAAAATATCTATGTCATTCGAGGGGAGTAGCACAGCGCGGGGTTCGAACCGACAACCTTCCACACGGAAGTTCAGCGCATTACCGCACGGCCATAGATATCTTATCTTTTACAACCTATCAGAAATATATTTTAGAGGCATTAAATGAAAACTATTCTGAAACCCCTTTTTAAAAAATTTGGCTACCAACGAGAAACCAACCCAAGGCCCCCGGGTCTGAAAAAATATGTCTTATCATTTACGCTACGGAGGTCGTCTTTTGGTTAACAGAAGCGGTGATATCCTAATAATTAAAAAAAACTATAATAATATACAAAGCGCCGAGTCTTCTCTCGGAGAGAAGGGCGCCCTTACCCGGGAATGGTGAACACTATTATTGAACGATAAAAATATTGGAGAACATAAAATAAGTTGAATGTTATTATATAAAGGAAGGTGGCGGCTGTGGTCAGGAGATTCAGTACTCCCACGTTTAGAAAAAACATTTTTGATCAGAAAACTGTAGAAACTATCCAAGAGAAGACTAACTACAGTCAAATCCACCACCACCCACGCTGTTACGGAGTACAAAATTAGTCCTCATCCAGCGCGATCTACAACTATATAGATGATCGAAGTCTTCTTTGTTTATTATGAGCCCGACGTCACATAATGACGCAAAGTGATAAAAAGAATAGTAGCGACGATGGACTTAAGGTCTGATGTAACGGAAGAAAGAAAATAATTCGCAGCGCAGTATATATACTTTACAGCAACTTGTAGGGAATACCGACGTGATCCCTAAATATTGTCAACATGCACGGTCAACGACCGATGAATCAACCTTTGAATATGTACAAAGATCACATACCAGAACGTCAATACTGTTTACACGCAAATAATAAGTACGTCGCATTCCACGGTAGAAAGAGAGCGCATCGCGTGTCTCACCGTTTCGGCAATAAATACTCTACCCACTATATCATTGGCAACGTCTGCGACCACCTCGGAACGCACAGGAGCGAGATCAATATATACCGCGGACGCATTCACGCGCCCCGTTCTGAAATTATATATATACCTACTTATCGACAAATAAAGAGCACTTCTTATTATTCACTTGACCATTCATCGCTGTTTAATATTTATCGATTATTCACTCTCACTTTTTCGCATTCCTGAATCGACGTATTTTATTTTAAATACAAAACAAATCAAAATCATCACGACGTATCAATCAAGCACCCCGCTAAATTGATGACCCCGAACGAAAAGGAACACAGAATTCGACTAAAGTGAATACAGAGATGTCAACAACATCATCATCAGCACGTCCTACTAGGACACACGCTAAAAACTTAAGGCCTGGAGTTCAAACAGCCTAGAAAATTGTCAGTCAGTACTGTCGCAGAAAACTATAATTTGACGCCACTAGAATGGACAAGACGAACTATAAAGACTTTGTAGATCTTCCGATATGTGATAATAACACTTACGAATGCAGTGTCAAGAAAACCAGTTTAAAACCCGCGCTGGACCAACACCTCGAGTATCAACAAGGTTTTTTTTTCGCTTTGACGAAGGAACAGTATAGATGTTGATGAAGCGAAAGATGTGTCGAGATCCCAAATTCTTGTGCTCATTTCTCTCTGCCTACCCTCTACAGAGAAATGACGTGATGGCATACATGTATCTAATGGCCGCTGCCTCTGTAAACTTATATTCCTCTTACATATTTATTTTGTAATATTGTTAATCACTGTTTAACCTTTCCTTCCCTGTGTTGGGTATCTTCTACGCGTTGCTTCTAATAACCATCAATATCTCTATAAATATAATAAATACAAGGTTAAGATTTTAGGTATTCCTCCATAATATATTTACGCATTGATTTAAAAAATAATATTAATAATAATCAGAATTTATCGACTACATAGAGGTGTTTTGTAAAGATCGAAAACAAATTCGCATTTAAACGCTGCGAGTGCCTCGTCTTGACGATAGGTGAATAGTATGCGGGAAGTGCGACACTATATTCGCATCTCACTCTTGCATACTAGACTGAATTGCGAGGAGCTGAATTGTCTCAACGTCGCAAGCAAAGGCGTAAGCGCCGGGGTATGCGACGGACGTTCCGCGCCACTAGTCGCCTCTAGGCTTGCAAATAGGTTAGACGTACGCCCGTTCCGTGAGCGTTTTTTAATGTTTTCAGATGGTTTTTTAATGTTTTCAGCAAATAAATCTCAATTATTATAATTTTTAACTTCAATTATAATTAATTAAGGGGATTATC
Source organism: Odontocerum albicorne (assembly GCA_949825065.1). Lineage (NCBI taxonomy): Eukaryota > Metazoa > Arthropoda > Insecta > Trichoptera > Odontoceridae > Odontocerum > Odontocerum albicorne. The sequence goes on along the minus strand of OX463853.1, from coordinate 42,518,726 downwards.
TATAAATGTTCTTATTTTTCCGATTTAAAATCGCTAATTTTTGATTGCGTACTCACTACCCAACACCGGAGCACTCGTATTATTTTTATCACCGTAAGGGAAGGGTTAACACTAGTGGGTTCGTATCCCGAGTTAGAGCGGCCTTGAGTCGAGTTAGCTCTCTTAACGGCGCTATATAAATTGTCATAATATTTTTGTTATTTTTATTACTACAAAATATTTTAAATAAATTGATTTCATCAAATGAATAATTTTAATCCAATGAAAAATGTCACTTTCTGAGTTTATTAGAATTTATATATAATCGAAAAATGGATTACTGATTGTCAATAATATATGTCATGTCATTTCAATAGAAATATACTTATTCAGGGTTACGCAAACTTAAAACTGGTGTGCTTTCTAATACCCCGGCAGGGAAACCTTTCCAAACTATAGCAACATTTATTAAATTTGAAAAACAATGAGTGTCGGTCGGGGTACCTATCGTTACAACAGGATGACATTTTCATTCAGGTTTTGAAAATACTTTTTTTTTCGTATTGCATTGTTGATTATTGTTTTTATGGAGGCATCAGCTGTGTTCCTCAATGGGTGGTGTTATTGTTAAAGCAGGAAGAAGTTATCTGGTGCGATGAGCAAGGATTTTATTAATTTGTCATGGAGAGGTTATTTTTCCCGTCGAGAAGGCTTCCGTGCCATAAATTATTATTAAATAATAATTATAATAAATTACAACTTTAAAAGAGGAGCACAATTCAGAACACATACGAGTACGGTGCATGAAATCATTAATGGGTCTTTCAAATTGAGCGGTTTTTTTAATTCTTGGATAAAACACAGATTGCGTCGTGAACTTGCCTAGGTCTTGTGACATTTGAGAAGAGTAATGTATGACATTTATAAAAATGGAGTCGTATACAATACAACAACGCGTTCAAATTGTTGAATTATTTTATGTGTTGTAATCTCCGGAAACGGTGATGTTAATTGGCCACCAAGATCATGTGACCTGACACTGTTGGGACTATTTTCTCTGGGGTTACATGAAAAGCCAGGTCTATAAGAATGACCCCCGATCAATTCCTGAGCTGAAGAACGAAATTATTCGCGTTATTGGTGAATTAGAACCGCAATTATGCCAAAATGTCATTGAAAATTTTGACAAAAGAGTGGACATCTGTGGAGCTGCAAGAGGTGGACATTTGGATGATACTGTTTTTGAATTTATTTATTTAATTAACGACACAACAGTGTCTTTATATACAAATGAACATGTGACAGGTTATACAAGTACTTAAAATTATTAACAAATAATACAACTTTATCTTAAACTAACATGAAGATACAAAAAGCAGTAGAATAAATTAGTCATCGTTTTAAAATTATTTAATAATCTTTGAGAATTTTGTGGGAATTTTATGGATATATATTGAGATATAGAAAACACATGGCCTCATTAGTGGAACGAGATGCAAGTTGTGTTGCAGAATTAAAAGCTTCGCAGGGTTACTCAACTCCAGAGGCAAAATATTGTCCTTAATATTTGGTTTGTATTACGTTATTTATATTAATAAAGGAGAGTACAAAGTTAGTAGCTAAAATGTCATACATTATACTTTAATGACCAATAAAAAGCTTTTGAAATGAAATCAAATTGTGTGTTTTATTCAAGAATTTAAAAATTTTGAATTTAAAAAACCATTCAATTTGAAAGGCCCTTTAGTTAGAGCGCTAAAATATTTATAAAATTAAATACTCAGTTGATAAAATAACAAGTAAGGCAAAATTGAAATGAAACACTAAATAAGATAAAATGTAAATATATTATATAATTATATGAAGTCCTCTCAGTCTGACCTAAGATTTAGAAATTGTTGAAAAAGATCCTCCTAAACTCAACGAAATCTTCATTAAAATATCCACCGAATTAGATATCGAGTTACCGAATCTTTGCATACTTACGAATAAAGAATTGCAATATTTTGTTCAAATATGAAATAAAAAGCAATGGATTTGTAACACAACCCTGTCTTACACCTGTTTTGATAACTCATCACACAAATTATTACCCATGATGAGTCAATGACTTGACAAAAAAAACTTATCGTTACAATCTATAAATGAAATATTTTCAAATCAATTATTTTGAACCGGTAAATATGTGTGGTTTAGTAAATTAGTCTCGAATGGTGGGTAGCTGAAATAAGTCTCGAAAGGTTGGTAGCTGAAATGTTTTAAGACTATAGAAAGGTGGAACAAAAAATTGAACAGCGAATTGCAATAGGAAACAAAGTCAATTGGCCTCTAAAAGATATATATTTAAACCAAGCAATGTTCAGATCTGTTAAAATGATGATTCACAGCAAAATTCTACTCCTACGCTTTCTGACTTTGTGCGTTTCCTTCTTTCAAAATATCATTTATGTTACTTGATCCAATGAGAAAGTGCTACGCTCATGGATTAGCGCTACGCTCATTTATGGATTAGCGCTACGCTAATTTATGTTACTGGATTAGCGCTACGCTCATTTATGGATTAGCGCTACGCTCATTTATGGATTAGCGCTACATTTATGGATTAGCGCTACGCTCATGGATTAGCGCTACGCTCATTTATGGATTAGCGCTACGCTCATTTATGTTAGCGCTACGCTCATTTATGTTACTGTCATGGATTAGCGCTACGCTCATTTATGTTACTTGATCCAATGAGAAAGTGCTACGCTCATGGATTAGCGCTACGCTCAAACAGAGATTGTCTATTGGCCTTTCCAGTTCACCGCTCCTCTTTTTTTACGTCGTCCTTTACTGTTCATGCAGTGAGACTCTGGAATCAGTTACAAACCAACATAAGACTCGCTCTGTCCTTGGCATGCTTTAAAAAGCAACTGAAAAAACTCTTAATTTATAGTCAGTAAAATAACGTGTTTCATTCCTGATTTTCACGTATGTGTTTCATTCCTCACGTATGTGTTTATGGATTTCGTGGGGATGGATAGTCATTTGAATTATTTATGCAACAATGTAATTTGCTTCATTTACTTTTGTCTGGTTGATTGGAAGAGATTGCCGCTTGGTAATAAGCCCGCCAGATTGTATTTGCGATCAAAGTGTTAAATAAACAGATATTTTTGTGTATCCATCTTAGCTGTTTGTGGCAACCTGTCCCAAAATAGGCATTGCTTTACATTCATGTGTTTATTTTATTTAAATGAAAAAAAATTAAATAATCCAGTGGAATTTTAACGACGACGAGGCCAAATTCATCAGCAGCGTTAAATTTCCCGGCTTGGATATAAATTAGAGAGAAACTTAACACGTTGGCGTTCTGTTTGGCCAGTCATTTTATAAATCCATATTATTCTAGAACACGAGCATGGACACGTGTTGGCTTCGTGGATAATTTGGACAAGTTTATCGAAATATCAGATATTTCTATACGTTTGGTTAAATTAATGACACATGTTTCTTTTTTACCTAGTCCATCATCATAAGAGAGCATAAATTTTACATTAAAAAGGTACCACTGTTGTGTCAGCACATTTCTTCCATTTATATGATCATTCCGCATTCATCATCTCAAACAAACAGCTGCGAGCCTCTTAGTTGGCTCTTTGTCACTCAAATAGCGAATATGGAAGAAACAATTGAAAAGAACCGAATAAATGGTGTAAAAATGCATGCTTCTGAAGAAAAATCTATGGGATGCATGCCATAAGGTCGCTATGCGACATTTAAATTTAAATTCAAATGGTTTCTTCCAATCAACCATAAATATATCAATAAAACACTTATTTTATATTTTTGTGTTCACCACTGGTTTATTTTTGAGTTTACTACCGGTTTCGAAGACAACCGTCTTCATCGTTGGGTAAAGATAAACTAAATAGCTAAAAATACATTTCCTGTACAAGTGTATATAATATAAGAGGAATGAGGTAGGGGAAGAGAAGTGGAGAGAGATGTGATTCAATGGTAAATGGGGCGGCGAAAAAATAAAAAATAAACAATATCTTTCGGGCAGGCCAGGGTCTGGATATCCAAGGGGGGGAGGTGGATTTTAAATAGGAAACATATTAAACAGAGGGCTATTATTCAAACCCATTTTAATAATAGCCCTCTGCTTAATATGTTTCCTATTTAAAATCCACCCCCCCCCCCTTGGATATCCAGACGGCCTGCCCGAAATATTCATTTTCATTTTAATTTTTTCCACGCCCCATTTACCATTCAATCACATCTCTCCCCACTTCCCTCCCCTACCCCATTCCTCTTATATTATATACACTTGTACAGGAAATGTATTTTTAGCTATTTAGTTCATCTTCACCTAACGATGAAGACGGTTGTCTTCGAAACCAGTAGTAAACCCAAAAATAAACCAGTGGTGAACACAAAAATATAAAATGAGTGTTTTATTTACCTATTTTTCCTTTTACGTAAATCATGGCACCACAAAATGAACCTATAATCTTTTCGAAGATTCAAGAAACTATAAATATGTTTATGTGGCCTTATGTGAAAGTCAGACTGAAAACATTTTATTTAAAAAAAATGGATTTCGGAAGGAAACGAACGCGCAACCTCCGGATCATAAAACAGGTGTCTTACCGAATAGACCATAAAACAGGTGTCTTACCAACTACACCATAAAACAGATGTCTTACCGACTAGACCATAGAAATCGTCGAATTTAAGCTAAATATTTTATGAGTATTTAGACACAACAGTGTTTTGGAACCAACTTTGATGTATGGAAGGGAAATATTAATGTGAAAATATGATAAAAAGACCGAATATATGCTGCAGAAATAGAAGACCGAATAAATGCTGTGGCAATGTATGATTGAATACGACATTAAGTGATTATTGATGAATGTGAAATAAAGGCTGATGTGTTGAGAGATGAAAAAGAGCAATCTGAGATGGTTTGGGACGTAAAACGAATGGATGGAAGAAAAACTTCTGCTATTTAGACAGTATATTCTTAGATGATGGAAAAGTTACTAGGGATATCGAACGGCGTATAGCGATAGAAAACAAAGTCAATGGTAACTTAAATATACATACTCGAACCAGACTGCATATTAGTACCATGTTTGATGTATGGGAATAAAACATGAAAGTGAAAAAAAAACACAAATGAGGCTAATAAATACTGTGGAAATGCGTACACTGGGAAATAATACATGAGGTTATAATGTATGATAAAATACGGAATGAAGCGATAAGGAATGAATGTGAACTCAAGGTTGAAATGTTGAACGATTTGAAGAAAAGACTTTGAGAATGTTTGGACACGTGGAACGAATAAATAAAGAAAGACTAACAAAATATACAGTGCAAATGTGATTGGAAGGCGTGTGAGAGGAAGACCAAGGAAAGTATGTTTGGATCAAGTGTGTGATATTTTGAAAAAAGGAAATTAGTAGAAACTGTATGAGGTTTTAATGTAGAAGAGGCAAAAGATGTGTGTCGCTATAGGAAAGTCTGACGCTCTTTCTTCTCTGCGTACCGACAACGAGACGGCGTGATGATATGAAAGAAGCGCTTAAAATGAAGAGCTTGAAATAAGATGTTGAAACAGTTCATAAAACCAAAGTTTTGGCATGCCTAAAGAAACAATATTGTTATGTTGTCTTGACATATCTTTGGTGGGCCGAGTTCAGCGATGTCAGGGGCCAAAAGTCAGTAGAATCAGCCGGTCCCCGCGTGGTGGGATGACCATGACCTTGGCAGTGACCCGCTGCCCTCGATCCTTCACGCACACCATTCATTATTTACGACCGACCCACCAAACTACACACTTGTCTTCCGAGTTGTTCCACGTCAACTCTACACGCTTTCCACCTGATCACTTCTCGATTTATAGCTTGTATCTAAGGAGTGCAACAAAAACATATTTTTCTTTTTTTTTTGGCAAAATTGTTATTTTTTTAAATAATTCGATGCTGGTAATTTTTGTCGAATTGCTCAAAATGCTGTGAATTAATTAATTGATTCCTAGCAAAATAGAAAGCAATGCTTGCATTTGGAGCCCACTGGGGGGGGGCACAGGGCTCACTCATGCTAGAAAAGACAGTTTTTTGTACGAGTGAGTTTGGTGTCTATCCATGACTTTATCCTACTCAGTTTTTGCTGGGCATGCTCGGGTCTAACTCGTTAAGCGTAAGAAGAAATCTTCGTCTCCTGGTATTATTCGTGGCCTAGTTAGTAAGACGCTTGTCTCCCAGCCCGGAAGAGGCGGGTTCGATTCCCGTAGGACCCCTTGATTTAAAAAAATCCATTCTGGTGTTAACTTAAGGCCTCTTTAAAATCTTTTTTTTTTAGTCTGGCGTGTTTATTGCCTTGTGGAAATCTCTTCCAACCAACCAGAGAGCTGTTTTAATAGATCCTAAGTGAGAACCAGTCTGGAATCCTATTTAACAAATCTGGGTTCCAGCAGGGATCGAATCCGCAACCTCCGGATCGAAGCCGCAACTTCTGAGCGATTTGCCGCACATACTCGTAAGAAGCACCAAAAGTAAAAAAATACATTCTCAGTTCACTCTGTCTACTGCATTTTACTTGCGACCATTTACTACCTGCTAAAGAGGAATCTCTTCACCATGCAACTCTTCACCGGAAAGCATGAAGTGAGCCGAAATCTCCGAGCATTGAGCAACAGCGATCCACGTATTTCTACAGTCCTTTGTACCGGTGCCGTACAACCGTTGAAATGAAATAAAATACAAATGTATTTTGTAATATTTTTAATTTGCCAATAAAAGTGATATCGATTACTAAGTTGGAGCGCCTTTGAGGAGATTTTGCTCTCTTAACAGTGCTATATAAATAGTTATTTTATTATTATTATTATAACCTCATACGATCTGTATCACTGTGCGTAAGTTGGTCTTGCCGTTAGACTAATTGCTTACACGCTCCTATGACGACATACCTCTTGGGGACTTCATAGGACCTTCTGCGTCTCGTGTTGGGACGGCGTAACTCACATCAATAATTGGAATCAATTATTATTGGTCCGGTGACGATGTTACAGGTGTGCGGAAAGATCAATAACAAGGAACCTTATAGAGATCTATAAGACGTTTTTGATTATTTGTTTTTTAATAGAGATTGTGGCCTAGTAGTAAAGAAAGCAAATCGCACAAGGAAATTCTATCAAGCAGATGTTCGATAACTTGGACGACTGTAAAAGTTACGTAGAGAAGTTCTATGATAAAAAAGGCAAACAGTTCTGAGATAATGAAATTATAAATTTGCCTGAAAGAAGATTTAAATGGAGAATATATTATTTAATCAAGTTAACAATTTAAATAAAGAAATTTGCTTTTATTTTTCCTTAAAAAGCAAACGAATTATTTGTCTAACCCATAGGTTCTCAAGGTGGGCGATAACGCCCCTTTTTGGGCGTTTGAGACTTTCAGAAGGGCAGTAGAAAACCCAGAGAAAATAAGGGGGTGTTGAGATCAGAAATAACTCGTTGAATGACAGTTATTTAGTCAGTTTTGCATTGCCAATGATGAAGATTTGTGTCTAAGATTTATTTTCAACCTATGAAAGTACGATCATATAACTTCATACCAGAAGGCATTGAACTGGTTGAATGTTAGAAATAGACGCCAAATTCACATACTGTCTCTATTGTATAATATCCTTAACTGTCCCGCCGCACCGTCTTATCTCGCCGAAAATTTTCAGCGTCTTTCCAATCATGGATTAGCGCTACGCTCAAAAAGAGATTGTTTATTGGCCTTTCCAGTTCATCGCTCTTCTTTCTTTACGTCGTCCTTTACTGTCCATGCAGTGAGACTCTGGAATCAGTTACAAACCAATATAAGACTCGCTCCGTCCTTGGCATGCTTTAAGAAGCGACTGAAAAAACTCTTAATTTCTAGTCAGTAAAATAACGTGTTTCATTCCTGATTTTTCTTTTCCTTTCCTCTCCACCATCCTTTCCTTTCCTTTTGATTGATGATATCTCACTTTATATGAAAAATAATGTTCGGGTGATTGTCCGTCTTTGTGGGATTCGTGGGCATGTTCTCGCGTATATGTTTATGGATTTCGAGAGGATGGATAGTCATTTGAATGATTTATGCGACCACGTAACTTGCTTAATTTACTTTTGTCTGGTTGGTTTGAAGAGATTGCCACTTGGCAATCAGCTCGCCAGATTGTATTGCAATAAAAGTGTTAAATAAATAAATAAAAAGATTTCAAACGGTTGTTTTTAAGTAAAATCGAGCCTTATATTAACAAACTCCCTAAAATGCATCAAATTCAACCTTCTCATTAAATAAGTTATAAATTCAATGTCTTTTGAATGTTAATAAAAATACTTTTCAATATAATTAAGTATGCTTGTGTTTTAATTGTTCAAATTGAAACAGACTTCTTTAAACTCAGAAATAGGCTAGGGCCATACCATACCATACCATATCCTATCTTACGACTATAGTATATAATATTACACGTTTAAATATAATCGTGGCAATAGCTGGTTCAGATTCGCAATTAAAAAAAATTGGGAGGCTTTAGAAAAAAAAAATATTCTCAAAGTGGGCGGTGGGCAAAATAAGGTTGAGAACCTATGGTCTAACCTAATATATTTTTACACATAATTTAGCATATTTTGGTTGATTGGAAGAGATTGCTACATGGAAATAAGCTCGCCACGCTGTACTGTATAGTCATCGTTGTTGGACCTCGTACTCTAGGATCCTCTCGCCATTTGAGCTGGAAAGCGAAGCAGTACCGTGAAGTTTGTTTTCAGTGAGTGAGCCGTTGTACACTAGCCTCACCAACCAATCGCTGTACTGGATCCGATGTGAGACGATCGGTGCACACCGGCGGGCTTTTTTTCTCTTTTATTGAAAAAAATATATATGACCGAAATCATAAGTATCTTTAAACCTCCGAATACTAGATAGAAAAAATACTTCTATCATTCGAGGGGAGTAGCACAGCGCGGGTTTCGAACCGACGGCGTTCCGCACGGAAGACAGCGCGTTCTCGCGCGGTCATGTATAGATCATTCAGCCAAAAGACTCATTTTGCAATAGTGTAAGTAACACTCTCTGTATTACACAACTTATGTAGTGGTATTGGTTTTAGAATGCCACACGATTGGTTCGCGCAAAGCGCACATTTGTATTGTTGTTAAAATACTCGGTGATTAGAAAAACACTACCATGTCGAAATTAAGAGTGCGATTTTTGTCTAATGTAATGTATAATTCATAATTTTACGAAAGCTCAGAATGTACTTTGTTATAACTTAAAGTTTCCTAGAATTTAGTATCACTCCATCCACTATTATTTTAAAACTTTACTATTTGGCACTGTAATTATGATACATTAATATGTTAAATAATCTTACATACAATAATAATTGTATTTTTATGTGCAATCTAATTAAAGCTGGCGAACATTTTTACTTTATAATACTTGTACTTATATTTATTTTTAATCTTGAAAAATTTCATTCTTGTTATTTAATGTTTCCTAGAATCTGCCATGCCTAAACAATTAATATGTGAAGTAAACTTACTTCCATTTTATTTTTATGATTATTACAATTTAAGCTGACAGCATTTTTAATTTACAAAACTTGTATGTTCGTTTCAATGTTTGAATATAAAATATTATTTTTATGCTTTTTCACTTCATTAAAAAAGTAAAGTGACAAGTTTTTGTAAATGCACTGTTACTCACACTATTGCAAAATGACTCTTCTGGCTGAATGATCTATACTGTATGTTTATATAAAGAAAATGTAATACCAGATGCGTTCTTCTTCCTCTTCTTTTAGGCCTGTTGGCCTGTTATGGTCCTGCATAATATTTTCCCTCTTGTGACGTCGACTGCCAGTTGTCTTTCTATCTTTTGGGAGGTCGTCCTGGAGGTCTGCTTCCTTGGGGGATAATGTCCCTGGCCATCCTTACGGACAGTATTTTATATGTGCGTTCGATTATTCTATGAATATTTTATATCACGCAAATAAGCCTGAGGTTGAGACCTTGTAAAAGTTCATTTAAAATTTCAAACAATTTTCAACCCTTAATACTGGTTCAATGTAAAATAATAGAACTAGAAAGGGGTGAAATTATATTTAAATGCTTCCTCCTATATCATTAATCATCCCCTTCACTGGGCTGGGGAGGGGAGGGGGTTGGATAGCTGGTTCCAATAAATCAATTTGTCAAGCAAGACTGAGCGCTGAGCGCCTAACACTAAACTAAGCCAAGGGATCAGTACACATTTGACCATCTCCATGACAGTCTCATTGGCCGTGATTGTTGGTAATAAATACTAACGTAAGCAGTTACATACCATCATGCCGTTTACCTGCTGGGTAAGCAGAGAACAGAACGCTAGACTTTCCTATATCAACACACATATTTCGTCTCTTTTACTCTTTACATACACCTTCTCAAAATGTGGATGCACCGGAGAATGCAACGGGTACCCTGCACGGATATGGTCAGCAACACAAGGATTCTTCAAAGAGCCAAAGTTGATAGAGAGTTGCTGACTAATATTAAAATCCGAAAGGTGTCCTATTTGGGTCATGTACATGAGAAAAGTACAAATTACTGCACCTGATCATCCAAGACAAAATAGAGGGTCGAAGAGGTGTTGGCAGGAGGAAAATCTCCTGGCTTCGCAATATACGTGATTGGACTGGTATAAGGAGCGTTGAGGATCTTTTTTGGGCTACCGGGGACAAAGATGCCTACTCTCAGGTGATATTCAACGTTGGGGGGACCTGACATGACAATGGGAAGAAGAAGATACACCTTCTCATACAACTTAACGATTTTTCTACGTTTCCTTATTTTGAAATATCTTTCACTTGATTCAACCATACTTTTATTGGTTTTCTTCTACCACACCTTTCATTTGCAATTATACTATATGTATATACAGACTCACAAAACAAATAAACAGAACAAATGTGAGTAGAAGGTGGGGTAGAAGAAAAACAAGGAAATTATATCATGAAAGAAAGAAATGTAAAAAGTCAGAAAAAACGTGGGAGTCGTATGATAAGGTGTATGGATGTAAAAGACGAAGGATGTGTGTTGGGTATAGTGTACAATTAATTGACTTCAGAAACATAAAAAAAACAGATGTAGCTTAATGAAACAGATCGGCAGAGGACTAACGTCACTGGGGATTAACTTACGCTAGCGTAGGTAGACATTGCGGCTGCATCTAGTCAATGCAGAGTGCGGAATTTTCCGACCATTTCATTAATTATTCTCGCTTGTCCCTCCAGCATGTAATCGTTGCTTCTACGTCATATGTTGTCGGATCACATCAAAATATTTCCGTTTTGAAATATTATTTCCAGCGTTTATGTAAAGGGTATTTCAAATTGATCGTTTTTTTTTAATTTTTGGATAAAACTTAGATGGCGTCGCAAACTTGACTGAATCTTGTGACATTTGAGAAGTGTAATGTATGACATTTATAAAAATGGAGTCGTATAGAATACAACAACGCGTTCAAATTGTTGAATTATTTTATGTATTGTAATCTCCGGAAACAGTGATGTTAATTGGCCACCAAGATCATATATTCTGACACCGTTGGACTATTTTCTCTGGGATTACGTGAAAAGCCAGGTCTATAAGAATGACCCCCAATCAATTTCTGAGCTGAAGGACGAAATTATTCCGGTTATTGGGGAGTTAGAACTGCAATTATGACAAAATGTCGAAAATTTTGACAAAAGAATGGACATCTGTGGAGCTGCAAGAGGTGGACATTTAGGGGATATAGTTTTTTGTGTTTAAACGTCATACATTATACTTGAATGACCAATAAAAAGTTTTTTGAAATCAATGCAAATTGTGTGTTTTAATTCAAGAATAAAAAAATTAGAATTAAAAAAACCGCTCAATTTGAAAGACCCTTTATAAACACATATAGTATATTTAGAAAACCTCCGTCCTAGTTGTTAAGATGTATCTTACAGCCCGGGGGTTGCAGGTTCAATTTCAGTTTCAGTCATATTTTCATTTAAGGCCTCATTAACATTTTTTTCGTTGGTTGTAAGAGTTTGCAACATGACAATAATCCCACCAGGCTGTGCTGCACATAACAAAAGTTTAATTCAATAATAATAAATAGTCCGGAACACATGTATGTATTTTTTATTACTTACTTCATTCAAAAACGTGTCGAATGTGTAATATTATAAAAAGTACAGCAAATTTAATAGTACAGCAATTTTTTCCATCCATTGTTTACCCAAATTACAAAATTTTTTTTTTGTTAGTTTGAAAATGTAATAAACTAAGTTCGATGCTTAATGCTCTGTTCCTACTGCAAACAAAAATAAACTACAAACAAAATGTTACACAGTCAAATACTGCAAGTGATATTTGGGCGCATTCTGCCTCAATAGTTGGTTTAAATTAATTAAATTTTTTTGATTTTCAGACATTCTTCAGCAGGTTTTCAGCGACAAATGTTATTTTGGGCATACCCCAATAAAACAAGTCCAGTGGCGTGAACGCGAGGGTTATTCGAAACAAGTCCTAACATCATGAGGGTTATTGATACATACTTGTATTTAATTTTTTTTATTATCATAAAATATTTTTTATTAATTAAAAATAAAGAAAATATAAAATCATTAATGCCTATTACTCGTAATTAATTATTGTTCATTGTAATTAAAATTAATGCCTATCACTCGTAATTAATTATTGTTCATTGTAATTAAAATTAATGTCTATCACTCGTAATTAATTATTGTTCATTGTAATTAAAATTAATGCCTATCACTCGTAATTAATTATTGTTCATTGTAATTAAAATTAATGTCTATCACTCGTAATTAATTATTGTTCATTGTAATTAAAATTAATGCCTATCACTCGTAATTAATTATTGTTCATTGTAATTAAAATTAATGTATGTCACTCGTAATTAATTATTGTTCATTGTAATTAAAATTAATGTCTATCACTCGTAATTCATTATTGTTCATTGTAATTAAAATTAATGCCTATCAATCGTAATTAATTATTGTTCATTGTAATTAAAATTAATGTCTATCACTCGTAATAAATTATTGTTCATTGTAATTAAAATTAATGCCTATCACTCGTAATTAATTATTGTTCATTGTAATTAAAATTAATGTCTGTCACTCGTAATTAATTATTGTTCATTGTAATTAAAATTAATGCCTATCACTCGTAATTAATTATTGTTCATTGTAATTAAAATACCAAATTCATTAATTTATTTTAGTACTAAACACATCCACATTAGTATTGCGCACATACTGAAATTCGGATTTTAGAAATCAATCGGGACTTCGGGCTTTAGACCAACTGGATGGTATTAAATTTCATTATATTTCATCTTACATGTTGGCAATATTAACAACACGCATGTGGTGCGTGTTAATAATATTGCCAGGCGAACTCTTTCACCAGACTATAAGACCCCTTTTTTGTGGTTGCCATCGGGAATTAAACATGAAAACTCCAGGTGGAAGTTTTACTAACAAGGCAACGAAGGTCGCCAATTCACTAAATAATTTAAGTACATAATCACAATCAAAAAACACTAAAAAATATTTTTATATCCGTCATCTGATCGCTACTCTAGTGATAGTTCACTTGTCAGAAAACTGTTCCTGAATTCGTCATTATCTATATTATAATGAACTATCTTAGAATAAAATAAGACTAAAAGGAGCTGAATAAATGCTGTAGAAATGCTTGCACCGAGAAGAATACATATGTAACAGAATACACGTGTGACGGAATACACGTGTGACGGAATACACGTGTGACGGAATACACGTGTGACGGAATACACGTGTGATGGAATAAACGTGTGACGGAATACACGTGTGACGGTATACACGTGTGACGGTATACACGTGTGACGGAATACACGTGGGGCGGAATACACGTGTGACGAAACACACGTGTGACGGAATACACGTGAGACAAAATACATGTGTGACAGAATACAAGTGTGACAGAATACGGAATGAAATGAATAATATGTGAACTCAAGGATGATTTCTTGAGGCTTTCACTTAAAGTTCATAAATATCTTTCTCGTTGATTGGAAGAAGTAGCAGCATGGCAGTAATTACAGAGGGTTGTACTATGTGTAAGGAAAGTTTTATATTATGCATGATTCACTCGGGCGCTGCTATAGCTGCCAGAAGTGATTCGTTTATTAATAATAGAGTTAGAGCGTCATTGAGGAGAGTTTGCTCTATAAACGGTACTATTCAAAAACTTTCTTTGACTTTATATATGTATGTATGTCATCATCATCATCATTGTCAACCAGGGTCGATCCACTGCCGGATGAAAGTTTCCCCAAGTTGACACCAAAAAGTTCGATTTTTGCTCGTTGATGCCATGTGATGCTGCCATGCTTCCTGATTTCATATATCCAGTGTACCTTCGATCTTCTTCTGGGTCTCTTTATGCCTCTTGGGTACCAATGGACCATTTCAGATGTCCATCGGGAGTCTGAAATTCTGGCTACGTATCCTGCCCATTGCCACTTCATTGTATGTACTCAACAGTAAAGGAATAATACGATTATATGAGATATAATAATTCCATTGTTTCCGCTTACATTTCGGTCTGAATATATTTGTTTTGATTAACAACGAGCAAATCAACATGGAAGCACTATCGCAAGAAACTAATTATAAAACAGTTACCCCGTTTATTGTATTATTATATTATATGTTACTAACTCATTCGCTATTCATTATCCAGTGTAAGTAAACAACTCAACTAGAGATAAATAAATTAATGCTTTAAACCAGAGCCTCTTTTACTAACAGGCAAACCAAGGCATATGTCTAGGGCCGTCAAGCCAAAGAGGGCGCCCAAACATTATAACAATATGTTGTTTATAGTTAAGGCATTAACGTTGTGGAGGTTTAAAGACATTGTAATTTATTTTTATCAAACACTATTTATTCCACTTTTTTTGTAACGGTATAACCCTACCGGTTTCAAGGCTTTCACCTCATCTTCAGGGGAGCACAAACAAGACTAAATTATGTTCGAACTGGTACCGGTATACATGCTTCAACGGTTGGGGACATTCGGGTTGGGGACTGAGGGCTGAGGGAGGCATGGGACGAGCGGAGAGATTTTTGGTATATATGTGTTTACCAGATATTCGCATCGATGTACTGACTTACAAATTTCTAGGGACTCTAATCTGTTAGAGTTTATTGATTTGACTCCACTCCCAAATATCGTTCAAATCTGACTAAAGGATTAGACAGTCATCACAGGAATAAATTAGTCTATAGGCCTTCAAATCATCAGCCTAGAATATGAACCAAAATACGCTTTTTACCAATTCAATATAATT
This sequence comes from Odontocerum albicorne, assembly GCA_949825065.1. Taxonomy (NCBI): domain Eukaryota; kingdom Metazoa; phylum Arthropoda; class Insecta; order Trichoptera; family Odontoceridae; genus Odontocerum; species Odontocerum albicorne. The sequence continues at coordinate 42,503,334 of OX463853.1, read as the reverse complement.
AATAATAATTAAGAAGGACGTAGGCCCCAAATTCGACCCTTGGGAGCCCCCTGAATATGTTTTGAAGTAAACAAATTTATATAACTCATATGAGATTAATTTTCTCCTGTCGGTTAAGTAATCGAAAAATAAATCAATCAAGTTATTTGCGACTCCAAAACTGTCAATTTTATCAAAAGCAATTTGTGGTTTACACAGTTGAAAGGCAATAAATAAATTGTAATTTGAGCAAAACTTGATTTCGTCATCCAAAGTTCTCGAAACATAATCATTGAAGACCATGAAGTAAGATTCAGTAGACCTTTTTTCATGGAGCCATGTGGCTCTTGTATAATTTTTGGATTAACATTGGGTCTAAGTATTTAATCCATCGTCATCTCCAAGAGCTGAGCGATATAAGATAAAATTGTAACGGGTGTTTAATAACTGATTTATTTTTTTGTAGTCTGATTAATGAATATGTATTACTTTTGTCTTATTCATATGCAAATTTAGTATGTGAACGAAATCGAATTATTTTTAAGCAGATCTTAAAAAAGCTAACCGTATCCGCAAAAACTTAATATTTCAGTAGATCTTAACCTTTCCTTCCCTGTGTTGGGTATCTTCTACACGTTGCTTCTAATAACCATCAATATCTCTATAAATATTATAAATACAAGGTTAAGATTTTAGGTATTCCTCCATAATATATTTACGCATTGATTTAAAAAATAATATTAATAATAATCAGAATTTATCGACTACATCGAGGTGTTTTGTAAAGATCGAAAACAAATTCGCATTTAAACGCGGCGAGTGCCTCGTCTTGACGATAGGTGAATAGTATGCGGGAAGCGCGACACTATATTCGCATCTCACTTTTGCATACTAGACTGAATTGCGAGGAGCTAAATTTTCTCAACGTCGCAAGCAAAGGCGCATGCGCCGGGGTATGCGACTGACGTTCCGCGCCACTAGTTGCCTCAAGGCTTGCAAATAGGTTAGACGTACGCCCGTTCCGTGAGCGTTTTTTAATGTTTTCAGCAAATAAATCTCAATTATTATAATTTTTAACTTCAATTATAATTAATTAAGGGGATTATCTATGAATGTTCTTATTTTTCCGATTTAAAATCGCTAATTTTTTATTGCGTACTCACTACCCAACACCGTAACACGCGTATTATTTTTATCACCGTAAGGGAAGGGTTAAAAAAACTAACCGTATCCCTGCAAAGTCAATATTTCAGACAGATCTTAAAAAGATAACCATATCTCCCCAAACGTTCATATTTCAGGCAGACTTTAAAAAGCTAACAGTCTCTGCCCAAAGTATAAAAGAAAAAACCTCAAAACCAATTTTTAGATCAAAATTTGACTAAGAAATTACAATTTACGAGCCTCATAATTTCATATGAAAATCCATTCGATGACGCTTACAAACGCGTTGCCTCATATTTATTGTTCGATTGATATTCAAGTTTCCGTAATGATGTTCCATGACCTATGTGTTGTGCCCCATGACCCATGACCCAGAACTACGCGATCTATCGACCAAAATACACGAGCAGTTCAAGTTCATTTCTCACCCACTGCCCTGCCCTTAATGGTAATGGCCACCGGGCACCGGGCACCGGGCGGCTATAAATAGTGCTGAGCCACGCTAATCTCAGTTCCTTACATAACCGGAACACGATGTCGTGTATATTTGCCAGTTTTAAACCTATCTAGAATTTTTCCATATCTAGCAGCACTCTAGCTCAGTGTTTCCCAAGCTGTGGTACACGAAATATTTAAAATTGAACGCGTTGGAACTTTTCTCCGTTTTTGTATGAAATAAACTTTTCAGTGCTTGTGAACATAAAAACAAAAACAATACGATTTATTTATTTATTTTCAAAACAGGCTTAGCACAATTACTTTGAAAAATACAAGACATTAAAAAAGAAGAAAAATTACATAGAAAAAAACCTAAAAAATTATATAAAATAAAAAATAATGCATATGCATACAAACGACTATATACACACAAACATATGATACACATATATTCAGTCACTTGAGTATGTTGATGAGTGCTTTCTAACGCACTCAATCTAAGAAGAAAATTTACTTTTGCTTTTGGTAATGTGATATGAAATATATCAATATCCGAAGCAGTCCCGTTCAGAAGAGTTAAGGCCCTTCCAACAGGCATAGCGGCTGGAAGACCCGTTCTTGCGTATATTATTGAGAACAGTTCTTGCCGGTGCAGTCTAGTGTAATTGTTAGAAACGTTTAACGCTAATCTTTGTAGTAATGCTGGACAGCCCACAACTACTCGAACGAGTTTGACAACGTATACCAGGAGACGCAGATCTCTTCTTACGCTCAAGGAGTTATACCCGAGCATGCCCAGCAGGAACTGAGTAGGATAAAGCCATGGATAGACACCGAACTCACTCATATAGAGATATCGTAGATATTTTTTTGTACTTTCTCCACCATGAGCGAGTTCTGCGCCCCCACCGGGTTCCAAATGCAAGCATTGCTTTCTAGTTTGCTACGGATCAATGAATTAAACAACGTTTTGAGCACCAATTGGTTTTCAAACGACTTAGAGATTCTCATAACAAATCCTAGAGTTTTATAAGCTGAGTTGCACATAACTTATATGTGAGGACCAAACGCGATTTATGTTAAAGTCCATGTTTACTTTAAGACTACAAACATCGTTAGCAATAATAAAAGAAAAAAATATATAGCGCCGTTAAGAGCAGAGGCTCTCCTCAAGGGAACACTGATTAGAATATGATCACAAGGATTTATTTCCCAACATACTATTGTATATAAACAGTTTAAATCATTTGTACAAATTTGTACAATCATTTCAAATTATTTGTACTTTCCCAACAAATGAACAGTTTAAATCATTTGTACTCGTATATATCTGCATTCTGCATTTTTAAGAAGATACAAAAACTTTACTTTTAATTAACTTATTATTTATATACTCGTACAATACAATATTTTTAAGAAAAAAAATTGGCTAAGGCTATTTTTCAATTGACAAAATAAATAACACTTGCGTATCAAAGTAACATATGTTATTTAAGAAAATATAACATATAAACATCTTCTCAAAATAACAATTCTGGTTACAAACGAGAATATCTTTCTGGTTATAAACGAGTACATCTTTCTTGTTACAAACGAGTATATCTTTCTGGTTACAAACGAGTATATCTATCTGGTTACAAACGAGTATATCTTTCTGGTTACAAACGAGTTTATCTTTCAGGTTACAAACGAGTATATATTTCTGGTTACAAACTAGTATATCTATCTGGTTACAAACGAGTATATATTTCTGGTTACAAACGAGGATATCTTTCTGGTTACAAACGAGTATATATTTCTGGTTACAAACGAGTATATCTATCTGGTTACAAACCAGTATATATTTCTGGTTACAAACGAGTTTATCTTTCAGGTTACAAACGAGAATATATTTCTGGTTACAAACGAGTATATCTTTCTGGTTACAAACGAGTATATCTATCTGGTTACAAACGAGTATATCTTTCTGATTACAAACGAGTTTATCTTTCAGGTTACAAACGAGTATATATTCCTGGTTACAAACGAGTATATTTATCTAGTTACTAACGAGTATATATTTCTGGTTACAAACGAGTATATCTTTCTGGTTACAAACGGGTTTATATTTCTGGTTACAAACGAGTATATATTTCTGGTTACAAACGAGTATATCTATCTGGTTACAAACCAGTATATATTTCTGGTTACAAATGAGTTTATCTTTCAGGTTACAAACGAGTATATATTTCTGGTTAAAAACGAGTATATCTATCTGATTACAAACGAGTATATCGTTCTGGTTACAAATGAGTTTATCTTTCAGGTCACAAACAAGTATATATTTTTGGTTACAAACGAGTATATCTATCTGGTTACAAACGAGTATATATTTCTGGTTACAAACAAGGATATCTTTCTGGTTACAAACGGGTATATATTTCTGGTTACAAACGAGTATATCTATCTGGTTACAAACCAGTATATATTTCTGGTTACAAACGAGTTTATCTTTCAGGTTACAAACGAGTATATATTTCTGGTTACAAACGAGTATATCTATCTGGTTACAAACGTTAAAAACGAGTATATCTATCTGATTACAAACGAGTATATCGTTCTGGTTACAAACGAGTTTATCTTTCAGGTCACAAACAAGTATATATTTTTGGTTACAAACGAGTATATCTTTCTGATTACAAACGAGTATATATTTCTGGTTACAAACGAGTATATCTTTCTGGTTACAAACGAGTATATCTTTCAAAATATCAAATGATGCACGAATACACTGTCCATGTAGTAAGACTCTGGAATCAGTTACAAACCAATATAAGACTCGCTCCGTCCTTGGCATGCTTTAAGAAGCGACTGAAAAACCTCTTAATTTCTAGTCAGTAATATAACGTGTTTCATTCCTAATTTTTCTTTTCCTTTCCTCTCCACCATCCCTTCCTTTCCTTTTGATTGATGATATCTCACTTTATATGAAAAATAATGTTCGGGTGACTGTCCGTCTTTGTGGGGTTCGTGGGCATGTGCTCACGTATGCATTTATGGATTTCGTGGGAATGGATAGTCAATTGAATGATTTATGTGACCACGTAACTTGCTTCATTTAGTTTTGTCTGGTTGGTTAGAAGAGATTGCCACCTGGCAAGAAGCCCGCCAGATTGTATTTGCAATAAAAGTGTTAAATAAATATACTCGTACATACGAGTAATATACGATATAACACAGAAAAAAAATAAAAAAGCAATTAATTGAATTTTTAATCAAATAAATAAAACTCAATTTTTTATTCTGTATTCACCACTTATTCTGTTTTTTTTTTCAACCCTCTCCTATACCTATTACAATTAGAAAAAAAAATGACGTAATTTAGTTCAACTTCACCTGACGAGGAAGACGGAGGGGTTTGAAACCGGCAGTGAACTCAAATAAAACATTGTTATTTGTTTTATCAAACACTGTTTATTCCACTTGTTTTAACGATATAACCCTACCGGTTTCAAGGCTTTCCCCTCATCATCAGGGGAGAACAAACAAGATTCCCCTGATGATGAGGTGAAAGCCTTGAAACCGGTAGGGCTATACCGTTACAAAAAGTGGAATAAACAGTGTTTGATAAAACAAATTACAATGTCTTTAAACCTCCACAATGTTAATGCCTTAACTATAAATATATACTAATAAAACAGTCATGAATACAAAATAAAAATAAGTGTTATATTTCTTTTATTAAAAAAATATAAACATGACACCATAAAGTGGATCAAACGTCTTTTCGAAAATTCAAGAAAGCGATTAATTAATCTCAATTCAAAATACGAGCCGGAATAAATAAAATCCCTCTCAATGATAACGAGAATGCGACATTACTAACAAAACACTTATGACAAAACGGAACAACCCATTTAAGACCTAAGATTGAGGAAATGCCGGAGAAAAGCTTTCTTTAATTCAATAATTTTCATATTAAACATATCTACTAGGCCAGACTGGAGTAACATACTATAACTAGTGTATTCTCGCGATTGACAACAAATTACGACCTGCAACTGCTGTTAGCGAATTGCTATTGGCACATTTTAATTGCAGGAGTATGGAAACCGATTTTAACCAAATGGTGGATATTAACGATATTGTGAATAACCTTATAAAGAAACATCAAATCGATTATAATCCTTCTTTCTAAGAAGAAAGTTTAAAAAGGCGGTTGTAATTAAATAAGAAAGTGTTGCAAAATACTGACACAATACCTACAATATCCTGAATTAATTTTGTGAAAAGTGGGGCGTGCCGGTAAAATACATATATGTAAAGAAGTATGCGCTTATTGTAAGTTTGGAAAACACTGCTCCAGCTTCATAGATCATGATATTTCTTTGCGTTTTCTTCGCGGCTGTTTCCGCGCGAGCTTTTCTTCGCATTGCGATTTTATATTTTCATTGAAATTTGTTTTATCAAACACTGTTTATTCCACTTTTTGTAACGGTATAACCCTACCGGTTTCAAGGCTTTCACCTCATCATAAGGGGAGCCACAAACAAGATTGAATTCTGTTCGAATTGGTACCGAGATACACGTTTCTAACGGTAAACATTCGGGTTGGGGACTGGGGGTTGAGGGAGGCATGGGACAACCTCGGCGAGCAGCTGAGAGATTCTTGGGTTATATGGTATGTGTTTGCCAGATGTTCACCTCGATGCACTGACTTAGAAATTTCTAGGGCCTCTAATCTGTCCAATTTATTTCCGTTACTAATGTTAGGTAAGAATTTGGCATCATCGATATAAAATGTATGGTTTTCACGGTGACAATGATTAATCATTTCAGAATAAATTAGAGGATTTGTTAAGGTGAATTTGTGTTCACGAAATCTCTTTTCAAAAGATCTTCCTGTCTTTCCTATATAGAAATTATCACAGTCAGGACATAAAAGTTAATACACACCAAGTTTATCTCACAGTCAGCACATAAAACTTAATACACACCAAGTTTATCACAGTCAGCACATAAAAGTTAATACACACCAAGTTTATCACAGTCAGCACATAAAACTTAATACACACCAAGTTTATCACAGTCAGCACATAAAAGTTAATACACACCAAGTTTATCACAGTCAGCACATAAAATTTAATACACACCAAGTTTATCACAGTCAGCACATAAAAGTTAATACACACCAAGTTTATCACAGTCAGCACATAAAACTTAATACACACCAAGTTTATCAGTCAGCACATAAAAGTTAATACACACCAAGTTTATCACAGTCAGCACATAAAACTTAATACACACCAAGTTTATCACAGTCAGCACATAAAAGTTAAAACACACCAAGTTTATCACAGTCAGCACATAAAACTTAATACACACCAAGTTTATCACAGTCAGCACATAAAAGTTAATACACACCAAGTTTATCACAGTCAGCACATAAAAGTTAATACACACCAAGTTTATCACAGTCAGCACATAAAAGTTAATACACACCAAGTTTATCACAGTCAGCACATAAAAGTTAATACACACCAAGTTTATCTCACAGTCAGCACATAAAACTTAATACACACCAAGTTTATCACAGTCAGCACATAAAAGTTAATACACACCAAGTTTATCACAGTCAGCACATAAAAGTTAATACACACCAAGTTTATCACAGTCAGCACATAAAATTTAATACACACCAAGTTTATCACAGTCAGCACATAAAAGTGAATACACACCAAGTTTATCACAGTCAGCACATAAAACTTAATACACACCAAGTTTATCACAGTCAGCACATAAAAGTTAATACACACCAAGTTTATCACAGTCAGCACATAAAAGTTAATACACACCAAGTTTATACCACCATGAAATTTCTTCGAGACTTCTTCGCGGCACTTTCCGCGCAAGCTTTTCTTTGCATTTCGAGTTTATATTTTCACTTGAACACATATCTTTGTGAGTTTTTTTTTATATAAAAAGGCAGTTTTGATTTCGAATGTCTCGCAATAAAATTTGCGAAGTTTGCTATATAAAGATTCGCGACGGCGACAAAGCATAACCCGTCTAACATACTTTTCTCTAGTATAGATCTTTCACGATATTACTCGAATGTTTGAACTCCAGGCCTTAAGCCGATTTATAAATATATTTACTGCACTTTCAGACATGTTCCTTCATCCGTGACGTCGGACATCAAAACCGTTGTCCTATGAGCAGTTTCTTCTTCGTTACTACGTGCCATCGCGCTCATAAAATATAAAGAAGATTTATATATTCTAGTGTTAATCGCGCTGGATGTGGACTTATTTTGTCTCCCATAACAGCGTGGGTGGTGGAGGGATTTAACTGACCACATCTCTATATTATGTTGAACTTCGAAATCGAGCATTGAGACCTGTCACCTAGGTTATGAACAGGGCCAAATATAAAGTCAAACCAGGCCAACACGTCAGTTTTTTGACAAGGCCTTTCGTGTTGCTGGAATTATTTAGTGAAATAGTCTGCCTGTGGAACTGCGCACGAACCATAATCTGGAATATATTTGGAGGTTTTCGCGATTTTTCATATCAGTACTACATGGTGGCGCAGAGGAAACGCATGTTTTTGAATGGCTAGTATTTTGCAAAGAGAGGAAACGCATGTTTTTCATTTAAGCATAACTATTTATTTTCAAGGTTTTTTTTTATTAATACAGGTAAATGAAGTAATAATATTGCACCTTTAAATTAATTGTGAAAAATAATGTCAGATAAGTGTTGCCCTTCTTCCCCCACTGAAAGTTTCTATTCGTCAAGAAATCGAAGGAATACTGTTATGGCCTTTTGCAACGAAAACACTTTTAGAATTTCAACGTGTAGTTTTATTTGTATGAAGGTTGAATTACATTGATGTATAATATTAACAGTATTACATAAATAGTAATAGCTATGATCTTTACAAAGTAGTGGCTTTAAGAATAGTGATGTCGCCTCAAATATGGCGTCCTATTTAAAGCAAAGATAGCTATACCACGACCCTTCGTTAGATTATGAAGGAATGTGTCGGGCATGTTATGTTGGCCCTTTAAGGTCAAATCGATATCGGTGATTTATCCATCGCAGCTTACCCATTTAGTGATATTTAATCTTTATTGAATTTGGGCAGACGAGACGATAAACTTAAACATAATACATTGAAGTTAAATTGACACTAATGTGATAATGCTAATATTTATAGGATCTAGTACATGGTTAGTATCGATAAGTTTGACAAGGGTATAATATAACTTAAAATATTTATTTGAATGTGGATAAAAATATCGATAAGATAACATCGGTTTTGGTGTTTATATCGTGTTACAGATAATGCTAATATTTATAGGTTCTTAGATAAGTGGAACATTGGTTGCGTTGAGGGTGAATGTATAGATAAGATTAGCATGCGCTGGCAGTAGATACATGACAATATCAAAAGAAATGTTTGTGAGAGTGATGTATAACTGTCAAGAGAGGATGCAGATATGTGACCGCGAAAAAGGGCAACACTTGACTGACATTATTTTTCCCAATTAATTTAAAGGTGCAATATTATTACTTAATTTACCTGTATTAATCAAAAAATTATCTTGAAAATAAACAATGTTATGCTTAAATGAAAAACATGCGTTTCTTCTCTTTGCCAAATAGTAGCCATTCAAAAAACATGTGTTTTCTCTGCGCCACCCTATATAAGGTCTTCGGAAGTGTTGTACCGTGTGGTTTAGATTATGATGCCGTTGCGGTTTTCATCTTCAGGGCTTGTTTATAGTGTAATGACGAAGTGGGCTACACGCAAAGTTTGAAGATAAAAACTGCAACGTTGTCGAAACGTCAACATCATAAGTCAAACCACACGGTACACCATTCCGAAAGACCTCGAACAACTGAAAATCTGGAAGCATGAAGGAGATTTTTTTTCTTTATGCGACAAGTTATCAAAGCACTCTTAATGTGTGGTTGGTTCACTGTCACTTCACGGCGGCAAAATGTAAAACACCAACCATCATTAGCAATCTGGCGTATGATATTTTTTCCAATCGATCAGAAATCCCAATTGTGATGTTTCAAATATTAGTTGGAACAAGTGTATTTTACATAACAATATCATAATATTGCAATCGAACGAATAATATCACTGCGAAGATCTGTCCTGCGGAAAAACGGCCGCGAAGAACAAGCTGCGCAGAAACACCCTATTCCTAGCAACCAGACATGCCAGACATCCCCTTGCCAGATAAGAAATCATAGAGCATAAATGATTGAATATAAACCGTACTGCCACCCCTACCTTCTTCTACGATCTTCAGTCTCATGCGGGAGACGGGGGGGGGGGGCTATAGGTGGACAAATATAAGATGTTGAGAATAACAAGATGTGTACAGTCAAACCATAGGCATGTGAGTGAATGGCTGATGCAGATGTAAAGCGTGTAATAAAGAGTTGTTGGATATGATTTTGATGTGGTTGTTGAAATTATAATGAGGTTGGAATTATGTACGAGTATGTGATAACTTAAATAAGATAAAGAAGGTCGAAGAGGTGTTAGCAGGAGGCAAATCTCCTGGCTCCGCAATATACGTGATTGGACTGGCATAAGGGGCATTGGAGATCTTTTTCGGGCTGCCGGGGACAAAGATGTCTACTCTCAAGTGATATTCAACGTTGGGGGGACCTGACATGACACTGAGAAGAAGATGTGATAACTTAAAGACAACACATTTTCGGAAGGTCTTATCAAAATTGATTGTTGTATGAACACTGCACAATACACACCATTGCTGAACGTGTTACTATCACGTATCGAAAGGTCTACAAAGGTTTATTTTTAGTTCGTCTTCCCTTGGTAAGCTTTTCTGGACATTTGCAGAAGCGAGGAAGTGCTTATCTGGTCGCAGCCAGTCACCTAGTTGGTAAGTCTACCGCCTGGGGTTTGTCTACCACTTGGGGTTCTTGAATTTGATTCACGATGGCATCTACCCAAAAACATATTTGGGGGGAATAGTCGGGCAGTAACGCACTAGACTTCCGTGCGGAAAGTCACCGGTTTGAACCCCGCGCTGTGCTACTTCCCTCGAATAACACAGATCTTTTATTCTGCCTAGTATTCCGGGGTATAAGAATGTCTGTGACTTCGGTCATATTTATTCTTTCAAAAGAGAAAAAAAACATGCCGGTGTGCTCCGATCGTTTCACTTCAGGTGTGCCATTGAATCCAGTACACCGGTGTAGCCGATGAGTGTGCTGGTGTGCAAAAGCTCACTCACTTAAATACGAGAAAGAAACGATAACTCCACGGCACAGTTTCGCTCTGTAACTGAATTGACTTTGGAATGGCGAAGGGATCCTCGACTACGAGGCCCAGCAAAGACGACGAATTGTGACTACCATGTATCAGGTTAGCAGATGTTTAGGGACTAGCGTTTCGCATAGAAGGATGAAGTTCTTAGAATAAAAGTCGTCGAGATCAAGATAAGCAAAGAGAGAAAGTTTATTGAGAGCGTATGTATTTATAATGTATAGAACGGCGCAGAACATGTCGCCGTCTCGCTTCGCCGGACACAAGGTTATTGTCACGTGTTCCATATACATTTCATACTACGGTCTGTAGGAGAGGCAAGAGATATGTCGGCGTCTCACTCTCGCCGTTCGCTACTAGTAAGTTCAATGACCGAGCGGCCAAAGATCGCCTCAGTGGGCTCAGTGACCGCACGCACGGTCGCTACAGATGCATTGAAAACAGACTGAAATCTAGAAATTGTATTATTAGTACACATATCATCGGCGAGGGGATTCGCAAATATAAGACCCAGCAAGAACCCAAAAAATAAAAAAATGCCTGTCTAGAAACGAGTTTATCGACGAGGTTATTGTTTTTTATCTGTATACAATAATGTTGACAAAATGTACGACGTTGAATTGCAAGTTATACATACGCCTTGCGCAAAGTTTCAATTTCGAGAGCCAATGACAGACAATTTTGTCACCTGGCCACGCTTTACAACATGTTCGAATATGTTGTTTATAGTTAAGGCATTAACGTTGTGGAGGTTTAAAGACATTGTAATTTATTTTTATCAAACACTGTTTATTCCACTTTTTTGTAACGGTATAACCCTACCGGTTTCAAGGCTTTCACCTCACCTTCAGGGGAGCACAAACAAGACTCAATTCTGTTCGAACTGGTACCGATAACGCTTCAACGGTTGGGGGCTGAGAGGTAAGGGAGGCATGGGACGATTTCAGCCAAGAGCGGAGAGATTTTTGGGATATAACTGTTCACCAGATGTTCGGATCGTACCAGTTCGAACAGAATTTAGTCTTGTTTGTGCTCCCCTGAAGATGAGGTGAAAGCCTTGAAACCGGTAGGGTTATACCGTTACAAAAAAGTGGAATAAACAGTGTTTGATAAAAATAAATTACAATGTTCGAATATATAAAAGATTACTATTGTACGAGTATTTTGTATGTATAAAACTTTCACTGTATACAGTACAACCTGACAGGCTTGTTACCATATGTTAATATCTTCCAATCAACCAGAAAGGTGTTCAAGACCTTACCCTTCCTGTGCTAAAAAATCCGCGCGTTCGGGTGCTGTGTATTCAATACATATGTAAAAATGAGCGATTTAAATTCAGAAAAATAAGAATATTCATAGCGAATCACTTAAATTAATTAAATTTGAAGTCAAAAGTGACAATAATTGAAATTTAATTGCTGAAAACATGAAAAAAAATAATCGGCCGACGTTCACAAAACGGGCAAAGCGACCACCTCAAACGAAAGCCCGCGAGCTACTGAAGCGAGAGAAGAGAGCGAACTGACATTCTATTTCTTGCGTTCCCATATACCGAAGTAGAGTGAGAGTGAGACATGAATAGCGTCGCGTCTTCACCCATAGCGGTTTTTTAGAATTAATATACCTACGTCACACACTGGCACACGTTTGATTGAATTAGTGAATTTATTCCCGATTTTCACAAAATATCTCTGATGTGGCCGATAAGTGCTAATTATTATAAATATTATTTTTTCATTCAATGCGTAAATGTATTACGGAGGAATACCTAAAATCTGAACCCAGTATTTATTATATTTATAGAGATATTAAAGTTTTTAGAAGCAATGTGTACTAGTTACACATTACAGGGAAGAAAGGGTTAAATGAAAACCAGATTGGAACCATTTAAAAAAATTGATTTAAATCGAACCTGTAGCCTCCGGGCTGAAAGAAAGACGTCTTATTAACTAGACCACACAGGCCGTTCATGGGAATTAATAAAAAATATAATTTCTTTTTAGATGAAATTTAAATTTGAGACATTTGCAATGAAGGTGCGATAGAGTAAAGTTGGCTGTGCCGAATATTGGTCGGCTAATCCCGCAGGGAAACTCTCGCCTCTAACCTGCGGGAGCCGTGAAGTGGCCGTATATTACGTCACACTACGGGCACCCAATTTAAATGAGATTGCCACATTGAAAAAAAATTCCCTCTCATTTATGGTTATATTTCCTCTCGAAACCAGAGACAGTGACTGATTAAAATTGTCGATGGTTTTCATCCCTATGGGCAGACTGACATTAAAAAGACGTGCCTCGGCTCCCTGTGGTTGTATCCAAGCTATTGGACTATCCTATTTTTCTCTGATCATGGGAGCTTAAATGGCAAAAATAAATGATAATCTAGTCAATAATTTCCGAAGGGATTTTCACTCAGCCTTTCATCAGTTCATCTTTGACACTTTCATCGGTCTACTTCGATCTAGTTGTGTCAAAAGATAGTTGTGTTGCATTCGAAGTACTGACAACTTGCTAAGCTGTTTAAGCTCTAGGATTTCTCCCGTGACGTCGAACTTTAAGTCGTCGCTACAATACTTTTTAAACTCAGGTGTGTCACCACAGGAGGAGGAGTCTCTTTGGCAGTTATTTCTTTATCATTACGTGATGTCTATCTGATAAATTTTGATAAGACCTCCTAATAAGGGTTATCTTCAAGTGGTTCTTAAAGATGCTTGGCAATGATACATCTAAATATATTATATACTCGTATACTGATTAAAATGTTACGTTTTTATATTAATTTTGTTATGGGTTAAACCAAATTATATCATATAGTAGATCATTTAAAAAAGACCTGCAGAAATGCCATAACAAGGGGCATAACAATATTTCAGCGTAAACCTAAAAGGATGACTATCATATTTTTTCCAAAATATGTTCTTGGTCGATGAGCAGATGGATCGGATAACTGTCAATCCTCAGTCAATAATGACTGAGGGTCGAAAGCTATTCGATCCATCTGCCCAACTCTGTCCACTGCAACTCTCCACCACTACTTAGTTTTTGGGTATCTCGGAGTACTGCGATCACAGAGGACCATGTTTCACTCCTGACTTGGTCAGTGTATCGAATCGGTGCTCCAAATTCTCCTCTCCCCTGGATGCTATACGGCCAAATAATTGGAATACCCGTCGCAGACAAATCGTGAACAGCTTCTCTTGAATTAAAAATACTTCATATTTTTCTATTTTCATTCTTTAATATACGATAAACCAATAGTGATGTCGGGTAAACCACTAAAGAACACCAAGGAGTTTGTCTACCTCGGGAGCAAAATAACATGGGACGGTCGGTCCAAGAGCGAGGTCGACAGCCGTATACATCAGGCTAGACTTGCATTTAATAAAAGGTCGAAAATAATAGAATCAAATAATATAGACCTAAAACTGAGAATACTCCTCATCAAGACCTATGTATGGAGTATCTTGATGTACGGCTGCGAGACATGGTGCCTATCCGAAAGAGATAGACGAAGACTAGAGGCTTTTGAGATGTGGTCCTATAGAAGACTATTAGGAATTTCCTGGAGAGACCGCATCACAAATGAAGAGGTTCTCCAACGAATCGAAGGAGGAAGGCACCTGCTCAGGATCCTGTCCGAAAGGTGTGCAAGATGGATCGGTCATATAATACGACAAGAGGGCCTCTTGCATGCCATAATGGAGGGTATGACCGAGGGGACAAACTCTAGGGGACGCCCACGCCGAGAGTACCTGGAGGACCTGTTGGTGGACGTGCGCTGCTCAACATATACAGATTTAAAAAGAGCCGCACAGGACAGGGGGGAATGGAGGAGAAGAGTTGAAATTGCTGCAAACCAGTCTTAGGACTGCAACCACGGAGGGAGAAACCAATAAAATTAAAAATGTAAAAAAATTGTGGGTGATTGGTTCTAAGCTACACCGTTAAGCCAATAAAAACTTGAGTTGCTTCACAAAAATATCGATTAAGTTACACTTAAAATATACTCAAACCTAACAATATCAAGAATTACTTGAATGATAATTCACAACAGCATATTAGTGCCAATATTGATGCATGGAAGCGAAACGTGCTCATCTAGAACTATATGAACTCTTCGTATTGTATTATTAAGGAAGGAATATCGCAGAAATTAATGTTCCCTATCTCGGTAACTTATACGATGTCAATTTTGAACAGTGATTCATTCGTATGGTACCGGTCAACATTAGCATAGTACCGCTCAACATTAAGTATGGTACCCCTCAACTTTAATATGGCACCGCTCAACACTCGTATGGAAAATGAATTAAAGTAGTTGAGTAAATGTGATGGAAATGCATGTGTAATTGTATGACAGAATGATAAATGTAATTACATTTTTTGGTTGTTAAATTTTGATGTAATATGCATGTTCCGTGTTTGTTTGCATACTTTTAGCGAGTTGCTTAAATGGATATTCAAATTGATCCATCCCACGGCACGGGGAAGTGGCCACTTAATCCATCCACCAGATCGCGAAGCGCTATACTCACGATGCGCCAGCCACTCCTGCTGGTGACCATCAATTTATTCGGAGGTATGGGATCTGAGGTATTCGTTGAACGCTAATAAAGTGGCATGCCTCAGGGGCATTCATATTCTCTCTCTCTCCGTGGTTGTAGTCCTAAGACTGGTTTGCAGCAATTTCAACTCTTCTCCTCCATTCCTCCCTGTCCTGTGCGGCTCTTTTTAAATCTGTATATGTTGAGCAGCGCACGTCCACCAACAGGTCCTCCAGGTACTCTCGGCGTGGGCGTCCCCTAGAGTTTGTCCCCTCGGTCATACCCTCCATTATGGCATGCAAGAGGCCCTCTTGTCGTATTATATGACCGATCCATCTTGCACGCCTTTCGGACAGGATCCTGAGCAGGTGCCTTCCTCCTTCGATTCGTTGGAGAACTTCTTCATTTGTGATGCGGTCTCTCCAGGAAATTCCTAATAGTCTTCTATAGGACCACATCTCAAAAGCCTCTAGTCTTCGTCCATCTCTTTCGGATAGGCACCATGTCTCGCAGCCGTACATCAAGATACTCCATACATAGGTCTTGATGAGGAGTATTCTCAGTTTTAGGTCTATATTATTTGATTCTATTATTTTCGACCTTTTATTAAATGCAAGTCTAGCCTGATGTATACGGCTGTCGACCTCGCTCTTGGACCGACCGTCCCATGTTATTTTGCTCCCGAGGTAGACAAACTCCTTGGTGTTCTTTAGTGGTTTACCCGACATCACTATTCTCATCTGGTGTTGCGCTCGGCCTACAGTCAGCAGCTTTGTTTTGTCTTTATTTATCTTCATACTGTAGTTATTTTGAAGAATGCTTTCCATAGTTGTTAAGGCCTCTTATAGTTCCTCTTCACTTTCAGCAACCATAGCAATATCGTCAGCGAACCTATTCATATTATCACTATATTATACACATACCATCACGCAGTGTCCCTTGCGGGTAGGCAGAAAAGACAGATCTCTAAAAAAAAATATTCAAGCACACATATTTTGCCTCCACATTCACATATCTCTTCATGTACAATTTTCTTTTATTCATAATATTCTTTCAAAATCCATTTCACTTAATCCAGCTGTGTTTTCTTCGCTCTACCTTTACCACGCACAGTTTTCACTTCTGGCATGTTAACTCGTTTAATAATTCTTCCCTTATTAATTCTCCTCATGTGTCCAAACTATCTCAACGTTCCTTTAATCATCTTCCTCAAAATATGTATTTTATCCATGCATTTATTTCTGATGTCTTCATTCCACTTTCATACATTGATACCCCATAAAACCTTCTTTGTGCATGCATCTCTACAACGTTACTTTTATCCATATTCTTCCAAGTCCAAGCACTTCCATATATCAATAAACTATGATGTATTGTCATATTTTTACTTTTGATATAGGGTGTGTGTTTTATATTACTGCAGTCACGAATTAGGAACTACCAAATAGACGCAGGGGGAGATCCAAGAAGACCCTTTATAAAAAAAAGTGGAGGAGGATATGACAAGACTCGGACTATCCTTGAGTGACCGTCGAGATAGAGAGAAACGGAGGAAGAAGGTCCGAGCAGCCGACCCAAAATGTCCCATCCATAAGGGGAAGATGAAAAAGAATTCGTATATTGATATTGTTTTCTGTTACTATCCTTTTTAAAATGTTCCTTTCACCTCGTTCAGCATACGTCAATATACTGCACAGATAACATAACTCATCTACAACTATATTAGCTTTTAATATGTATGTTATTGTATTATTAAACTAGTATCGTGAAAATTAGTATTCCCGATGTTGATTCATTCGTATGGTACCCCTTAACATAAAAATGATACCGCTCAACATTAGTTTGGTACCACTCAAAATTAGTATGAAACCGCTCAACTCTTGTATGGTACCCCTCAACATTTGTATGGTACCACTCAATATTAGTATAGTAGCTCTCAAAAATAGTATGGTACCACTCAATTTTAGTATGATACAGCTTAATATTAGTATGGTACCACTCAACATTAGTATAGTACCCCGTAACATTAGTATGGTCACCCACAACATTAGTATGGCACTCCGTAATATTAATATGATACCGGTCAATATTAGTATGGTTCCACTCACTCAAAATTACTATAGTTCCCTTCAAAATAACGTAATTTTTGCACGCGATATGTACTATGGCTGGTAGAAGAAATTATCTTCGGTCCCAATAATAGAGCCTTCGGGTTAAGAACCACTTAAGAAGGCTAGCTCACACTTATCGATAATTATTGATGAAACCCTTTTACAAGCGAACAAATAAAAAAAATGTCAATGATAAACGTTATAAGCAAAAACGTACGTGTTGTTTATTTGTGGGAATAACAAACACACTTGTGGGAATAACAAAACATACGACAACAATTCCGATAGCATCGTAAAGCCGTGAAAAATTAAACAAAGCGTCTGAGATTGACAACCGATTAATACTTGCGCTGTTGAGCTGTCTGTAGAATTTAACAGCTCCTTAAAAAAATGTAAAACCGTCTTTAATAAACCACTTTAAAATTAATTTCCATACAATTTACCCACCTCCATGGTGATACACCGGCGCGGCCCCGTGAAGCCGATACAATATCCTCGTGACAAGGGCCGGCTCTTATGGAAATGCGTAATGGATGGTCAATCAGGGGATGATGATTCATGGTGCAATCAAAATTATGACAGAAATATATAATAATCGAGGAAATATGCGAGTACATCCTATGAATAGAAGACTTTGGCTCGTGTATTTATTAATGGTGAGCAAACTTAGCCTAGTGTTATCTGACGCATGTCTTCCAGCCTGGAAGTTGCGGGTTCGATTCTAGTTGACACCTAAATTTGTTTTTATATGTTCGTCAAGTTTTTTATTAAGGCTCATTTAACCCTTCCTGTCCTGTGATGTGTAACTAGTACACATTGCTTCTAAAAACTTTAATATCTCTATAAATACAATAAATACTGGGTTCAGATTTTAGGTATTCCTCCGTAATACATTTACGCATTGAATGAAAAAAGTAATACAAATAATAATTAGCACTTATCGGCCACATCAGAGATATTTTGTGAAAATTGGGAATAAATTCAGCAATACAATCAAACGTGTCCCGGTGTGTGACGTAGGTATATTCATTCTAAAAAAACGCTATGGGCGAGGAAGCGACGCTATATACGTCTCGCTCTCACTCTACTTCGGTATATGGAAACGCAATAAATAGAATCTCAGTTAGCTCGCTTCTCTCGCTCAGTAGCCAGCGGGCTTTCGTTCGAGGTGGTCGCTTCGCCCGTTTTGTGAACATCGTCCGATGTTTTTTTTTCATGTTTTCAGCAATAAAATTTCAATTATTATCACTTTTGACTTCAAATTTAATTAATTTAAGCGATTGCCTATGAATATTTTTATTTTTTCGATTTTAAATCGCTCATTTTTACATGTGTATTGAATACACAGCACCGAAAATGGCGGATATTTTTAGCACAGGAAGGGAAAGGTTAAACACTTTTGTGATTATTTGGAAGATATTGCCTTATGGAAATACACAAGCCAGATTAAACTGTATACAACGAAAGCAATTTTTGAGTCGATCCATTGGATGAATTACATCTATGTGTTTATTGGGTAATAGTGTGCAAACTGTTTAACTTCAGCGAGTACTTTTGTGGCCTAGTTAGTACAACATTATTATACGAGTATATATTGGGAGCTTTAAGGATCGATTCCCAATCGTTGCCAGGGTAAAATAATTTATAACAAGCTATACGTATACAGTTTTGTAGAACACGATATCATTGCCAGTTCCACGAGTGACAGTTGAACTGACGAGACGACGAACCGCCAGTGATGTACTAACGACACCGTTACTGACAAGAAACAAACTGAGTTCTCATCCAGTGTGTCCAATTGAATATTTTAAAATCATTCTTATTTATTTGCTTATTTAGGAATTGACGTGATAGAATGCAAGTCTTTTACAAACTCAGCAAAAAACATGTTTTTTTATATCTCTGACGTGTTTCTAGACATAAGTTCCAAAAAGCCTCGACAAAATACCGAATGTTTTGAGTCTTCTTATAAAGGGTCTTTCAAATTGAGCGGTTTTTTTAATTCTTGAATAAAACACATAATTCGCTTTGATTTCAAAAAACTTTTTATTGGTCATTGAAGTATAATGTATGACATTTAAACAAAAAAAACAATATCCGCCAAATGTCCACCTCTTGCAGCTCCACAGATGTCCACTCTTTTGTCAAAATTTTCGATGACATTTTGGCATAATTGCGGTTCAAACTCACCAATAACGCGAATAATTTCATCCTTCAGCTCAGGAATTGATTGGGGGTCATTCTTATAGACGTAACTTTTCACGTGACTCCATAGAAAATAGTCCAACGGTGTCAGAATACATGATCTTGGTGGTCAATTAACATCACCGTTTCCGGAGATTACAATACATCAAATAATTCAACAATTTGAACGTGTTGCTGTATTGTATACGACTCCATTTTTATAAATATCATACATTACACTTCTCAAATGTTACAAGACCCATCAAATGTCACAAGACCCAGGCAAGTTCGCGACGCCATCTGTGTTTTATCCAAGAATTTAAAAAAAAATGCTCAATTTGAAAGACCCTTTATTCGATGCGTATTGTCCCGATACCCCGGAGAGAAAATGACGTTTGAATGTTATCCTGGAGTTGGCCCAGGAAGGTCCTCTTCTGCGTGTATAGCGGCCAGGCCGTACCAGCACCCCTGTGCCACCATTCGGCTGCCAGCTACCACTCGCCTCTCCGCACGAGACTCATGATTCATGCCCTACAGTCTGTAGGCATTATTCATTTTACTGTTCCTGATAACATTTTTTATTCTTTGCGTGCCATCACCAATAAATTATCCGTGTTAAAATTGGATTATTCTCGGATGATTTATTTCGATTCGATCTTTTCTCCAGTTATTTTAAGAATGGCCTATTGTTTTACACACTTTGTTTTCTAACCTTCAAATTATTAATGTTTATACTTCATCTAGTTCATTTCATTATGTGCTGAAAGTAAAGCACGTATTAGAGTGAACGGTTCAATGAAATACTGAAACATATATTCTAGAACTAGACAGTATCAAAATCTGCAAAGATGATAGTTCACAACAGTATTTTAGTGCCAATTTTTATGTACAAGAGTGAAACGTGGACGTAAAAAAATACGGAATAAAAGCTGTAGAAATGTGTGCACTGTAAATAGTACATGGAGTGGGGTGACAATGTATGACAGAATAAGGAATGAAGTGATTAAGGATGAATGTGAACTTAAGACTGGTGTGTTGAATAAGATGAAGAAAAGCACTCTGAAGAGGTTTGGGCATGTGAACTGAAGGAATGACAAAGACTAACAAAACAGATTTTAGGGAATGTCCTTTAAAGGTATATGATGATTATGATTGTTGATAAATAAATAAAACACGTTAGATCGCAATGCGGAAAGTGAGAGTGAATTAACAGTTTATTTTGATAGTACGTAGGTATTTAACATTTCAGAATGGGCGCGGGAGTCCGCTCGCGATATGCTTCCGTCTCGCCTCTGTGAATGCAGAAATGGTCAATTGTAGTATGTAGGTAACAATCTATTTACGGAACCGGCGAGACAGCGTGGTGCGTTCTCTCTCTAGTATGTAGTGCGGTCCGCTCGCTACGGGATGACTGGCCGGCGGGCGATCTTTGGACTTGAATGGACGGCGTATGAACTTCGGACTGTTTATTTAAATTTGTCGAGGAATGCGAATCTCATCGGTCATTGACCGTATGTATGCGACAATATTCCGCGACGACCGTGGATCCCTACAAGATAAACAGCACAAATGTAAGTGGAAGGCGTGATAGAGGAAGACCAAGAGAAATATGGTTGGATCAATTGAATTTTATTTTGAAAGAAAGAAACGTTATAAAAACCGTAGGAGCTGTATGAGAAAGTGAATGTAAACGAGGCGAAATATGTATGACAAGACAAGAAAGTTATACTCGCACCATCGGTGACATACTATATTTTAAAATTAAATAAAAAACATCACGTCTCCCTTCAGTAACATAACGTGTTTTCTTTGTTTTTCCATCATACTTTTCCTCTAGTCTCTTTTTCGTTCTCATAGCCCTCGATAACCTTGTTGAATTTATATTTTTTGTTTTTTTTTTCACATCAATAGTTCGATCCTAACACAACCCGCGCTGTTATACGAGTAGATAGCAAAATAAGTCTCCATCCAGCGTAATCAACACTGGAAGATCGAAATCTTCTTCATTTTTAATGAGCGCGACGTCACGTAGTCACGAAGACGAAACTAACCAAAGGGACTCTTTCGGTGACGAAACACCAGAGTGTGAAAATAATAGTAGTGACGACGAATTGAAGGTTCGGCGTCACGGGAGAAGAAAAATAGCTCGCAGTGCAGTAAATATACTTAAAAAGCGACTTTAGGCCTAGAATTCCAACAGTCTAACAAATTACCAGTACTTTCACAGAAAAATTCGAATGCAGCAAAACTATCCTTTGACGCCACTAGCTCAAAATAGCTAAAGGCCCGTTCTCACGGTTCAAGTTTAGTTGATCGATTAAAGTTGATCAACAAAAGTTGAACACGACTTGAATAAGTTTTTATTCACACGTTTCAATAGAAACTTATTCAAGGCCTGTTTTCACGGTTCAAGTTTAGTTGACCGATTAAATTTGATCAACAAAAGTTGAATAAAATCTGTAGTGAGAACCTTTGTTTCAATAGAGTTGATCAACTTTTTAGTTGATCAAGAAAAGATTGACCCAGTCAAACTTTATCGTTCAAGTGATGAGTCATCCGCCATTTGCTGTCAAGTTGAAACTTGTCTTGAAACGTGTGAACATGTGAATTCAAGTTGATTGTCAAGTTCGCTTTGAACTCGATAAATATAAAAATAAAGATGCAAGAGAAAATGCTTTCGACGCAATTTTTAACTGAATTAAATTGAAACTGTTTATTGACTCAGTTTTTATTGAAACATGTGAACAAAAACTGATTCAAGTCGTATTCAACTTTTGTTGATTAACTTTAATCGGTTAACTAAACTTGAACCGTGAGAACGGGCCTGTATTCAACTTTTGTTGATCAACTATAATCGGTCAATTAAACTTGAACCGTGAGAACGCGCTTTCACTACATTCAACTTTTGTTGATCAACTTTAATCGAACCTATTTGTCAACTAAACTTGAACCGTGAGAATGGGCCTTAATTGACCCGAAGATGAATCGATGTAAGTTTGAGTTGAGATCCTTTCGGAAACCAGGGAGTGATATATTGTTCCATTCTCAACTCAACATCACAAAGGATATCACCCCATCTGGAAGCTCTTGGATATTCATGCAGCAGTCGTACCGAGTCAACCGCAAATTAAAATGTGTAAAATGAGATGTAATATGTTAGTACTCATAGAAGTCCATCATCGCCACTTCCAAGCGAATCCCCGAGCCTGGAGAAAAGGCCTTGTACCTGGATTAATCCATAAATATAATTAATAACAAACACAATGATACATAAAAGGAAAAATAAGTAAATAAAAAACTTATTTTATATTTTTATGTTCACCACAGGTTTATTTAAGTTCACGACTAGTTTCAAAGACCACCGTCTTCATCGTCAGGTGAAGATAAACTAAATTGTTAAAATATATTCTGTACAAGTGTAAATAATATAATATAAAAGAGATGAGGTAGGGGAAGAGAAGTGGGGAGAGATGTGATACAATGGTGAATGGGGCGGGGAAAAAATGTGAAAGTGAATGGGAATCTTTAAGGCAGGGGGGGATTTTAAATTGGAAATTGGAAACATATTAAGCAGAGGGCTATTATGAAAATTGGTTTGGTTGTTGTTAACTATAGTATTTTCGAAGATTGAAGAAAACATAATGATAAACTATAGTCCCCCCATGGGATATGAGAACAGCGAGTATGATATTGCTGTCACAGCATCCAGCGTCCGGAATGTAATTGATCTCGGCCCATCCCGCTGCATCGCTCCTATAATTGGGGGGCGAGGGTCATTTCATATTTGTACGCGGTTCGTTTTATATTATCCATGACTGAGCAACGTGACTACCAAGATAGCTCTTGACGATTCCTCTCCATCCATCCCTGCACTCCGTAGTTCAAAGAAAGTTGTCAAGAGTAGTCCTGTTGAGTCTCTCACTTGGTCAGTCCAAAGCATTAGGGATCTTACTCTTGTGGATCGTCTTTCTACGCTTCCAGTGACCACAAGTATCCTCAAACTATCTTCTTGACCACGGGTAATGTGTCTAAAAAAGCAAAGGACTGTCGATGACTCTTTTTAGTTCTTCATGCATGTAATATTATTCCATTCCCATGTTGGCGCAGGCAGAGATAAAAGATCTCCAAAGTTTGTGATCTACGCACACTGCTTTTGCCTAGTCCAAATCCATACAGCTCGTCTCGCATGCTCTTCTCTTTCGCCTATGTGTCACTTTTCCCACAATTAAATGTTCTACTACTATTATCTTCTTCCGTTATTTAATTGGTCTGCCTTTTCTTCGCTCACTATTAATTTAATCTCATGAGCGTTGTGATTTAATCGAAAATCATTATTTAAATGTGATCAAACTTTCTTTAAATTCATTTCTTTATTCTACTCATTA
Source organism: Odontocerum albicorne (assembly GCA_949825065.1). Lineage (NCBI taxonomy): Eukaryota > Metazoa > Arthropoda > Insecta > Trichoptera > Odontoceridae > Odontocerum > Odontocerum albicorne. The sequence goes on along the minus strand of OX463853.1, from coordinate 42,479,227 downwards.
CAGCCGAATGTCTGAGTATTACTACCAAATATTGGAAGATCTACAAAGATTTCTTTGTAGTTGGACTTATTTCTTCGTCGCGCATATTGGTAATACATTCACACGTGAAGAAATAACAACTTAGTGTATGCGAGTATCGTAACTAGACGAACATTTAAGATTTAAATTAGATAAAGAGCTTAGTCTTTAAGCACACATGTCTAGCAAATTGTCTGTACTTTTACACAAAACTTAGAATGCAGATAAAATATAATTTAGTGTCGCTGGATTGGAGGAGTAGCCAATCGATCTGACGAAGGATGATAGATGATCAGAAAACACGCGACGCTACTGAAGATGTACGAGTAATATTGTCTAATTTGCTTTTTGAAACACGTCACCGATGGCGCGAATCCTATATTAGTTGGTTAAGAATTTAAAAGCATGAACGGTAAAAGTAACTCCTTACCTTTCCTTTATATAAATATCATTGATAATAATACTAATTTAACTACACTTTATTTGCACCGTTTAGAAAGGACATTCTCGTCAAGGGCGCTCTAATTTGCACCGTTTAGAAAGGACATTCTCTTCAAGGGCGTTCTAATATGCACCGTTTAGAAAAGACATTCTCCTCAAGGGCGTTCTAATTTGCACCGTTTAGAAAAGACATTCTCCTCAAGGGCGTTCTAATTTGCACCGTTTAGAAAAGACATTCTCTTCAAGGATGTTCTAATTTGCAGCGTTTAGAAAGGTCGTTCTCTTCAAGGGCGTTCTAATATGCACCGTTTAGAAAAGACATTCTCCTTAAGGGCGTTCTAATTTGCACCGTTTAGAAAAGACATTCTCTTCAAGGGCGTTCTAATTTGCACCGTTTAGAAAAGACATTCTCCTCAAGGGCATTCTAATTTGCACTGTTTAGAAAGAACATTCTCCTCAATGGCGTTCTAATTTGCACCGTTAAGAAAGGACATTCTCCTCAAGGGCGTTCTAATTTGCACCGTTTAGAAAGGGCATTCTACTCAATGGCGTTCTAATTTGCACCGTTTAGAAAGGACATTCTCCTCAAGGACGTTCTAACTTGGCATTTGAACCCACTATTATTGACATATTGAAAATATTATAAAAGAAATAAAACATGTTGACTTTAAGCATAGGAAGGTGGTGGCAGCGGCCATTAGATAAAGAACTTCCTCGAACATGTTCAGAAAAACATATTTGGTAAGAAAACAGCAGAAAACTTACTAAGGGAAGACGAACTACTCGTACGAAGAAACGTTGTCCATCTTCGGATATGTGAAAGTAACACATTCGGCTTCAGATGAATCATCCTGTCGTGTAGCTCATGACTGAGCATCGTGACTACCATGATAGCCTCTGACGACTCCTCTCCATCCATTCCTGCACTCCGAGGCTCGAAGGGCAGTTTCAAGGGTAGTCCAGTTGTGCCTCTTCTCGGTCAGTCCAACGCATTTGGATTCTTCCTTTTATGCGTCGTCCTTCCACGCTTACAGTAACCATAAACCTCTTCAAACAGTGTTCTAAGCCACGAGCAATATGCCCGAATATTCAGAGGATTCGTCGATGGCATATTGTCGATAATCTATCTGTGATTCTCATTTCTTCGAGAATGGAGGTTCGTCTTGCTTTCTGTGGAAATCGTAACATTCTTCTCCTGAACCAAATTTCAAATGAGACTTTATGTGTAGGTGATTGAGGAATAACAATGCGACTTAATGTGTAGGTGATTGAGGAATAACAATGCGACTTTATGTGTAGGTGATTGAGGAATAACAATGCGACTTTATGTGTAGGTAGGTGATTGAGGAATAACAATGCGACTTTATGTGTAGGTGATTGAGGAATAACAATGCGACTTTATGTGTAGGTGATTGAGGAATAACAATGCGACTTTATGTGTAGGTGATTGAGGAATAACAATGAAATAGATTAAATATTTTGTTACCTATGTCGCTGAAGGGTGTAATTATGAAATACTATTCAATCGCAATACAATAAATAACATAACATTATTGAAACTTTCGTCATGTCATAACTTACAGAAAAGTTAAATACTCAAATTATGGCATGAATGTATGAAAAATAATTCGTATACGAGTAAGTCTCAATTGCTGCGAGAAGTTTGTTTACAAAATAAATAAAACCTTTCGGCTGAAAGTACCATACCATACCATACGAGTACATACTTTAATGGATTTATTGGACAATGGAAGTTTTGAATAATGGGTCTCGTGTTTGATATTTGGCGACATATTATTCTCGTATGGAAAAGTCGACGTGAAAAGCGAAGGGTATGGCGCATATAATGAAATTATTTAGCAAATTGAGAAATTCTGATATTCAGGTTGAATTTTCTTAGATGACGGAAGAGTTACGAGGAAGAGTTCATCGATCTAAAACATACATACTCGAACCGGACAGTATCATAATCTGCTAGACAGTATCATAATCTGCTAAGACAGTATCATAATCTGCTAAGACAGTATCATAATCTGCTAAGACAGTATCATAATCTGCTAAGACAGTATCACAATCTGCTAAGACAGTATCATAATCTGCTAAGACAGTATCATAATCTGCTAAGACAGTATCATAATCTGCTAAGACAGTATCATAATCTGTTAAGACAGTATCAATCTGCTAAGACAGTATCATAATCTGCTAAGACAGTATCATAATCTGCTAAGACATGTCATAATCTGCTAAGTTTCAAACAGATTTTTTTGTACAAAGATAAGAAAACGGTGTGATGGTATGTAATATATTTACACATATTATTGAGCAATCTCTCTCTCTCTCTCTCTATCATACACGTATGGTACCGATCATACTTGAAATAATTACATTTTTTATACGAGTATTATTATTTAACATGCCATATTTTGTCAATGTTTTAGTGTAACGTGTAATATATTTACTATTGTTTTTATCAAATAAGTCTTAAAATTTTAAATTGTTTTAAACACGTTTTTTTTTACTTGTTATGTTTGGTCCTTGTACGAATTAAAAAAACTGTGATGTACAAAAGACTTGAAAAAATAAATTAATAAACGGAGTTAAATAAATATATCCTAATCGGTGATGCGGGCATATTACCTTTCTCTTCCTGTGCTAAAAAAATCCGCCCCGTTCCGGTGCTGTGTATTGAATACACATGTAAAAATAAGCGATTTAAAATCAGAAAAATAAGAATATTCATAGCCAATCTCTTAAATCAATTAAATTTTAAATCAAAAGTGATAATAATTGAAATTTGATTGCTGAAAACATGAAAAAAACCATCGGCCGACATTCACAAAACGGGCGAGACGACCACCTCGAACGAAAGCACGCGTACAGAGCGAATCAAGCGAGTGAACTGAGATTCTAGTTCTTGCGTTCCCATATACCGAAGTAGAGTGACAGTGAGACGTGAATAGCGTCGCTTCCTCGCCCATAGTGGTTTTTTAGAATGAATATACCTACGTCACACACTGGCACACGTTTGATTGTATTGGTGAATTTATTCCCGATTTTCACAAAATATCTCTGACGTGGCCGATAAGTGCTAATTATTATTAATATTATTTTTTCATTCAATGCGTAAATGTATTACGGAGGAATGTCTAAAATCTGAACCCAGTATTTATTATGTTTATAGAGATATTAAAGTTTTTAGAAGCAATATGTACTAGTTACACATCACAGGACAGGAAGGGTTAAATAACGTAGCCAGAAGACATTATTATCTTTGGCTTCATTAATCGAACTTTTTTTGTTTAGAACCACTGAAGTAGGCCCGAGTTTGGAAATACTATCGCACATGAAGAGGGAACAACACTCACAGACGTCTAGCGCACATAAATATTATTTTTAGACAAATGAATTTTCCAAACTGGAACCTGCTTTTTTCGGGTACCACCGGGAATCAAACCCGACTCTGTTGAGTTGGATTCTCTCGATTTACTCTTATTTGCTTTCTCTCTTTTCGCTGGTAGTGAATCAGTGGTTCTGTATAAGTTTTATTTTCATTCATTTCTATATTATTGCTTATTTATTCCCATTTTTGGTATTATAGCTTGTGTATACATATATACGTGTACAGTACCCGGCGGTAAGTAATATACATCGGGCTTAAGAAAGAAACTGTCGGCTATAATCGGCTAACTTCAGCTTTGTAGACCGTCCTCTCTGTCATTCATACACGTGTTCCGTCGCGATTTGTCAGAAGTTATCAAGCGTTCTAGGGACAGAAACGACGCTCTACAAAGCCGAAGTTAGCCGATTATGGCCAACAGTCTCTTTCTCATGCCCGATGTGTATTACTTACTGCCGGGTACTGAACATCATGTTTAATTTGTGATATTATTTTGATAATATTTGGGGCCTTATCCGCTTTTCTCTTTTTCGCTGACAGTGAATCTGCGGTGATAAGTGTGTGTGTGTGGGTTTAATTTTTTTTACAATTTTTATTCCTGCTTATTTATTGTCATTTTTATATTATATTGACAATAGTTAATGTGTTTAAGACTGTGGATCGAAAAATGTCTGATGTCTTTGCAGCTAAGCTCGCCCTTCTAATGGTGGGGGTATATCTCGACTGGAGGAATGTTATGATATTTGCTGACATTTTGATAGCTTCTCCCTTAAATGTATTTTCTTTGCCATTCTCTTGAAATATAATTATACATGCCATTTTAAGGGATGCGTATATATGTACATACCATGTTGCTATCAATAAATCTACATTTATTTATTTATTATTATTGTAGACTCGGGTGAAAGTCAACTGTTTTAAAAACTTGGGACCACGGAGGTCATCACAATCCAGTGGGACAAGAATACGGGTATATCGCAGAATGCGTATGACACGAGGTAGCGATTTGATCTACGTTGTACATTAGAGCATAACTACTGATAAGAAGAAACGAAACGAGATATGAGGAATTCTATAAATCGATAAATTCGCATAAATCAAAATCGCGAAAACTGAGCCATGAAACCACAATTAGAAGATACGTTCCATAATATCGAAATACACATAAATTGAAATACGGAATTCCTATAAATATCGAATAAAGGTACAAAGAAACCCGTGGCCTAGTTGGTAAGACTCTTATATTCCATCCCGAGGACTGCGGGTTTGATTCCCGTTGGGACAAAGATTAAAAAAAAAAATTCTGGTTGGTTGAAAGAAATTGCCACATGGAAATAAGACCGCCAGGCTGTACTGTATATAACGAAAGTGTAATGCAATACAATATTACGAGCAGATAAGATATACCGTATTAGCCCGACTATAAGGCGAGGTTTTTATTTAAAAAGGCGACACGTAAATAGGGGGGTCGCCTTATATTCGAGTTTTATTTTTCATAATATTATAATAGTGAGGAAAATGTTTTTTTCTCCAAAAAGCAAAAAAAAATAGGGGTCGCCTTATAATCAGGGTCGCTCTATAGTCGGGCCAATACGGTAGTTGTCTGCAATGTGCGTGTTACGGGATAGATATGAAGGTGTACCATTTTTTAAGTCTCATCATTTATTTTAAACGACGAGAACACCACACCACACCTATATTTATTAAGATCTAAAACTAATATACTTAAAATGATGATAAAAAATATTTTAAAAAGTTGTGCAAAAAACAAACTATAAATACTATATAAACTTGTCTAATATATAAATACCATATAAACTTATCTAATATATAAATACCATATAAACTTATCTAATATATAAATATCATATAAACTAATCTAATATATAAATACCATATAAACTTATCTAATATATAAATATCATATAAACTTATCTAATATATAAATACCATATAAACTTATCTAATATATAAATACCATATAAACTTGTCTAATATATAAATACCATATAAACTTATCTAATATATAAATATCATATAAACTTATCTAATATATAAATACCATATAAACTTATCTAATATATAAATACCATATAAATTTATCTAATATATATTGGGTGTTAACGTAAGTTGTGTCCCTTTTTTATTCCGGGGATCTTCATGAATAATACGGTTTAAGCGGTCCTCATCGAAGTCCACTGGTCGTCCGGAACGCTCCATGTCTTTCAGGTCGAACCATCGACGAGCTGTCCTTGCATTCATAGCATCTTCACCGTACACTTGGCAAATATTGCGAGCAGCTTATTCCCTCGATTGAACGCGGACAGAAGAAGGTGTCGAAAATGCTCATTTTCGTCTACTTGACATTTCATTTTGAAGGCTCGTAATAAAATAAAATAATATAGTATATGTAACGTAAAAGCAAACACAATATCTTTTAGAGCAGAAAATTTTCTTTCGAATGATGTACTATATAACATTTACCATTTTGTTTTACTTTTGGTGCTCATTTTTAAATTGAAAAAAAACGGACACAACTTATGTTAACACCTAATAAATACCATATAAACTTATCTAATATATAAATACCATATAAACTTATCTAATATATAAATACCATATAAACTTATCTAATATATAAATACCATATAAACTTATCTAATATATAAATACCATATAAATTCATCTAATATACAAATTTTTAAAACAGTTTCTTTTTAGTTGGATACCTCGAGTAACAAAAATCAAACTGTTAATAAGTATTATTTATTTGTGCAGTAAAAAACAAATGTATGAAAAAGGCGTAATGAAGACATAGAAATGAATGCATAAATTAAATGGATGTTTAAACTAAGATAAAGAAACGAGTTTTAAGATGGTTTAGACATGTGGAGAGAATGAAGGACTAACCGAGTATACAGGTTTAAAGTGCAACGTGTGCTAGGAAGAGGTAAACCGAGGAAAATGTGGCTAAATCAAATGGACTTGATTTTGAAGGAAGGTAAAGTAAGAAGTATGAATTATAGGAGTGGAATGTGAATAATGGAGGAGGCGAAAGTTGTATGCTTGAAGAAAAGTTTGGAGATATGTTATCTCTGCCTACCCCGAAAGGGGCACGGCGTGATGATATGCATATATTTATTTATTGACAAAATACACGACATATGTGTATATCACAGAAACAATTATAAAACAAAAGAAAATGGATTAACATCTATAAAAAAAATTAACATTGCAGAATACATATATCTTTTATGTTGTTTATAGTTAAGGCATTAACATTGTGGAGGTTTAAAGACATTGTAATTTATTTATCAAACACTGTTAATTCCACTTTTTTATGACGGTATAACCCTACCGGTTACAAGGCTTTCACCTCATCTTCAGGGGAGCGCAAACAAGACTAAATGCTGTTCGAACTGGCACCGATATACACGCTTCAACGGTATATATCTTTTAATATATTACAATATATATTTTAATACGTGCAAACCATCACGCAATTTCCCTGTCGGGGTAGGCTGATAGGACAGAGCGCAAGAATTCCTATCTCGACACACATACTTAACCTCTTCTACATCTATACACTATGTTATACAACTACGATTTCTATGACTTTCTGTAATATGTTTCTTTTTTACAGAATATCATATACAACTATACTTTTCTCTGTCTTCCTATGACACGCCTTCCTCTCACATTAGCACTTTATATCTGTTTTGTTAGTATTTCTTCATTCATTCCTTCCGCGTGCCCAAACCATCTCAGCGTGTTACCCATTAAATATGATGTCAATAAGAAAAATCTATTTCGCATCTTCGTTTTATATCTAAGCATCCTTGTTTCCAGTTTTAGGCCTTTACATGAATGAAAATCACAACAAATCACATATATATAACTTCACAACAGCATAAAATATCGAATAAAAACATACCAAAGCTTCTCTGATGTCTGTTTGAGATCAAAATCAACCTTTTTGTGTAATTTACTTAGAACTACTCGTATATTATCAACACACCAGCGAAAAACTTTTCGATTCGTGTTGTTTTTTTGTCGATTAAATACGTTTTATAACGCGATATCGAGTCGAAACGTATTCCGTACAAACAGATTAGATATTAACACAACAAAATTACAGATAATAACACCAATTTGTGACACTTTTCACTGAATAAAAACCAAAATATTGGGAGAACTGAGCGATCCCCGCGCGCGACAGGACGATGGGCAAACATATGAGAGGTGATCGCTTCAATACAACACAATTTGTACGGATGCTCGTTAATCAATCCGATTGCGAGCAAATACGGTTCTTATTCAACTTATTAATAAAGTTTAAATTCGTCGGCAGAGTTTTTCCTAGGGTTGCAAGGAAAAGTGGGGAAATATGGTGTTTATTGTATGTAGGTTTAAGGGTCAATATTGCGGGTAAGACCCGTCTAGTACTGCGCGGTATTTCTGCGCAAATCGATCCGCCGCGTATGGAGAATCGGGCTGGCATCAGGGGGAAGAGGATGACACTTCGATGGCATTTGGAAATTATTATTTTTATAACAATAACTATTGTGTGGGCAGAATATGATTAAAAAATAACAGATATTAAATTATTCATTAGATCTAGTTTCCAATCAACCCAATAAATCATTTTGTAAGGCTTTTATAGCAGCAGTAGAAAGTTCTTCGAAGTGTTGTACCGTTTGATGATACTGACGTTTCGAAAACATTGCATTTTTCATCTTCATCATTGTTGTACATGATTTTCTCTATTTGTTCATTTTTTATCATATTACATGTCCATTATAAAGGGTGAGGCATGAATCTTGCTACAAAAATAAATTTAAATAATAATGACATGATTTTTATGTAGTTGTTCAGACTGTAATGTGGCTGGAATTATACCTTCATTACAGTCTGAACATAGCCACATTACAGTCTGCCACATATAGCCATATTCAGTCTGAACAACTACATAAAAATCATGTCATTATTATTTAAATTTATTTTTGTAGCAAGATTCATGCCCCACCCTATATATAGTACAATCAGGCGGGCTTATTATTGTGTGGCAATATCAACAACCAACCAAGAAAATGTTAAAAAAATATTTAGTAAAATAAGTAGATTGCAATCCTATTTTTTGTATACCGTCGTAAATAAAACCTGAAACCTAGGTCTGGAAGAGAAACGTCTTGCCATCGAATCGATGCAGGATGTAAAGAAAAACATATGCTGGGGCATTTTTTATTTGATTTTCATCAATGCTCTCTAGAGCCTAGCACAGTGCTGCGCAAACTGCAGTCCCCAGAACATACTCGTAGGTGGTCCGCGAACACTTTTTATTGTGTTGTATTGTATTGTATTACACTTTCATTGCATATAGTAGAACCTGGTGGGCTTATTACCATGTGGCAATATCTTCCAGCCAACCAGAAAGAAGTTAAAAAGGCTTTAAGTGAAATCTAGACTGGAATCCTTTTTAAAGAAATATGGGTCCGAACGGGAATCGAACCCGCAACATCCCATTTGGGAGACAAGCATCTTACCAACTAGGCCATAGAGGTCGCCTTTCTTATTGGGCTACGTCGAGATTTCTCTTAAAGTTTGAACATTTTAGATAACGCGTTAAGTAGTCAAATTTGAACATTTTAGATATCGCGTTAGTAAAATAAATATAAAAACATTTTATATAATATAACGCGTTAATAAATGAACATTTTATACAACGCGTTAGTAAAATGAACATTTTATGTAACGCGTTAGTAAAATAAACATTTTATATAACGCGTTAGTAAAATGAACATTTTATATAAAGCGTTAGTAAAATGAACATTTTATATAACGCGTTAGTAAAATGAACATTTTAGGTATCGCGTTAGTAAAATAAATATAAAAACATTTTATATAACGCGTTAATAAATGAACATTTTATATAACGCGTTAGTAAAGTGAACATTTTATATAACGCGTTAGCAAAATGAACATTTTATATAACGCGTTAATAAAATGAATATAAAAACGTTTTTAATCTTAAAATATGTCATTTTATCATTTTTGTTAAACCCATATTAAAAAATAACTTTTTTTTTTGCGGGATTTCAGAGTATACCATGTGGATAATACATACCATCGCGCGAATTCCCCGTCGGGTTAGCCGAGTGGATAGGACGCCAAACTTTTCTATTTCGACATACATCTTTAGCCTATTCTACATCCATACACCTCCTCATACAACTTCTACGATTAATCTAAGTTATTATATGTCTAATAACTATATATTATGCAATAGAAAAGAAGAAAGTCTGTTAAACACGCATAATAAATTTGATCACGACCAACGTAGCCCAGTTGGCAAGACTTGTCTTCCATCCCGGGTATTGCGGGTTCTATTCCAATTCGTACATAAAAAAAAGACTCGCTCTATGATGACCTACGTGGCCTCCGTAAGGCACCTGTTTGCCGACCCGGAGGTTGCGGGTTCAAATCCCTCTGAACCCCGATTTCTTTTTACAAACGATTCCAGTTTAGTTTTCACTTAAGGCATCTTTAACGTCTTTCTGGTTGGTTAGAAAAGATTGCCATATAACAATAAGCCCTCCAGGTTGTACTGTATACATCAAAAGAGTAAGTCAACACTGCAATGTTTTCGAAAGGTCGGCACCATAAGCCAAACCACGCGATACAACACTCCGAAAGACCTTATACAACGAATAATAAGTTTGACGGAATGAATGGTTTCTTCTCTGTTCTTTATTTATAGTTCATTGTATTCAAGTCCCTTAATGCGCTGTCTCCATTGTACCTTTAGAATCTGTGTCTTAGAGATGTTCCTTCGAGGAGCAATATAACTTGAAACTCAATTTCTTCTTTATCAAATAAATTGTTTTTTCCAAATCGATCCAATAGGATGGGGTATTACTAGGCGCGTCCAAAAAGTAAAGAACGATTTCGCACCATGCCCTGCGCCAATCCCCCACCACCGCGATCGTATGCGCGCCAGTTAGCTCCTTCCCTCGCTTCAGTGCGAGCCGAGTTTTGTTGCTGAACGATCGTGCGTCTTTGTTCTGTAACCTTTCAAAATGGCTGCGCCCATCGAAAATCCCGCCAAATGTGAAGTGCGTAGTGTCATTCGTTTTCTGAATGCACAAAATGTTCGGCCTATCGAAATTTATAGGCAACTTTAAGCACAGTACATGAATCTTTCCCACAAATTTCACGATCGCTCCTACATGAAATATTGACAGAGCACCTTGGCTACAAAAAAATGTGTGCTCGGAAAAGAAAAACCGAATCTCAACACCATAAAAGTGATGGCAGTAGTTTTTTGGGACCGAAAGGGTTTGATCCACGTGGAGTTTATGCCAAGAGGACACACAATAAACTCAGAGGCCTATTGTGAAACTCTTCAACGACAAAACAAGGGACGTGGAATGTTGTCGGGAAAGGTGGTTTTGATTCATGACAATGAGTGGCCTCATGCATCAGTACAAACACAGCGAGAACTTCAACGTCTTAAGTGGGAAATTTTTGGCCATCCTCCTTACAGCCCTGACTTGACACCAAGTGATTTTCACTTATTCTCGAAACTAAAGAGTTTTTTGGGTGGAAAACAGTTCGCAAACAATGAAGACTTCAAACAAAAAGTGACATCCTGGCTCAAATCTTTGGCGGTAGAAGAGTATAACATCGGAATTGAAAAATTGGTTCCACGTTACAATAAGTGCCTTGACAGCTATGGCGACTACATTGAAAAAGAGAGTAAGGTACTGTGACTTTGTAAATAAAGTTTTGTGTTGATATCTTTCGTTTTTATTTAGTTATGCCAAAATGCTCTTTACTTTCTGGATGACCCACGTATAACAGAGCTTGCATGGAATTGTCTACCCCTTAGTATAAAAGATATGGGTGGCGTGTGCAGCTTTGAAATTAATAAATGATAACCCAATTAAAGATAATAATAATATAAAAATAAAGATAACCCCTTTCGGGAGATCGTATCAAAATTAGTGATGTTACATGAACACTACACACTTTTATATGAACACTACATACACGAATACGATACACTAAACTTAAAGCAGAATGTGTTACTATCCCATATTCAAAGATCTACAAAGGTTTCTATGTAGTTCATCTTCCCTTAGAGTTTTCTACAGTTTTCTAACCAATTATGTTTTTCTAAACAAATGCAGATGCGGGGAAGTATCAAACAAAATAGGCGCAGCTACTACCTTCCTATATTCACACTCAACATATGTGTATACGCATATTGTAATATTTTTAATCCGTCATTAATAGTGGGTTCAAATACTGAGTTTGTATGCCCTTGAGGAGAACTTAACCTCTAAACAGATTATTATAATCATTATGTAAGGAATTAAGCTATACTAAATATACCCAACTTTTGGGTAAATCAATAAAATATTGCTAAAATATTTTTAGTTTAATAGCTGTCATGTCTCACGAGCGCAGGAGCTTGGATTTGTTGACGTGTTTATGTGTGAATTTCTCAGGTGTAAATCAGCTGCTTCAGAATAGGACATGAGCCTAGTGAGACGGCTGATATAAGTTATTTGTACACCCACATATGATCACGCCATCTTCCTGTTGGGGTAGGCAAAGAGAAGAGAGCGTCAGACTTACCTATCGCGACATATATCTTTATACTCTTTAGGTCCATATATACCTTACCATACAGCACCTACAATTTCTCTGGTTTTTACATTTCCTTCTCTCAAAATATAATATAATATACTTGATCCAATCATACTTTCCTTAGTCTTCCTCTACAACGTGTTCCACTCATGTTTGCTCGATATATTTATAATGTTTGCTTTAAGTAATCTAATAATGCGCCTTATCAGAAATCGAACCTGAAACGTCTGGCTAGCGACCAGGTAACTAAGACTGTATTGTATAACCCCACGTCACAGCCAGACCCTCGAGGGGTCGTTGAATAACCTGCCCTGGGAGTTGCCGAAGCTCTCTAACGCCGCGCCGCGGATTTCCTAAAGCCGAAGAAGAACTTACATAAATAAATATGTTAAAATGATTCATACCACATTCTACTTTTTATTCATTCATTCATATGATACTTACCCCTCAATATATTCATTCATATGATAGATACCCCTCAATATATTCATATGACACCCCTCAATATATTCGATTTGGTTAAGCGGATATGTTGAAGACCGTGACAATATTATCATCGGTCCCATTAATTGAATCTGTGTTAAGAACCACTGGAGTAAGCACGTAGTTCGTCATCATACGTGTAAGCAATACCACCGCTAATAGAGATACAAAACACATATATCTGGTCTAATGAATTAATCTTCTCTCCAGTATTGAGTCTCTTTGTATTCAAGTCCCTTAATCGGAGTCTCTATTGTGTCTGAGAGATAATCCTTCGGAGAAGAGTAGAACTTGGAGGTCGATTTATTCTTCGTCAAATAAATTGATTGTTACAAATCGATCCAATAAGGCAGAGAACTATAAAAGAGCTTTCTGTGATGTGGAATGGTCTGCCTTTTAGTGTTAGAGATATAGATACATGGCGTTTGCAGTTTTAGGAATCACTTGAAGACAACCCTTTTTAGAAGGCCTTATCAAAATGTATGATGGTATGTGGTGAACATTACACACATACACTTCACTACACTACACATAAAGCTGAATGTGTTACTATCACATATCGGAAGATCTACAAATGTGTCTTTGTACAATACTTAATTTTCCTTAGGTAAATTTTCAGCTGTAAAAACACCAAATACGTTTTTCAGGACATGCAGATTTGGAAAAGTACCGAATATGATGGCTGCAGTCACTACCTTCGTATCTTTACACTCAACTCATATATACGAGTATTTATGTTGTAATATTTGTTATCTTTCAACAGTGGTGGGTTCGAATCCCGAGGAGATAGAGCACTCTTGAGAATAATTGGCTCTCTAAGCGGCGCTATATAAATTATCTTTTTACTATAATTATTGTTACCAAAATATCTGATTAGGTAACCTCAGTGATCTATTTGGTAACAAAACTTCCGTCCTGGAGTAACGGGTTCAATTCACGATGATACCTGGAAAAAATAATCTTCCATATATCGTCATTTCTGATATGTTGAGAGATACGAGTACATATTACTGAACCCCTTCTGCAATTGATTGTCTACATTTCACCTAGTCTTATGGAACATTCTTGAGAACTCGTGTTAATCAGAAATGTCGAACGTTACAGATGGGGTAATTTTTGCCTACAATTGTGTTCACGCCGAAGCGTGACGTGAAATACCGGCCCCGTCATGTTGGGCCGCTCTGTCGTCGCTGCCGGCCCCGTCGCGCGATGTGATGTTATTCTCGCAAGTCATTTAATATTGTTCTCACCTATTCCAAAATATAGTATTGTCACGGGTTGTGGTAGTCTCGGCGCGACGAACATATTCCGTCGACCCGTTCACTTGTGCACAGACCATCATCGGGGTGACACCTCAAGGGGACAAATAGCAACCGATACGCTTCATCGCCCGAAGAACCAGACCAATAAACTATCAACCGCCGTGACGCTCCAAGAGTCCTGGAACATCAGCAAAGATCAGCCGATGCATCCGACTCCCGTCTTCAACACCCGTGATTACCATTCCATTTGTTCCTTTATCTCCATCTAGGGTTTGGCTTTCGCCAAACCAAATTGAATGGGTGAGAGTATTAAGTATTTAAAATAAATTCAAAATATATCACGTAGATGAAATATAGTATTTATATCTAGACAATTGAATGAGGAAGAGTTTTCTATATTCAAAACAAATGTGAAGAACATATTAGTAGGTGGGATATTTTTTTTTGTATACCTTTACCATTTTGTTTTACATTTGGTGCTCATTTTTAAATTTGGAAAAAAACGGACACAACTTATGTTAACAACTAATACTCGTATATTCAAAACAAATGTTATGTAGGTTGGATATTTCTTTCCTCACAATTGAATGGGAGATGAGTATTCGATATTCAAAATGTAGGTTGGATATTTCTTTCCTCACAATTGAATGGGAGATGAGTATTCGATATTCAAAATGTAGGTTGGATATTTCTTTCCTCACAATTGAATGGGAGAGGAGTATTCGATATTCAAAATGTAGGTTGGATATTTCTTTCTTCACAATTGAATGGGAGATGAGTATTCGATATTCAAAATGTAGGTTGGATATTTCTTTCCTCACAATTGAATGGGAGAGGAGTATTCGATATTCAAAATAATTGAGAAAAAATGTATTTGTAGGTGGGATATTATTTTGCCTACAATTGAATGGGAGAGAAGTATTCGATACTCAAAACAATTGTAAAAAATGTGTTATGTAGGTGCAATTTTTTTTGCATATTTTACATCCAAATGAAGTCCATACATCCGCGTGTCGAGGAATGTAAGACATTCGATAATACTGCTATTTGCAGCCCTCTATGTCCGAGGGGAACTGCTGCACATTTAAACGGCTTTGTCAGAACAGAGATTACTATATTACAAGCGACATAAACTCGGAAGTAAAAATAGAAAACCGTTTGTTTTTATCAAGGTAACTGGTGTTTGATGCAATATATTGAAAGATGTACATATATAGTATACGAGTACCATCACGCAATTTCCCTGTCGGGGTAGGCAGAAAGAACAAATCGCCAGATTTTCCTATCTCAATACACATGCTTAGTATTTTATATTGTACATCAATACACCTTCATATACAACTTATACGATTTCTCTGACTTTGAACGATGTGGCCGAGAGACTACTGGACCACTTTAAGATTACACCGAACTCTCAGTAAGGCCTCGGCCATACAGGTAGGAGCCTCACTTGGTGCTTAGAGCTACGCTGCGAGTTAGGCGACATATCCTAGCGAACCAACGCATCGCATACTATCGCAATGGCCACACTGCACGCTTCGCGCCACACAACGTGACTATTAGCCACCTAGTGAATCTCCTAGCGAACAGACGTGTTGGTTCATTTTATTGTGTCACCAAGTGATTTTACAAGATGGCGGAAGTTTTAATACCAGCTGTGTATAAAATGGAGCCTTTGTGGAACCCATCGAGCAAATTATATTATACAAAAATGTACCTGTAATAAAATCACTTTGGAATACAGTTGCACAGGAAGTAAATAAAGATGGTAAGTTGTAATGAAATTGGTTAGTTTTGAGAGTGGCATCGTTTCTTGACTCAACCGCTCCCAAATGTGAAATGAATTTGTACGAAGCACTTTGGTGTGGCCATGCATGAAGTCTGTGGCCAAGCACATAGCACCTAACGAAGCACTTTAGTGTGGCCTTAGCCTTAGAATAAGGCCACACCAAAGTGCTTCGTTAGATGGTACGTGACTAATAGACTAGGTGACTTCATGCTTGGCCACATCAAAGTGCTTCGCACAAATTCATTTGACATTTGGGAGTGGTTGAGTCAACAAACCATGCCACTCTCAAAATGTATACCTACAAAACGCGGATTTATACAATACGATATTCGTGACCTGGTCGCTTACCTTGGTCTAAGAAGTTTCTAGTTCAAATCCCGATGTTGTGCACTACAGTTGTAAACAGTTTAACCCGTCGGGCTTATTACTAAGGCGCAACTCCTTCCAAGCAACTATAAATAAATTCCAGTGACTTAAAATAATACATCAAAAAACCTTTACGTTCAAATTTATGGGTTCAAGTTTCCGCGACGTATATTAATATTGCGAAGATAACTTCACTAGGCCTAAAGCTACTTAACTAGGCATGTTTCCGTCATGATGGTGATGATTGAGCTCTTCCATTTCTTTTCCAGCATTGACGTCGCATTCTTCGCCTTTCCAGTTCTTCTTTCCAGTTCCTCAACCTCGAATAATCCGTTTTTGGTAATACAGGAGCCTAAGTAACCACTTCTAGACCATGATTTACATTTTTTTTATTTTTTATTATTACACATGACAAGAAATATACACAATTTGAGAAAAAACAACAGGTAATTTGATTTGGACATATAATTTTAATGGATCTGGGTTTGTTGCCTTTCATTTGTCATATCCCCAGTAAACTAGGCTTTTGCCTGTATCTCACTGAGGATATTTAGCATGAAAAAATAAATCGATACTTCTTTCCGATTTTTGATAACACAAAAAAACCCCGTTGCACGCTCTCATCAACCTGACAAACAGTGACACTCAACTACAACTGGAAACATCTTGCGAAACTCAACTCCTCACACATTATTACTCCAGAAAGACCAAAAATATTCATCCCACAATATACCGCACACAATCATAAGAATAAAAATCAAAACAAATTCAAAACAAAAAAAAAAGAAGAAAAACACACAGAAACACAAATACAAAAACATCCAAAATTAAAACAACAAGAAGAGATTAAAATTGTTGGCAATTTGTTACTGCGGTATATTATTACCAATTGATTTTTGACGTATTGATTTACAGATCCAGGACCTTGCTCTCGAAGTCCACTTTTTTTAGAAGTGTAGCCATTTCTTCTTCTGATCTGCATATCACAGATTTGAGAACTTTCTTTCACCAATAGCAATACCGCCATCCCAGTCTTCAAGTGTTCTCTTCATAATATGTTACGTAAGAGATGCCAATAAAGAATAACAAATAAACTGGTTTCAAGTCTTTTAACACCGATAATACTGCCCCTGGTTGTCCCAAAACGAACATGGCGTGTATTTATGGATGTGTATTCACTTTTATAAGTAAGCTCGCGATGTATTACATAAAAATGAAGATACCAAACGCGACCAATAGAGCATCTGGCGTGTTGGGCACAGAGGTCAGGCTGCTATGCTGGGGGTGGATAAAGGAGGGGGACCTGCCTTGAACAGAGTACAGGGACACATCCCAGGGAAGGGGGTGGCGGATAAAGCGAAAACGTTCAGTGCGGGCGGGATGAGATCAAACGTCTGCCACAAAATTCTTCCGGTTATGGATGAAACTGCATTTGGATACATGCTTTTAGCAGTTAGACTCTGATTGACCATCCGAAAGACCAGGAATCATACCTTTTAAAATATACATCGGTAGAAGGTATCTGTCTTAGCTATACAACATTCTTAAATGGACAGATATCCAGAGAGTTGAACTATTTCGTGCTGCCAAAGATAGAGAGACTTTTTTCAAAAGTAATCGCCAATATCAGAGTGGGGGTCGGACACAACACATGAAGAAGAAGATACATACCATCATGCCGTTTCTCCATCGTGGTAGACACAGAAGACTTTCCATTCATACACCTTCTTATACGACTCCTATGATTTCTCTGACTTTTCACATTTTGTTCTTTCAAAATATTCACTTGATCCGACCATACTTTTCATGATCATCCTCTACCAAGTCTTCCCCTCACATCTGCACTGTAAATTATTTGTTGTTATATTTGTTCTTCCCTTATTCGTTCTACATGCCCAAACCATCTCAGATTGCTCTTCTTCGCCTTATTGAATTCATTAGCTTTAAATTCATATTAACTCTTAATGATTTCATTCCGTATTCTGTCACTCCGTGAATTCTTGTCAATGTACGCATTTATATAAGCTGTATTCGACTCGTTTAAGTATTGTACATGCCCACGTTTAAGTATTGTACAGGTCCATGTTTCACTTCCATACATCAAATATGATACTACTAACAATTTACATAGCGTCGATTAGAGAGCAAACTCTCCTCGAGTGCGCTCTATCTCGGTACTCGAACCCGCCATTATTGAGGTATTAAACATATTAAAAAACAAATATTTACAATTTGAGTGTAAGGAAAGGAAAGAGGTGGTCGCGGTCATTAGATTAGGTACTTCCCCGCCTCTAAATATATTTAGAAAAATATATAAAAATAAAAACTTATGGTAAACAAATCGAAGAAAGCTTACAAAGGGAATATACAAAGAAACCATTGTAGATCTTTTAAAACCCATAAGTGATAGTACACCGGGTTTAAGGTATATGAAAGGTGTTCAAATCGAATCATAAATTTTGATAAGACTTTCTAAAAAGTGTCTGTCTACAAGTGCTTTCTAAAGCTGCACACGCTACTCATATCTCTAATACTAAGAGACAGACCATTAGACGCAACGCAAAATCTCTATCATAATACTCCGGCCTATTGGATGATTTGGAACAATCAAATTATTAAATGAAGAATATATTGACCTTAAAGTTCTACTCTTCTCTGAAGGAAATCTTTCAGATACAGATTCCAAAGATGCAATGGATACATCACATTAAGGGACTTAATTACATTGTAATTTGTTTTATCAAACACTGTTTATTCCACTTTTTGTAACGGTATAACCATTCCGGTTTCAAGACTTTCACCTCATCATCAGGGGAGCGCAAAAAAACTGAATTCTATTCGAATTGGTACCGACATACACGCTTCTAACGGTAAACGATCGGGCTGGGGACTGTGGGTGGAGGGAGGGAGGAGACAACCTCAGCGAGCAGAGGCGAGATTCTAGAAATATATGTGTTTGCCAGATGTTCACCCCGATGCACTGACTTAACAAATTTCTAGAGCCTCTAATTTGACCAATTTATTTCCGTTTCTACTGATATGTGAGAATTAATGAAGTGATAGATTAGTGATGAATGTGAACTTAAGGCTGGTGTGTTGAGTAAGATGAAGAAGAGCACGATGAGATGGTTGAGGTGGGCATGTGTAAAGAATGAATGAAAAAAGACTAGCAAAATATATATGGTATACGTGTGTCGTCCAGAAAGTAAAGAACGTTTTGGCATAAGTAAATAAAAACGAAAGATATCAACACAAAACTTTATTTACAAAGTCACAGTACCTTACTCTATTTTTTCAATGTAGTCGCCATAGCTGTCAAGGCACTTATTGTAACGTGGAGCCAATTTTTCAATTCCGATGTTATATTTGAGACAGGGTGTCACTTCTTGTTTGAGGTCTTCATTGTTTGCGAACTGTTTTCCACCCAAAAATTCCTTTAGTTTCGGGAATAAGTGAAAATCACTTGGTGTCAAGTCAGGGATGTAAGGAGGATGCCCAAAAATTTCCCACTTAAGACGTTAAAGTTCTCGCTGCGTTCGTGCTGATGCATGAGGCCGCGCATTGCCATGAATCAAAACCACCTTTCCCGACAACATTCCACGTCTCTTGTTTTGGATGGCGCGTCTAAGTCGTTCAAGAGTTTCACAATAGGCCTCTGAGTTTATTGTGTGTCCTCTTGTCATAAACTCCACGTGGATCAAACCCTTTCGGTCCCAAAAAACTGTTGCCATCACTTTTCTGATGTTGAAATTCGGTTTTTCTTTTCCGAGCACACATTTTTTTTAGCCAAGGTGCTCTGTCACTATTTCATTTCGGAGCAATCGTGAAATTTGTGGGAAAGATGCATGTACTGTGCTTTTAAAGTTGCCTATAAATTTCGATAGGCCGAACATTTTATGCATTCAGAAAACGAATGAGACTACGCACTTCACATTTGGCGGCATTTTCGATGGGGGCAGCCAATTTGAAAGGTTACAGAACAAAGGTTTAGCAACAAAACTCGGCTCACACTGAAGTTAGGGAAGGAGCTAACTGGCGCGCATACGATCGCGGCGGTAGGGGATCGGCGCAGGGCGTGGTGTGTAATCGTTCTTTACTTTCTGGACACGCATGGTATATTATGCAAATATGAGTGGAAGGCATGTGAGAGGAAGACCAAGAAAAAATAGTTGTATAATACTTTGAAAGAAAGAAACGTAGAAAGTCAGATAAATCGAAGAAGTTGCAGAAATTTAGAAGAGGCTAAGGATGTGTGTTGAGATAAGTCTGGCGCTCTGTCATCTCTGCCTACCCCGATAGACAAATGGCGTGATGGTATGTATGTATATATTTTGTACAAAGAGACAACGTTTGAAATCAATCCGTTTGCGACACTTGAGCCACTTTTAGAAGTGGACTAATGTGACACTACAGTACACTTCTTACGAGTATAGTGCAGATAGTAAGTTCCCATTCGCCACACACCATCCAGCCTCCGTTCTGCATAGACTCCCCCTGGATCGGTTGGCCTCCTGCCAGCTGCGCCAGGAGACCTCTACTCACTTATGACTATTTCCTATCAACAGTGGCTATACTTTGATACTTTCACTAGTATGGTCTGTATTGAATTTCACTAGATGCTTGCTGTGTCACCGGGTTTAACTATGTATTTAGATATCACTTATATACGTGTATACAAGTGTCCCAAAAATGTTTATAGTTATATTTGAGAAAATTTTGCATGGCCCCTGTGACAGTTCACAAATTTGCCCCAATATAACCTAGTAATTTTAATTATTTTATCAACTTTAATATAAGCCTCGATTTTAATAAATAGCAAGTTATTTAGGTAAATACTAATATAAATAAAACTAACAATAATGACAAATTAATACATCTTGTTACAAATTAGCAAAAATGTGGCAGTTTGTTAAAATCAAATAGTATTTGGTGACGTTTGTCAAAAGTCACTACGTTAGTCTGCATTGTCTAGGAATGGGGTATACGATAATTGGATTTTCGATTTTTTGATACCTAAAATTAAATGTTCGTAATTAGTATTAATTCATAGTGGATCTTGACCTATTTAAAGATAGATACAGATCATACAATACGTTAGAAAGTCAGTATAATGAAAATTAGGAATTAAAACGTCAGTTTAGAGAAAAACAATTTTTCGATTTATAAAAAAACGATTCGATTTGTGAAAAAAAAAAACATTTTACGCCATCCCTTTGAGAAATGTCACAGGGACCATGCTACATTTTCTCAAGTATAATATATTTCGGTATTTATTTAGGTAGACCTAAGATTAAATATGTGTTTGTGGACTTAGAAAAAGTATATGACCGCGTGATAAGTAACACAGGGCATGGAAAATACTGAATGAACATGGTTTGAATGTAAACTTGTACGTGGTATTGCGTCATTATATGCCGAAAGTAGAGCATATATTAAAGTAAATGGTACCCTGACTGCATTCATATTTCAAAAGGGGTTTTAGGAACACTTGTTCCTTAAAGGAGAGATGATGAGGATGATTGTTGATAAATAAAAACTTGTCGAAATCGGAATGTGTAAAGAGGAATTTTATTAACCAACGTCGGTATTTATAATGTTTTTTGAACATGTGCGGGAATGCGCACGAGATATATCGCTGTCTCATCTTTGCGCTTACAATATGTTTATTGTCGCGCGTAGGTATCCTTTTGTTTTGAGAGACAGCGCGAAAGATGTGTTGCCCTCTCCCTTCCTCATGGAATGCGGTCTTCACTGGTAGTGAGTTGAATGACCGATCGCGTGGACTTTGGAATTGTTTGTCTCGCATTGTTAAGGTGTGCAAAGGTCGTCTCGTGGGTTCAGTGACAGCGCATACGGTAGCCACAGGGTAAACCAAGGATGCGGTATGTCGTCCTGATTGTTCAATATTTATATAAAATCACGTGTCAAGTAACTATAGAGGTTAATTTCGTGGTTTATAAATGTCAAATTGGAATGTATGCTGATTGCTGTATACGAGTACAGATGATATGGTAGTGTTGGCGAAGAATTAAAGTTTGATAAGTAAATTGTATGACAGATGCGAAGAGAATGAATATTGCAAAATCCAGACTTATGGTGTTAGAAGGGCGTGAAAGGAAAAGTAAATGGGGTTTATGTGTACGAGTGAGTTATGAAAGATTGGAGAAAGTTGAGGGATTCTATTATAGGGTAGCCCAACAAGAACGCTGGATTTATTTTTGTGCCATTTGATTATTGAATTATTTATTCGAAAAATAATAATATTTTTAGTTCCTTGTGAAGTACAAATGTTGCGATTATGTATGGAATAAAATGTCAGACAAATGCGTTCCACAGCTTTGCTGGCAAACTCTTGCTCTTTTGATAAAATTTAAGATAACGTCGTTGCATAATTGTGGCAATAACACTTTGAATCTCCACTTACAAGACGTCAGATATTGACATCTTCAATACTTCCAAAAATGTGTTTAAAGAAAGTATTTAGAGCTTTCTTAACCCTTCCTTCCCTGTGATGTGTAACTAGTACACATTGCTTCTAAAAACTTTAATATCTCTATAAATATAATAAATACTGGGGTTCAGATTTTAGATATTCCTCCGTAATACATTTACGCATTGAATGAAAAAATAATATCAATAATAATTAGCACTTATCGGCCACATCAGAGATATTTTGTGAAAATCGGGAATAAATTCACCAATACAATCAAACGTGTGCCAGTGTGTGACGTAGGTATACTCATTCTAAACAACCGCTATGGGTGAGGAAGCGATGTTATTCACGTCTCACTCTCACTCTACTTCGAAATAGAATCTCAGTTCGCTCGCTTCTCTCGCTTCAGTAGCTCGCGGGCTTTCGTTTGAGGTGGACGCTTCGCCCGTTTAGTGAACGTTTTCAGCAATTAAATTTCAATTTTATCACTTTTGACTTCAAATTGAATTAATTTAAGCGATTGGCCAGGAATATTCAATTTTTTTTCAATTTTAAATCGCTCTTTTTTACATGTGTATTCAATACACAGCACCGGAACGGGCGGATTTTAACTCCGTTTCTATTTTATTTTTTCAAGTCTTTAGTACATTACAGATTTTTCTATTTCGTACAAGGACCAAACATGACAAGTACTTACAAAAAAAAACGTGTTTAAAACAATTTAAAATGTTAAGACTTATTTGATAAAAACAATAGTAAATATATGACATGTTACACTAAAACATTGACAAAATATGGCATGTTAAATAATACTCGTATAAAAAATGTAATGATTTCAAAAATGTTTGTCAGGTTGATGAGAGCGTGCAACGGGGTTTTTTGTGTTATCAAAAATCGGAAAGAAGTATCGATTTATTTTTTCATGCTAAATATCCTCAGTGAGATACAGGCAAAAGCCTAGGTCACTGGGGATACGACAAATGAAAGGCAACAAACCCAGATCCATTAAAATTATATGTCCAAATCAAATTACCTGTTGTTTTTTTCTCAAATTGTGTATATTTCTTGTCATGTGTAATAATAAAAAAAAATTTAAAAAAAACTATGAACGGGCGGATTATTTTAGCACAGGAAGGGAAAGGTTAATAACGAGAGTAATTGTTTCGCATTGAAAAATATGTATAATTTATTAATTTTTATTTCTTCTTACTGTATATAATTTTCTTTTGAGCGTTGTGTCTAATCGTGTTTAACCTGTTTATGTAATCTTTATAAAATACATTGATAAATAAATATGGGACACCGTCTTTTTACTTGCTTTCTCTCAACTGTCCCCATGATCACCAGCTCTTCGCCAGACTTTCATTATCATTTCTGGCAGCATGCCCAAAGAATATTGTAATTTGTTCGATTATCCGTAGAATGATGTAATTTGTTCGAGAGAAATAGTCGAGTATTCTACCTACAGCAGGGGTTCCCAACCTTTTTGTACTCTAGAGCACATTCTAAAATATCGGTAGGGTGGCGGGCACCGCCTATTTTTAATCGACAAACTCCTTCCATAACTTCTCATTTTCCCATAATTTATTTTCTTATATTCATAATTTGTTAATAAATAATAAACAAAAATGTTTCAAAATCATAAAATTACTATTCAAATTGCATACACACAGAGAAATGTATTTACAAAACGTAAACAAAGTAAACAAAAAACACAAATACAAAGAAAACATTTTATAAAAAATATAATATCAATATGTCAATGTGATCTTTGGCATTGCATATCATTGGCCAGTGCCAGTGCCTCATACTCATAATTAGGAGAGTATGACGATAGCAGATAATCCTGTTAGCAAACAATCATAAAGATGCTCATCGGTGAGTCGAGATCTATATCTTGATTTTATTAAGCTCATGTTTGAAAACAATGATTCGCATAAATATGTCGAACTGAAAAATGATTCAATTTTATATGCCGCTTTTTTCAAAGATGGGAATTTTTCTCTGTCCACTGTATTCTAAAAGTCCTCTGATATTAAGGATTTTAGCAAAATATCATTCTTAAGGTCCAAAATTTCCAACTCTAGTTCTTCTGTCTTACCTTGAACAAAATCTGCAATACATGCGGCCATTTCCATTACATTTATTTGGCAAGTAAAAGGATTGATACAGAAGGAAACAATTGGCTCGATATGTGTAAACTGCAAAAATCTCTCTTCAAACTGTTTTTTTAACACTTGAAGATGCTTAATAAATAATGACCCGTTTAATTCATTGTTACCTAGCATTTTCTTCATATGTGGGAAATGCACGAGAGAATTGATCTGCAGATGTGATATCAACAAATCCAATTTAGCTTTAAATGACTTTACAGAGCTTATCATTTCAGCTATGTGTTTGTCTTTCCCCTGCAACTCCAAATTTAAGGAATTCAATTTTTCCATGATGTCTGTGTGAAATCCCTAATCAATCAGCCAGCGAGAGTCAGCTAGTTCATCATAATTTTCCTTTTTATCGTTTATAAATGTTTTTATTTCTTCAATTAAACTCACAAATCTTGTAAGAACCTTTCCTTTACTGAGCCAACGTACTTCAGTATGCAGAATAAGATCATGTTCTTTATCTTCAGTATCTTCTAACAGGGCCTTGAAAAGTCGGCTCGAATATGCAAAGGAGCTGCTCGAATAGAATTGATTATTTTTGTAACTATTTTCATAACGTGTTCAAATGGCAATATTTTACAACACAGAGCTTCCTGGTGGATAATACAGTGGTAGGACATAAAGTTTTAAAATGATTCATCCTTCTTGCAGAGGGCAATAAATCCTTTGTTTTTACCTACCATTGCTGGTGCCCCATCGGTGGTTATCGCAGACAGCTTGTGCAAAGGCATATTTATTGACTTGGCGTATGTTCTGAATGTATTATAAATATCCTCACCCCTTGTCTGTCCTTTCATAGGTAATATTTGCAACATATCCTCTTTTACTGTGAAGTTACTAAATACCATTCTCACCATAACTGCTAACTCTGCGGTGTCTGATATATCTGTTGACTCGTCAAATTATAGCGAGAACCAGTCACATATTTCCAAGTCAGTCTTTAACTAAGTTTGTATGTATGTTGAAATTGCATGTTTTCTTCTTGTGACGGTGTTATTTGACAACTGTAAGTCTTGTATTGCTGAGATAATCTCACGTTTGTTAGAAAATCCATCAAACAAACAATCGGCACCAGTCAAAAATAGTTCTTTAAACAACTCACCAACAATGAAAGGTTTTTTCTTTTTTGCGAGCATGTGAGAAATTTTGAAAGAAGCAATGGTGGCCTTTTTAGAATTTTCCACATGTCTAGTGAAAACAGTCTGTTGTGCAGTTAGACTTGATTTTTGTTGACAAATTTTTATCTTTCTTACTTCAGATTTAAGTGGATAATTCACATCGCATATATTTTTTAAATTAACGAATCAATATGATTTCTCTCAGTCAGTGTTAAAATTATAGGTTCGTTGTCTTTTACTCGGTTCACTCATTTTAGGAGTAAAAAAATAAAAAATAAATAGTAATTGAACTACAATATAATATCAATGTTATAGCGCACGTCTGTTCTACATTATATGCATAAATGTATTATAACAAAGACTAGAACTATCCCCACAATCATAATAGATTATTGCTTATTAATATAATAGATTACGCACCTCACTTTTAGCCCGTTAAAATTTTTCAGAAGGAATATCAAAACTCCTAATTCGTGTTTCGTCAGACGAAGATGTCTCCTAGCTAACTGTCGCGACCCGAACGGGGCAGCAATCGCAATCACAATGACAACAACGCGGTTCCAGGCGGGGAATGCTATTTGCACATCACTCCTTGTACACGCCGAAAACCCGAAGTGAGCCGATGATCGCCGAAGCAATCGGGACGGTACGAGCCCGTGACTACTGTCAGTTTGGCTGTCGGGGCCATGCTTATTGCTTTCACTGACAGACAGAGCTGTCAGAGTTATGTGCCATGTGTTTTGGCACCTTCGGCGTTCATCAGCTCAGTTCGTGGCGTTCGTTTACTTCGGGTTTTCTGCGTGTAAAAGGAGTGATGTGCAAATAGCAATCCCCGTTCCAGGCTAGCGTGAAGAGTGCAGTCTGGCTCGCCGCTAGACAAGTTGCGACAAGTACTGTCAGCAAAGGAACCACTCATACATACAATATCGCAAACATACGAACGTATTTAATAAACCTAGGCATTCAAAAAATAATACACATTTTTAATTAATGTTTATGAAAAATTTCTGTCTCTGTCGAATAGTGGCGGGCACATACGAATCGTTCCGCGGGCGCCATGGTGCCCGCGGGCACGGGGTTGGGAACCTCGGACCTACAGGGTACTATAAAACATAATACCCTCTCCTTTCACACACAGATGAAATCTACCTGACTCTTGCGGCCAGTGCCGGAAGAGTTTTCACATATTCTCTCACCTATTGTTTTTCCCTCACTTATCTTTTAGTTCAATAAATCACTTCAAAAACGATTGATAGGGATATTACTGTCTATTGAAGAGCGTGGCTGTTAGATAAAACAGAAGAAAAATAAAATGAGTGAGAAGAGGTGTCTAAGGCCTCGGCCACACAGGTAGGAGCCTCACTTGATGCTTAAAGCTACGCTGCGAGCTAGGAGACATATCCTAGCGAACCAATGCACCGCATACTATCGCAATGGCCACACTGCACGCTTCGCGCCACGCTACATGACGATTAGTCACCGAGTGAATCTCCTAGCGACGTGTTGGTAAATTTTATTGTGTCACCGTGATTTTACAAGATGGCGGAAGTTTTAATAACAGCTGTGTATAAAAGTGAGCCTTTGTGGAACCCATCGAGCAAATTATACAAAAATGTACCTGTAATAAAATCACTTTGGAATGAAGTTGCACAGGAAGTAAATACCATAAAGATGGTGGGTTGTAATGAAATTGGTTAGTTTTGAGAGTGGCATCATTTGTTGACTCAAATGTCAAATGAATTTGTGCGAAGCACTTTAGTGTGGCCAAGCATGAAGTCACCTAGTATATGTAAAACCTAGTTTAGCACCTAACGAAGCACTTTGGTGTGGCCTTGGCCTTAGACTCGGTTAATCGATTCTTCGGTTTTAGACCTACACACGTTAATGCTGTTACCAATTGTATTACATTACACGTATATTGTATACAATACAGCCCGGCGAATTTAATTTATTGCCATGTGGCAATCTCTTCCAATCAACTAGAAAGGTGTTAACTTTCATGAAAAATCAGAATAAATCGATCCAATATAGTGGGGTATCATAACAGAGCTTTTGCCGTTGCTGGTCCTGTGGCGTGGAATGGTCTACCTCATAGTGTTAAGAGATATGGACGATGCGTGCAGCTTAACTAACACTTGAAGACAACCCTTTTTGGAAAGTCTTATCAAAACTTATGATGATATATGAACACTACACACATATACCACACTTAACCTAAAGCCGAATGTGTTACTATCACATATCAGAAGATCTGGAAAGGTTTCTTTGTAGTTCATCTTCCTACGGTAACTTTTCTGTTCTTTTTATACCAAATATGTTATTCTGAACATACGCAGATTCGCGGAGGTACTTAATATAAAATGGGCGTAGCCACTTTTTTCCTATTCTTGCACTGTACTTATATATATTTATTTTGTAGTATAATATTTTTAATCTATCAATAATAATGGGGTCGTATTCCAAGTTAGAGCTCCCTTGAGGAGAGTTTACAATTTAAATAGCACCATATATAATAAATTGTATTTTTTTTATTATTAAATCCCTTATATCAAAAATGATTTATTAAAACAGGAATCGAACCCGCAATCACCGGCTTGAGAGGCGTATGTCTTCCCAACTAGGACACGAAGAATAAACCTTCAAACGCACTCTTAACCAGATTGGGAACCTTTCTGGCGTAAATTTCGCATAATATTGGAAGTCCTTTTTTTAGACCAGAGCGTAATAGCTTCCCTGCCCATGCCCATGCCCATGATTCATAAGGAAGGTCACTTCCACCTCATCAGCTCCAATTGCGAGGGTTTACTTTTATCGGTTCATTGGTTCGTTACTTTGGTTTTTTTACGTCAGCCACTACTGAAATAAAACGATGATAGTTTTTCTTCGCTGATACAAGACGAGGGGGAAACTGTTAAAAGTGATTTTCTTTATTACAAAGCTAAAAATTATTTGTTAATATTGCTGCATTAACAATTTGTCTATTTCTATGGACGTGCGCGAGTATTATTACCTCTTCATGTGTGGGGTGGTTTTGCTTACACGTGTGATCTAATTCTATAGACTTGTGGCGGTCGCACACTCGGATACTGTGGGCATTCATACATACGGTCAATGACCGATGAAATGACCTTCGGATTCCTCGATAAATCTAAGTAAACAAGTCCGAAGGTCACCCGCCGGACATTCATCCCATAGCCGAGCGGACCGCACTCCATACTAGAGAGAGAACGCACCACGCTGTCTCGCCGGTTCCGTAAATAGATTGTTACCTACATACAACAATTAATCGTTTTTGCATTTACAGAAACGAGACGCAGGCATATCGCGAGCGCATTCTCGCGCGCATTCTAAAAAGATATAAATACCTACGTTACTAATAAAATTGGACAGACTCTCTTTCCGCATTGCGATCTAACGTGTTTTATTATTTATCAACAAATCATCATCATCTCTTCCAATAAAAACCATTCTGCTAAATACTCTATTAATGGAGCTGAAGATAATGTTTTGTCCGGTCATTTATTATTTATTTATTTTATTTTACATTTGATACAGATCAAACCCAATTACATAAAATAAAAAGAAAACAAATAAATAATAAAGTGTTCACGCCATAGCGTGACGCGGAATGCCGGCCCCGTCATGTGGGGGCGCTCTGTTATCGCCGCCGGCCCCTGTCGCGCGCGGGCCGCTTCGTCATCGCTCCCGGCCCTGTCGAGGTTATTCTCACAAGTTAAATTATCGTATTGTCGCCAGCTGTGGTAGTTTGAACTCGACGACCATATTCCGGTCGTCTCCATCACTTGCGCATAGACCACGAGCGGGAGGACATCTCGGACCGGGCCAGCCGCCGGGCGGCCCGGCTCATCAACGACGAACCAGTGCGAATGGGTTCTCAACTAGCGACCAATACGCTTCATCACCAGAAACCTCAGACGAACAAATTTACCAACCGCGGCGACGCTCCAGGAGTTCTGGAAGATCAGCCGAGATCTCCGAATCCCGTCATCAACGCCCTTTCATCGAACAAGACACCCGTGAGTACCATTCCCTTATTTCCTTTATTTCCAGTTTGGCTTACGCCTTACTATAAAGTCTACACTGTCGACAGTATGCCTTCGACGAGGATCATGGCCAAGGAGATAGTTTGGAGAGGTTTGTGGTTACTGGAGGCGGAGAAGGACGACGCACAAGAGGAATAATCCCAATGGGTTGAACTGACCAATTGAGAGACGAAACTGGACTGTCCTTAACAACTGCCCTTCGAGCCACGGAGTATATGGATGGTGAAAAGGAGTCAACGGAGGCTATCATGGGAGTCACGATGCTCAGTCATGAGCTACACAACAGGATGGACATATCGTTGGCCTAACTATAACAACACGTAACTTCATATGAGTAACTTTACAAGAGAGAGCAAAAACGTCACAGTTTGTCCTATGTAAACTTAAACATTGTTTTTTAAATACATCTTAAATCAATGGGAAAAGTCCAGAAGTCCGGCGCTTGGGTTCCACATGTTTTGAGTGAACACAACAAAAATCAACGTTTGACAATTGATTTTTGTTGTCGAACAAAAGGAGGTGTCGAAAATGCTCATTTTCGTCTACTTGACATTCTATTATGAAGGCTTGTAATCAAATAAAATAATATATGTAACGTAAAAGCAAATACAATATCTTGTAGAGCAGAAAATTTTCTTTCGAATGACGTATAACCTTTACCATTTTATTTTACTTTTGGTGCTCATTTTTAATTTGAAAAAAAAACGGACACAACTTATATTAACACATTAACATATTATGATTCGATTTTAAACAACAAATCAAGTCACCTTAAACGATTTTAAGGATTTCAGATATTTTTACAATGAATTATTATGTCATATATTTGAAATGCGAACAGTTTTTTTTTATTTCCCAACTTTCTGATTTGGCGAACATGTTCTTTTTTTAATATTACCTCCTCAAGTGTGTAACGGTGTCATCATGGAGACTCAAGATCTATAAGAACTGTATGACCATCATAAATAAAAACAAATAAATAATCATCCCAAAACCAGTAGACAATATATTGGTTAACACCTGTTATAAGGGGCCAAAATGGATTTACACAAAAATATCGAAATAGTTTTTATTCTTTGTGGGCGCAACGTCACGAAATGATGAAGAATGAACTGCCCAAAAGGACTCCTCCGGTGGCGACACAAAATAATAGTAATAACGATAGATTTAAGTTCCGTCAGGAGAAGGGATAATATCACACAGTGCAATAAATATAACTTATAAAGCGGCTTAAGGGCTGGAGCTCTAACAACCTGAAGAAGTTGTCAGTACTTTCACAAAAAAAATGGAATACAGCAAAACTATCCTTCAACACCACTAGATTGGGGTGGACAATCGATTCGAAGATCAACCGATGTTAGGCTGAGTGGAGGGGTCCTTTCGGAAATTATTGACTCCATTATCATCGCATCAGAACAAAATGTGATCTGCGGATTGATCCCGATGGCCGCAAAAATTACGACAGGGCAAAGGGACAATATTAAAGCTCAACAGTTTGTTATCGACGCTCCCAGAATAGCCCAAAAGTCACGCCTCCATTTTAAAAAGAAATAGGGTTTTTTTATTTCTTAATAATTCACATTTGTTCTTTTATAAACAAAAAACATACTTTTTAAAAATAAATGTATTTAGTTTTGAAAATTACATCCTTTAAATCAGTGCTCCGCAACCGGTGGGCCGTAAGCCGGATACAGGTGTGCCGCGGTCAAATTCAATGTATTTGACATTTTACAATTTTTCATTATGTATTTAATACACAATGACAAATTATTTTTCATGATATTGTCTATTTTTCAAAATGTAGTATAGAATAATTATTATAACTAAATAATTTTTCAATGGTCCCCCAGCGCCTGGTGCCAACTGTTGAAAACTGCGTAGTGTGCTTTGTACACACCATGGCCGCACCAAATTAGTCATAGACAAAGAAAAATGACCCTTATGCGCGTCGCCGAAGACTCATGCCTAATTTAATACCTATAATATAATATATATTTTAGCTTTTGGTGTGCCGCGGAATTCTAGGAAGAATTTTAGTGTGTCGTAGGTGAGAAAAGGTTGCGGAGCACTGCTTTAAATAACTGCAATTTTGCTCTTAACACTGACGCGCTCTTTCTAAGGCGTGAACCATCACCTGTCGTAATGTTTCTTGGCTTATTTCTTCGATTTCTTCACGGATGTCGGCCTTCAATTGCTCAATTGTTCGAGGATTGTTACGGTATACTCTATCTTTCAAATACGCTCATAGAAAGAAGTCTGGAGCAGTTAAGTCAGGTGAGCGTGACGTCCACTTGATTTCAGAGTTTCGCGAAATTATCCTTCTTCCAAAAATTTGTCTCAAGAGTTCAATTGTCGGGCGAGCTGTATGAGCAGTAGCACCATCTTGCTGCAACCATACATCTGGTGAGTCCTCGACTGCAGGATGCACGAAATTCTCTAGCATTTCTCGATACCTTTCGCCATTGACGGTTAGTGGGGTTTCTGCCTCATCTTCAAAGAAATAAGGTTCAAGAACTCTTTCCGCATCTACACAACACCAAACCGTTACTTTTACGGGGTGCAAAATACGTTGGTGGACTATTTTTGGATTTTCTGTCCCCCAAAATCGCATATTTTATTTATTTATTAACAAATCCGTTTAGGTGTAAATGGGTCTCGTCGCCCAAAATGGCAGTTATTTAAAGGATGTAATTTTTAAAACTAAATAAAATTTATTTTCAAGAAGTGTGTTTCCTGTTTATAAAAAAATAAATGTAAATTATTAAGAAATAAAAAAGTTATTTTCTTTTAAAATGGAGAAGTGACTTTTGAGCAACTGTGTATTAGTTATAACTGAAGGTTTGTACTTACTGTAGTCCCATGGTCACCAGTAGCGCCTGCTTGGCAAGAGTCTGTGTGGTATGTGGCTGGGATAGTCTGCTGAGGAGGTTGCATTCATGCCAGGAACGGGAGACCTCCAGGGCAGGACCTGGAAGTGTGCGACACTTCTGTAACCATGGGTTCAATGTGTAAAAGGTATAAATGGGGTATACGAGTAAGAAGGGCTTTGTGTAAAAGATATAAATATATTCTTAACTTATTATTTTCAAAGAAACTGGACACATCTATGAACTGATTATGTTTTCAATCAATTTATCTCAACGACAGAAACAACTAAACTTTCTTTGGTATTTAAAAATAAATTACTTTGTTACATACCATTACGCCATTTCCCTGTCGAGCTAGGCAGAGAGAAAAGAGTGCCAGACTTTCCTATTACGAGACACATCTTTCACCTTTTCTACATCCATAAACCTTCTCATACAACTCCTACAATTCTCTGACTTTTTACATTTCTCCCTTTCAAAAACGCATTTACTTGATCCAACCATACTTTCTTTGG
Organism: Odontocerum albicorne; assembly: GCA_949825065.1. Taxonomy (NCBI): domain Eukaryota; kingdom Metazoa; phylum Arthropoda; class Insecta; order Trichoptera; family Odontoceridae; genus Odontocerum; species Odontocerum albicorne. The sequence goes on along the minus strand of OX463853.1, from coordinate 42,445,660 downwards.
TCTTCCTGTTCTATTCATATTTGCACTGTATATATGTATTGTTAATCTTTATTTATTAATTCGTTCTACATGCCGTAGAGTGCTCTTCTTGTTTTGATATTGTGGTCTAACTAGACCAACTGGTAAGACGCTTGTCTCCCAGCCCGGAGGTTGCATGTTCGATTCCCGTTGGAACCCAGATTTCTTTAAAAAGGATTCCAGTCTGGTTTTCATTAAGGCCTCTTTAAAATCTTTCTGGTTGATACGAAGAGATTGCCACAGTGCAATAAGTCCGTCAGGTTGTACTGGATACAACGAAAGTGTAATACAATACAATCCCTACGACACGTGTTTCTACCTCGTATATCGAAACTCTCTTGATAAAGAATGATTCCGATTTTTTACGAGAAAATGTTGAGATCTGACTGGTGTCATGTTATATCGAACACGTCGGTGTCATGTTACAATATATAGTTTTTTTACGAGATTTTTATATTGGTGTCATGTTATATCGTTTTTTACGAGATTTTTATATCGGTGTCATGTTACATAGTTTTTTACGAGATGTTTATATTGGTGTCATGTTATATCGCTTTTTTTCGAGATTTTTATATCGGTGTTATGTTATATCGTTTTTTACGAGATTTTTATATCGGTGTCATGTTACATTGTTTTTTTGCGAGATGTTTATATAGGTGTCATGTTATATCGTTTTTTTACGAGATTTTTATATCGGTGTCATGTTACATCATTTTTTACAAGATGTTTATATTGGGGTCATGCTATATCGCTTTTTTTCGAAATTTTTATACAGGTGTCATGTTATATCGTTTTTTACGAGATGTTTATATTGGGGTCATGTTACATTGTTTTTTTGCGAGATGTTTATATAGGTGTCATGTTATATCGTTTTTTTACGAGATTTTTATATCGGTGTCATGTTACATCGTTTTTTACGAGATGTTTATATTGGGGTCATGCTATATCGCTTTTTTTCGAAATTTTTATATAGGTGTCATGTTATATCGTTTTTTTTTACGAGATTTTTATATCGGTGTCATGTTACATCGTTTTTTACGAGATGTTTATATTGGGGTCATGCTATATCGCTTTTTTTCGAAATTTTTATACAGGTGTCATGTTATATCGTTTTTTACGAGATGTTTATATTGGGGTCATGTTACATTGTTTTTTTGCGAGATGTTTATATAGGTGTCATGTTATATCGTTTTTTTACGAGATTTTTATATCGGTGTCATGTTACATCGTTTTTTACGAGATGTTTATATTGGGGTCATGCTATATCGCTTTTTTTCGAAATTTTTATATAGGTGTCATGTTATATCGTTTTTTTTACGAGATTTTTATATCGGTGTCATGTTACATCGTTTTTTACGAGATGTTTATATTGGGATCATGCTATATCGCTTTTTTTCGGGATTTTTATATCGGTATCATGTTATATCGTTTTTTACGAGATTTTTATATCGGTGTCATGTTACATTGTTTTTTTTGCGAGATGTTTATATAGGTGTCATGTTATATCGTTTTTTTACGAGATTTTTTATATCGGTGTCATGTTACATCGTTTTTTACGAGATGTTTATATTGGGTCATGCTATATCGCTTTTTTTCGAAATTTTTATATAGGTGTCATGTTATATCGTTTTTTTACGAGATTTTTATATCGGTGTCATGTTACATTGTTTTTTTGCGAGATGTTTATATAGGTGTCATGTTATATCGTTTTTTTACGAGATTTTTATATCGGTGTCATGTTACATCGTTTTTTACGAGATGTTTATATTGGGGTCATGCTATATCGCTTTTTTTCGGGATTTTTATATCGGTATCATGTTATATCGTTTTTTTTACGAGATTTTTATATCGGTGTCATGTTACATTGTTTTTTTTCGAGATGTTTATATAGGTGTCATGTTATATCGTTTTTTTACGAGATTTTTATATCGGTGTCATGTTACATCGTTTTTTTACGAGATTTTTATATCGGTGTCATGTTACATCGTTTTTTACGAGATGTTTATATTGGGGTCATGCTATATCGCTTTTTTTCGGGATTTTTATATCGGTGTCATGTTACATCGTTTTTTACGAGATGTTTATATTGGGGTCATGCTATATCGCTTTTTTTCGAATTTTTTATATAGGTGTCATGTTATATCGTTTTTTTACGAGATTTTTATATCGGTGTCATGTTACATTGTTTTTTTGCGAGATGTTTATATAGGTGTCATGTTATATCGTTTTTTTACGAGATTTTTATATCGGTGTCATGTTACATCGTTTTTTACGAGATGTTTATATTGGGGTCATGCTATATCGCTTTTTTTCGGGATTTTTATATCGGTATCATGTTATATCGTTTTTTTTACGAGATTTTTATATCGGTGTCATGTTACATTGTTTTTTTTCGAGATGTTTATATAGGTGTCATGTTATATCGTTTTTTTTACGAGATTTTTATATCGGTGTCATGTTACATCGTTTTTTACGAGATGTTTATATTGGGGTCATGCTATATCGCTTTTTTTCGGGATTTTTATATCGGTATCATGTTATATCGTTTTGTTTACGAGATTTTTATATCGGTGTCATGTTACATTGTTTTTTTGCGAGATGTTTATATAGGTGTCATGTTATATCGTTTTTTTACGAGATTTTTATATCGGTGTCATGTTACATCGTTTTTTACGAGATGTTTATATTGGGGTCATGCTATATCGCTTTTTTTTCGAAATTTTTATATAGGTGTCATGTTATATCGTTTTTTTACGAGATTTTTATATCGGTGTCATGTTACATTGTTTTTTTGCGAGATGTTTATATAGGTGTCATGTTATATCGTTTTTTTACGAGATTTTTATATCGGTGTCATGTTACATCGTTTTTTACGAGATGTTTATATTGGGGTCATGCTATATCGCTTTTTTTCGAAATTTTTATACAGGTGTCATGTTATATCGTTTTTTTACGAGATTTTTATATCGGTGTCATGTTACATTGTTTTTTTGCGAGATGTTTATATAGGTGTCATGTTATATCGTTTTTTTACGAGATTTTTATATCGGTGTCATGTTACATCGTTTTTTACGAGATGTTTATATTGGGGTCATGCTATATCGCTTTTTTTCGGGATTTTTATATCGGTATCATGTTATATCGTTTTTTTTACGAGATTTTTATATCGGTGTCATGTTACATTGTTTTTTTGCGAGATGTTTATATAGGTGTCATGTTATATCGTTTTTTTACGAGATTTTTATATCGGTGTCATGTTATATCGTTTTTTTACGAGATTTTTATATCGGTGTCATGTTACATCGTTTTTTACGAGATGTTTATATTGGGGTCATGCTATATCGCTTTTTTTCGGGATTTTTATATCGGTATCATGTTATATCGTTTTTTTACGAGATTTTTATATCGGTGTCATGTTACATCGTTTTTTACGAGATGTTTATATTGGGGTCATGCTATATCGCTTTTTTTCGGGATTTTTATATCGGTATCATGTTATATCGTTTTTTTACGAGATTTTTATATCGGTGTCATGTTACATTGTTTTTTTTGCGAGATGTTTATATAGGTGTCATGTTATATCGTTTTTTTACGAGATTTTTTATATCGGTGTCATGTTATATAGTTTTTTACGAGATTTTTATATTGGTGTCATGTTATATCGTTTTTTTTTACGAAATTTTTATATTGGTGTCATGTTATGTTATATAGTTTTTTTATGAGATTTTTATATCGGTGTCATGTTACATTGTTTTTTACGAGATGTTTATATTGGTGTCATGTTATATCGTTTTTACGAGATTTTTATATCGGTGTCATGTTATATAGTTTTTTACGAGATTTTTATATTGGTGTCATGTTATATCGTTTTTTTTACGAAATTTTTATATTGGTGTCATGTTATGTTATATCGTTTTTTTATGAGATTTTTATATCGGTGTCATGTTACATCGTTTTTTACGAGATGTTTATATTGGGGTCATGCTATATCGCTTTTTTCGGGATTTTTATATCGGTATCATGTTATTTCGTTTTTTTACGAGATTTTTATATCGGTGTCATGTTACATTGTTTTTTACGAGATGTTTATATTGGTGTCATGTTATATAGTTTTTTACAAGATTTTTATATTGGTGTCATGTTATATCGTTTTTTTTTACGAAATTTTTATATTGGTGTCATGTTATGTTATATCGTTTTTTACGAGATTTTTATATTGGTGTCACGTTATATCGTTTTTACGAGATTTTTATATTGGTGTCACGTTATATCGTTTTTACGATATTTTTATATCGGTGTCATGTTATATATTTTTTACGAGATTTTTATATTGGTGTCATGTTATATCGTTTTTTACGACAAAAATGTTTAGATCCGACTGGTGTCATGTTAAACGAAAAATGTGTGTGGTCCATTGGCCCAAAGGAAAAAATTAAGAGGGGTAAAATTTTTGCATTCTTCAGTTATTTATTACATTTATTTTTGCTTATGGCTTTGGAATAACAGTTCAATTTATTATTAGATATTCTAAAATGGAATTCGCCCCATTAATTGGGCCTTCGGGTTTTTTGGAACAATTGGAATAAACGCGAAGCTAATTATTCGTAATCGTACATATTGGCAATACTATCAAAAGTTTTTTTTGAAGTTTAAGCGCGTACGAGTATTGTTACCAGATGAACTATTTTATCAAACTTAGACCCTTTTAATTTTTTGGGTACCATCGAGAATCGAACTCGCCATCCACCGGGTGCAAGTCAAGTGCCAAACCCACTCAACCATCTCACATGTACAGTGAAAGTAAATAAAAAATTGAGGGGTAAGAGGAATACAAAGGGAAAGAGAAGAGTTCATTAAATTTAATTTGATTCGTATCTCAACACTAGACCAAGTATTGAGATATGTATCTCAACACTAGACTAGATATTGAGATACGAATACGATACCAGGTCAACGGCCGATTTATTCTATGAAACCATTTTCCTGGATTTCGTGGTTGTATCGTCCTATGTAATTTGTGTGTATAATTGACTTATTTTCGACTTATATGTTTCCCTGTGGCCGATTAGCATCATTTGGCACTCTGGAAGGGCGACCACTCAAAATAACAGGTGTACGGTTTTGATTAATGAGCAAACAATAGTCTGGCTCTGGGAAAAATTGGCAAAAACATTGCCATACTAAAATAGATCGACTAGGAAAAATCCAAGATGAAGAATTTAAACTTAAACTTCCAGCGATTTCTTTCAAGCTTCGAGTTGACCTCAGCACACATAAAATACGAAGACTATTATTTAAAGTTATTGATCATCCAATGCAGTTGTTTTCAAACTTTTTCATTTCATAACGCCCTTGGTTTGGTCTGTGATAATCCTTTAACTATTGCACTGTGACACCTTTGTATTATATCTCTCAATAAAAAGACGTATTATTGTTTTCTCGGCGTATTTTTTATGTTTCTGTGGAATGAAACTTTATGTAACATAGAACATAGGTGTAACATTTATGTAACATAGAACAACTTACTTAAGGATCGTTGACTCCAGTTTGATAATGGGTTGGTGAATAAATTCATAGCGTTCTTATTCAATTTATTTTTTGAATAATTTATAAATTTATTTTACACATGACAAGAAATATGCATAATTTGTGAAAAAACAACAGGTAATTTAATTTGGACACCATTTTAATGGATCTGGGTATGTTGTCTTTTGCCTGTTTCTCACTGAGGACAAAAATACATAAACTAACCAATAATATTATATACGAGTAGAGGCTGTCACAAAAAATTAATCCACAATTTTAATCATTATATAAAGTCTGGATACAGTTACAAAAAGTCTTATAACGTCTTATAACGTCTTATACCGTTACGTCTTATACCGTCAAACGTCTTATACCGTTACAAAAAGTGGTATAAACCGTGTTATATTCCTATATAACTGAAGTCATAGGTATCCTAATACTCTCGAACACTAGAGAAAAAATGGCTGTGTCGTTCGAAGGAAGTAGCACAGTGCGGGGTTCGAACCGACGACCATCCGCGCGAAAGTCCAGTGCGTTACAGCGCGGCCATGCATCTCAATTAATTCAAACTTTATACAAATTAAAAAATTTAAGACGTATTCAATAAAACATTAAAATACCATGACATTAAAATAATATATAACATATGTCAAAAAAAACGAAATAAACAAATTTGAAAGATTCGAGTACGAGGCAATAATTAACGATTATTACTTACGTATTTATGTATCCGGTCAGTAACGAACAATGGGTTTGCCTGTGCTTAATCTTTCAATGCCTGACTCTAATTTACGTTCAACTTTTTTAACTAAAACATTTTCAAACGTAAACTGACGACCACTTAAAAATGTTGAAATTCAACATTAATGTTTTCGATACAAACGATTATATTTGCTCGGAGTCGACAGCAATTATTGTCAAGTTTTCAGTTCAATCTTCGATAAGGATTTTTTTAACAAACTGTTGTTGAAGATGTTGTAACCAGGAGCTTAGCAATTTAGTTCGAGTTCAGTATAAATTGACTGGTGTGAGACGTGAAGTGTGGAAATTAAAATAATATTTCAAGTGTACGGACAATTTCATTATTATTTTACATCTTCAATATATGTTTTAATCATGATTTTATTATGTTATTGAAATTAATTCATTTGAAGTCATCCAAACCTCAAAATAAAAGGTGTTTTTTTTAGTGTGATATGATTTTGAATTGGCCGCCAAGATCGCGCGATTTAACACCTCTGGATTATTTTCTTTGGGGTTATGTTAAATCACAGGTTTACACCAACAAACCCCAGACTCTTGATGAACTTGAGACCAACATTTGTCGTGTTATTGGCGCCATAAAGCCGGAAATGCTCCATCGAGACGTCGAAAATTGGCGTGATCGAATTGAACAGTGCAAAAGAAGCCGTGGAAGCCATTCGAACGATATCTTGTTTAAATCATAAACGGTATGAAATATTCTTTCAAATTAAACCTTTAGATCCATTTTTGGTTTATTAGTTGTTGTTTTATTTTATTTTAAAGTTCTGTCGTTCTTAATGGGAAACCCATCTTATATGTACATAAGGCCACGGTCAACTAATGAATGGAATTATCTTAAAACAATAATTGTTATTAAACAACCTATCAATTGAATTCAAATACACGGCCATTTCAATAATGTATATGTGTTTTATTTCAAAAACAAATCCTATCACACCCAAAAAGCAGCCCTATATAAACAAAGATGTCTCTAGTTTATTTCCACAAGTACGGGCTATTGAGTATGATAAGAATATGGAAGAAGAATATTCGTATATGGAACGATTTTTGAGCTCTACGAAAGTTCTAACTACCGATTATTGAGCTGTGCAGAAGTTCTAACTACCGATTATTGAGCTCTGCGGAAGTTCTAACTACCGATTATCGAGCTCTGCGGAAGTTCTAACTACCGATTATTGAGCTCTGCGGAAGTTCTAACTACCGAATATCGAGCTCTGCGGAAGTTCTAATTACCGATTATTGAGCTCTGCGGAAGTTCTAACTACCGATTTGTCATATTTAATATCTGATGATCCTAATAATTGACCAGAAAAATGAACCCTGAACGATATTAAGTCTCTCATCGAAAATGACCCAATCCAGATGGAAATATTAATCAATTTATTTATTTACATGACAACTAATTGTATAAATACATTATTTATGAAAAACAAGTAAAAACAGGTCATTCAAATTGAACACTCAATTTATATGGATCTGGGTTAATTGCCTTTCATTTGTCGTGTCTCCTGTAATCTAGGTTTTTGCCTGTATCTTGCTAAGGGCATATAGACATGGAAAAATAAGTTTATACTACTCGTATTTACCGATGATCAATTACTTAATACATCTGTCTTAAGCTCTCATCAACTTGATAAGTTATGAGACTTGATAATATGTATGTACGATCTAGTTAGGGCCTGGTATACTTCATCATTTCAGATAAATAAAAAAGTCCGGCTTACAATGTCCCACGTACAATCATAAAAAAAACACGACATTTAAGAGTTGACACAACTTTTTAATACAAGTTAACTCTTGCCTCTTATTTGTTTTTCAAATATTCCGTGACGCCCCTGAGGCGAACACTTTGAAAACCACTGATCTCATGACTTGAGAAATGTTATTTATGTTAAAGAAACATCAATTTCTCTAAAAGCTGAGTTTTTAGTGAATCCAATTTTTTTCAAGGCGGGATAAATTTAGAAATTAGGTGACTCTTTATTGACCTAATCAATTTTAATGGACCTTGAATTTTGAATATTCCAGTGAATTCGGTTTTTCCTGAATATTCAAATAAGAGCACGAGACAATAATGCGCTCGGTGGCCCGGTTGGTAAGATGTTTGTCTCCCAACCCGAGGGCAGAGAATTCAATTCCCGTTGGAACACATTTATTTTAAAAAAGGATTCTTGTCTGGTTTTTATTTATTTATTTAACACTTCTATTGCAATACAATCTGGCGGGCTTATTGCCAGGCGGTAATCTCTTCCAACCAACCAGACAAAAGTAAATGAAGCAAGTTACATGGTCGCATAAATCATTCAAATGACTATCCATCCCCACGAAATCCATCAACACATACGTGAGCACATGCCCATGAACCCCACAAAGACGGACAATCACCCGAACATTATTTTTCATATATAATGAGATATCATCAATCAAAAGGAAAGGAAGGGATGGTGGAGAGGAAAGGAAAAGAAAAATCAGGTTTTTTTTCAGTCGCTTCTTAAAGCATGCCAAGGACGGAGAGAGTCTTATATTGGTTTGTAACTGATTCCAGAGTCTCACTGCATGGACAGTTAATGACGACGTAAAGAAAGAGGAGCGGTGAACTGGAAAGGCCAATAAACAATCTCTGTTTGAGCGTTGCGCTAATCCATGATTGGAAAGACGCTGAAAATTTTCGACGAGATAAGAGGGTGCAGCGGGACAGTTTAGGATGGTATACAATAGAGACAGTATGTGAATTTGGCGTCTATTTCTAACATTTTTTACTTAAGGCAGTCGGTTGGAAGAATGCTACACACAACAAAAGTGTAATTCGTAATAATATACTGTACGGAAAATAGATTTGTATTTCTTGGATAGTTATTGTAAGGACATTAGGATTTGTATTTCTTGGATAGTTAGTGTAAGGACATTAGGATTTGTATTTCTTGGATAGTTATTGTAAGGACATTAGGATTTGTATTTCTTGGATAGTTATTGTAAGGACATTAGGATTTGTATTTCTTGGATAGTTATTGTAAGGACATTAGGATTTGTATTTCTTGGATAGTTATTGTAAGGACATTAGAATTTGTATTTCTCGGATTTTCATTGCTAACTTTGTTCCAAAAATGTCGAATGTGTAACCGCTCCTCTTTCTTTACAACGTCATTTACTGTCCATACAATGAGACTCTGGAATCTGTTACAAACCACAATATAAGACTCGCTCCGTCGTGTTTCATTACTGATTTTTCTTTTCCTTTCCCTCCACCATCCCTTCCTTTCCTTTTTATTGATGATATCTCACTTTATATAAAAAAGAATGTTTGGGTTATTGTCCGTCTTTATGGGGTTCGTGGGCATGTGCTCAAGTATATGTTTATGGATTTCGTGAGGATAGATAGTCATTTGAATGATTTATACGACCACGTAACTTGCTTCATTTACTTTTGTCTAGTTGGTTGGAAGAGATTGCCGCCTGGCAATAAGCCTGCCAGATTGTATTTGCATTAAAAGTGTGAAATAAATAAATAAATGTGTATTTTTATGAAATGTTATAGTTCAGCGCATTTTTTCGTCCATTCTAGTCCGTTGGAAGAGATTGCTGTGTGGCAATAAACTAGCCATTTATATCCATTAAAACCACATGTCTAAATAAATAATATCTATTATTATATATTTGGGCTGTTGACAGGAACAATAATCAATCTAGTCATGATAGAAAGTACTGGTTTTATGTTTTTGAAAATGATTTAATTACACAAATCTCCATTTGTCAAGACTGGTTACGAGTATAAATAAATCAAGCTCGCCAAGTGCTCTTTCTCTTTACACAGTCCCTTTTGAATGAGATCTCGGATATTAACATTTTCAACATTTCGGAAAGTGTTTTTAAAGAAATGTTGAACTTTTTTCTTGCTTTTAGAATTCTTAAGGAATGGTTCATGATATTGTTCGGGTTTAGAACCACTGAACTCGTGCCTGCTCCGTTGGTTCTAAACTCGAAGGCTCGATTAATGAAACCGAAGACAATGTTCAATAGGCCCAAATCACCCAATCGGGTATGTTGAAGGGTACTTACTACACGAATGAAAATAATCCACCGTTTTTCTTGTTACCTTTCTCTATTCTCCTTTCAACACCATTTCAGATCTCCCATTACAAGTAAACTTCGAAGAAGCGACTGAAAAAACTCTTAATTTCTAATCAGTAAAATAACGTGTTTCATTCCTGATTTTTCTTTTCCTTTCCTCTCCACCATCCCTTCCTTTCTTTTTGATTGATGATATCTCACTTTATATGAAAAAGAATGTTCGGGTGATTGTCCGTCTTTGTGGGGTTCATGGGCATGTGCTCACGTATATGTTTATGGATTTCGTGGGGATGGATAGTCATTTGAATGATTTATGCGACCACGTAACTTGCTTCATTTACTTTTGTCTGGTTGGTTGGAAGATCCTGGAAATAAGCCCGCCAGATTGTATTTACAATAAAAGTGTTAAATAAATAAATAAATAAAAATAAATAAACTTTCAACTCAGATAACAAAATTCGTAAATTTTTATAGTGAAAAATCTTCGTTTGGTAACCCAAACCACTCCTGCTCACTCTTTTAGACTTACCCGTTGGGTTCAAGCCCACGTCTCCGTAGACCCCCACATCGGAGAGGGACCTTCCCCTGTTGGACAGCTCTTGCACCTTCCGAAAACTCCAGGACTTCCTGAAGCGGCAGGAGAGCGCGCGGTTAAGGCGCAGCAGCCCCGATACGGGCCCAGCTTCCAGCGAGCTCGAACTACCGCTAGTGCTGGCGCTGGTCGTGCTAGCAGTCGCACTAGTATGCTCGCTGCCACTCGAACCTTCTTCTGAGCATTTGACAACTTCGAGTTGCACTTTTGAGTGATATTTTATTGAGTCAGTCATTATTATTTGTTGAGTATGTTAATATATATTATTAACTAGGAATAAAAACATTGCACGAACAAATATATCCAATTCTAAAAGAAGGAAAAGTTAAAAGTCTTTATAAGCTATTTTCATTTTTTTTAAATCAAAGTGGTTATATGAAAAGGTGTATGTATGTAAAAAGGGATTCATGTGACTTTAATTAATGGTTACAAGGGATATTGAACGGCGTGTAGCGATAAGAAACAAAGTCAATAAATAGGGCACTAAAACACATACTTCAACCGGGCAGTATCAAAATCTACTAAGATTTTAATACTGTCCACATCAGTATTTTAGTACCAACTTTAGTGTATGGCAGTGATACGTAATACGGAAAATACTGAAAAATTCGAATAAATGCTGTTGAAATGCGTGCATTGAGAAAAATACTTGAGGGGAAAATGGGTGACAGAATACATATTGAAGTGATTAAGAAGGAATGTGACTTTGATATGTATTAAGTAAGATAAGGATGAGCACTCTGGGATGGATTGGGCATGTGGGATGAATGAATGAAGAGTTAACAGAGTAAATGTGAGTGGAAGGCGTGGTGGAGGAAAACCAAGAAAAGTATGACTGGTTTAAGTGAGTGCTATTTTGAAAGGGAGAAAATGAATACTCACAAAAATCATAGAAAAGGGAGACCGTGGTCTAACGGTTAACATCACGTGCTGGATTCGATCTCTATTGGATTCACTTAGGAACTAATTATAGTCCTTATCTGACACTCTAAACCAAGAGCTCCCAAAGTGGTCGATATCGACCCTTTGGGGTAGATTTGATTTTTCTAGGTGTCGATAGTTTCAATAAAAAAAATTGGGGGTCGACGACAGCAAAAATAGACCCCATTACTACTGCTATTTGTTTGTTACTTCAAAATATCTATGATTCCAATAGGTACATTACATCATTAAGAATATTTGTACTTATTTTGAATTCACATATTTATTTCATAAATGTAAAAAATTAAATATAACTCTGCTCGTATTTTTTTGCTTTAATTTCCGTCAGCGCAGATTTCAATATTAAATGTTGCGCAAGATAATGCAACGCATAATCTGTAGTCCTTTTATCTTTTTCAATCCTTTAATTACAAGTGATTAAAACGAAGTTTGATATCTAGTGAAATATTTAATATTGAGTACTGTACAAATTTATTAATTTGAGTAAGTAAAGTAAATGACTAGGGGGGAGACGGTTTTAAAAGTTTTCGGTAAAGGGGTCTGCGGCCGAAATAAGTTTGGGAACTCTTGCTCTAAACGGACTTGTGATTCGGAGGGTAGAATGCAGCAAAGATTTATGTATTCGTTTTAGCAGAAGGCTATCATTTGGTCCTTAAGGCGTGTTCTCACGGTTCAAGTTTAGTTGACCGATTAAAGTTGATCAACAAAAGTTTAAACAAATATGTAGTGAAGGCGCGTTCTGACGGTTCATGTTTAATTGACCGATTATAGTTGATCAACAAAAGTTGAATACAGGCCCGTTCTCACGATTCAAGTTTAGTTGACCGATTAAAGTTGATCAACAAAAGTTGAATACGACTTGAATCCGTTTTTTTTCACACGTTTCAATAGAAACTGATTCAATAAACAGTTTCAATTTAATTCAGTTAAAAATGGCGTCGAAAGCATTTTCTCTTGCATCTTTATTTTTATACTCATCGAGTTGAAAGCGAATGTGACATCGAACTTGACTTGAAGTCACATATTCACACGTTTCAAGACAGGTTTCAACTTGAAAGCAAATGGCGGATGACTCATCACTTGAACGATAAAGTTTGACTGCGTCAATCTTTTCTTGATCAACTAAAAAGTTGATCAACTATATTGAAACAAAGGTTCTCACTACAGATTTAATTCAATTTTTGTTGATCAACTTTCATCGGTCAACTAAACTTGGACCGTGAGAACGGGCCTTGAATCAGTTTCTATTGAAACGTGTGAACAAAAACTGATTCAAGTCGTGTTCAACTTTTGTTGATCAACTTTAATCGGTCAACTAAACTTGAGCCGTGAGAACGGGCCTTTACGTGGAGGAACTGGGTGAGTCTACTTATATAAAGTATTGGGCTTTGTGATACGCGTCTTAAGTCATTTACGGGAAAGGGAGGTTCGGGGTTATTTTTTTTTATTATGTATAATAAACCATTTAAAAAACACGCCATTTTAATCGAAAGGCGAAACATTAAGTACGAGTACATAACAATGCTAAAAAACGCACATTTTGTGGATATAGAAAACCGCTTCACTAGACAAGACCTGTGACGAAGTGGTCTCATTAATGGATAAATACAGGGTGGCGCAGACGAAACGCATGTTTTTTGAATGGCTAGTATTTTGCAAAGATATGAAACGCATGTTTTTCATTTAAGCATAACATTGTTTATTTTCAAGATAATTTTTTGATTCATACAGGTAAATTAAGTAATAATATTGCACCTTTAAATTAATTGTGAAAAATAATGACAGGCAAGTGTTGCCCTTCTTCGCCCATTGAAAGTTTCTATTCGTCAAGAAATCGAAGGAATACCTGAATAAATGTTTGCGAGAGTGATGCATAACTTTCAAGAGAGGCTGCAGATATGTGACCGCGAAAAAGGGCAACACTTGCCTGACATTATTTTTCACAATTAATTTAAAGGTGCAATATTATTACTTCATTTACCTGTATTCATCAAAAAATTATCTTGATAATAAACAATGTTATGCTTAAATGAAAAACATGCGTTTCCTCTCTTTGCAAAATACTAGCCATTCAAAAAACATGCGTTCCCTCTGCGCCACTCTGTATAATATAATTTATACTCTGCGTTGACATAAAATGGGGTGCCGAATTCAATAAAGGCAAAGGGAGGAAAACAATTTAGGCAGTCGATCGGAGCGTGGTTGTTATTGCGACAGGAGTTTGAGTACTTGGCCTTGCAAGAGGAATGACTTGTGGAAAAGGTTTATGTTAGCTCTTGAGTGTGGTGTTTTTTGTTGTTTTATATTTTTATATACTTTTGTTTTTATTTTTATGATTATGTGCGGTATACCATATTGTGGGATGAATGTTTTTGGTTTGTCTGGAGTGATGAAGTGTGAGGATTTTGATTTCGCGTGATGTACACATACTATATGTAATTGATTGTCACTGTTTGTCAGGTTGATGAGAACGTGCAACGGGGTTTTACATAATCCAAAATCGGAAAGAAGTATCGATTTATTTTTTCATGTTATATGTCCTCAGTGAGATACAGGCAAAAGCCTTGTTTACTGGGGACACGGCAAATAAAAGGCAACAAACCCAGATCCATTAAAATTGTATGTCCAAATTAAATTACTTGGTATTTCGCCAATTATGTATATTTCTTGTCATATGTAAAAAAAAATCACATCCATTTAACATACACTCCTATATGCATTTCGTCGGGCATTCGTTCAAAATAGCATAATTACTTTAGGGTGCGTTTTGCATTTTATTTATCACATTAGTTTTAGTTCACATTTATTGTATTGTACGAGGCATATCCAGAAAGTAAGTGTACTGATTTTTTGTAGGTTACAATTTTTTTTATTTAAACAAAAAAATTACGTGGTTACCGTAGTACATATGTAAGCTATTTTTCGACATAGTCGCCATTCCTCTCAATGCAGGTGGTGAAGCGGGGTATCAACTTTTTGATGCCTTCCTCGAAGTTTTTCCCGCCAACCCCTCCGTCCACTTCTCCACCTCCTCCTTTACCTCCTCGTCGGTTGAAAAACCTTTTTCCACCCATGTGCAGCTTCAGGGAGGTAAAGAGATAGTAATCTGAAGGTGATAGGTCAGGGGAATGCGCAGGGGAATCCACAGTCAATCTGCGATCGTCACGGAGCGCATTTTCGATTTTTTCCACAATTTCGTCAGTCACAATTGAAGGTCTTCCGCTCCTCTGATCATCATGCACAAACGTTTTTAAACTCGCGACACCACTTGTACACACTCGTACGATTCATAGCTTTATCACCATGTGCAATTTTCACCTCATTATAAACCTCAAACCGGAGGTTTTCCCTTCCAAACGAGATAACGGATGACGCCGCGTATTTCGCACTTGGCGGGAGATTAGATTGACATTTTTCACGAAACGTGTTGTCGCGTCGACACTTCTCAACGTACTGACCTCGAACCGGTCTCGTTGCGGAGGGGAAAGGTCAGGCTAAACGGAAGTGTAGCCAACATGTCGAAAATAAAATCCATCCGGTCGTGAGAGCCTCAGTACACTTACTTTCTGGATACGCCTAGTACTATACTTTCGCTATATACAATACAACCTGGCTGGTTTATTGCCATATGGTAATCTTCTCCAACTAACTAGAAAGACGACCTCCGTGGTTTGATGGTAAGACGCTTTCCTGCTGATTCGGAGGTTACGGGTTCGATCCCCGCTAGAACCCAGATTAAAAAAAATAAAGGGTTCCAGTCTGGTTTTCACTTAGGGTCCATTAAAACATCTTTCTGGCAGGCTGGAAGAGATTTCCACGTGGTAATAAGGTCACCAGGTTGAATAAATAAAAAAGATGTTCAAGAGGACGTCAGTGAAAACTAGACTGGAATCCTATTTTAAAGAAATCTGGGTTCTGGCTTCCAACGGTGATCAAACCCGCAACCGCCGGGCTAGGATATAAGCATCTTACCAACTAGGCCATGGAGGTCGTCGGAAAGTTAAAAAAATAATAAAAGTGACGATTTTATATTCACTTGATATATTTACTTAATCTCGTTTATTTTACATAAGAATCTTTGCATATTAAAAGTTGTTGCCGAAAATTTACTTATCAGCGCATTTTTTTATCACAACGTTTAAAAAACATCTTATTAACGTCATGAGTTTTTAAAATCTCTCTTCTTTAGCACAACTAGACTATTTTATTTTACAACTGTTATTCTTTAGTAAACTTTTATATACTTTTTTACTTACTTACACAGTTTTATGTTTCACGCAATATTTTTATTAAAGTACTGATGAAAACACTTTTGATAGCTTTTTTATTGCACTGTATTTTGTTATAATTTCGTGCATAAATACTCGTACATACACACATATTATCACACACCATTTCCCTGTCGGGGTAAGCAGAGAGGATAGAGCGCCATACTTTCCTATCTCGAAACGCATCCTTGGCCTCTTCTACACCCATACAACTTCTATGATTTCTCTGACTTTCCATATTTCCTTTTTTTTTCAGAATAGCATTCACTTGATCCAGCTATACTTTCCTTGGCCTTCCACTAACATTTGCACCATATATCTGTTTTGTTAATCTTTCACCCACACATATTATGTTATAAGTTCTGTGCTCACTTCATCACAGCTGGATGCTTTCTCTTTTTTCATATAGTTTATAGCCGTTATCTATATAATTTCTTTGTACATAATATAAGTTTATCTAGTTTATAATAATCATAGTATAAATAGGCCAAAACCCATACGACGGTTGTCGTCAAAGAAAGAATACGAGAATTGAATTTTGAATACTTGGATTCTCTCCGAAAATAATTCGAAATTTGAATCTCGGTGGGTCCGTGATACTGAACGAATTTTAAATACCTAGCTAACAATTTTTGAACCGGTTTAAAAGGGGACGATGAAAGGGGAAATGATATATATATATATATATATATATATATATATATATATATATATATATATATATATATATATATATATATATATATATATATATATATATATATATATATATATATATATATTAATATATATATATATATATATATATATATATATATATATATATATATATATATATATATATATATATATATATATATATATATATATATAATATATATATATATATATATATATATATATATATATATATATATATATATATATATATATATATATATATATATATAT
>OX463853.1:42382947-42428330 GCA_949825065.1 Odontocerum albicorne | reverse complement strand
ATTGACGTTGGAATGATGAAGGGATCCTTGAATGCAAAGCTCAGCAATGATGACATTGTGAAAGCTGTATGAATGTAGAAGAGGCGAAAGTTGTGTATCGCGATAGGGAAATGGCGGATGATATGTACGTATGTAATTACCACTTGTTCTTGATAATCTGGTTGCTGGTTTCCACAGCACATTCTTGTCAAAAACACATTATACTTGAGAAAATGTAGCATGGTCCCTGTGACAGTTCACAAATTTGCCCCAATACAACCTCGTAACGATGTTCAGTAATTTTAATTATTTTATCAGCTTTAATACAAGCCTCGATTCTAATAAATAGCAAATTATTTAGGTAAAATACATTACATAAAACTAACAATAATGACAAATTAACACATCTTGTTACAAATTAGCAAAAATGTGGCAGTTTGTTAAAATCAAATAATATTTGGTGACGTTTGTCAAAAGTCACTACGTTAGTTCGCATTGGCTAGGGATGGGGTATACGATAATTGGATTTTCGATTTTTTTCTACCTAAAATTAAATGTTCGTAATTAGTATTAATTCATAGTGGATCTTGGCCTATTTAAAGATAGATACAAATCATACAATACATTAGAAAGTCAGTATAATGAAAATTAGAAATTAAAACATCAGTTTAGAGAAAAACAATTTTTCGATTTATAAAAAAAACGATTCGATTTGTAAAAAAAACCATTTTACCCCACCCCTTTGAGACAAGACATTTCAAATGTCACAGGGACCATCCTACATTTTCTCAAGTATAGAATTAAAGCACCCGTGTCGAGTTTTGGACTATATGATGAATTATACTCGTACTTCTTCATCACTTGCTCAATGCGGAACATCATGGTCCTCTGCGTACCACCTGTCTCCATCCCTCCAGTCTTGGGGCAAGCTGAATGCAGCGCTTAAGGATAATCTCATTATCTCCTTTATTTGATCCGTCCATTTCTTATAACACCTTCCTCTTTCTCGCCTTACCTCAACTTCCGAATTCCTTCAAAACGTACAAGATTGCTGGATATACACATATTCCGGTACGAGAGTTATAGAACTAACTATTACTCGAATTCCCCCGTAACCAGATTGCATTGATTGAGTATTGACTATGCCACAGTCTCCGACATACTCGTATTTGGATACAGTCTTAATGGTTTTTCTCTCAGGGACCGTTTTTATTTATTTGACCCATAAATCCGGCGATACGGCGTAACTCTCGTCGATTTTATTCTTTCTTTTCGTAGACTTTTTTCCTCTAAAACTTTACAAGATCTCTGAAAATACGTTAAAGTTTCTAGTTTTTTTGATCCGTATTGAAATGGATGAATAAAATATTGGGTTGATGCAAAAGTTATGACCGTTTTTTACATATACTATACAATTAAACATTTTTTTTTTAGATTTGTATTATTTATTTAATCAATTATATAATTTCCATCAGTTCTTATAACCTTCTCCCATCTTTCTATCAACTTATTAATACCATTAGTGTAAAATTCCGTGGATTTTGATGCGAAAAATGTAGTAAGGGATGTTTTTACCTGCTCTATTGTATCAAATTTTTTATCATTTAAAAATTTTTGCAGTGATCGGAATAAATGAAAATCGGAAGGAGCAAGATCTGGAGAATACGGTGGATGCTTGATAATATCCCAATTCAACTCATTTAGCTTGTGTTGGGTCATCATAGCCACATGTGGTCGCGCGTTGTCGTGATGAAACACTACCCCTTTTCTGTTTACCAATTCTGATCTATCCTTTTGAAGGGCGATGTTCAATTTGGATAATTGCTGACAATATCGTTCTGCTGTAATTGTCTGATTACGTTCCAAGAGTTCAAAATACACAACGCCATCAAAGAGTTCAAAATACGTGGTTTATCAATTAGTGAAAAATCCCCAGATCGGAATTTTGTAAACCATCTTCGTACCTGTCGAACTTTGATGACATCTGCTCCATACACTTCGCAAATGTTTTTGGTTGCCACACTCGCGGTATTGTCTTTACGGAATTCATAAAGTAAACAATGACGTAAATGCACTTTATCGACCGACATTTTGAAAAAATACAAGGGCTCTTCACTGTACTCTGGCCAGGCCAAAACTGAATAGAAAGTAGAGGAATGCATCCTTTATAGAATGGAATCATTTAAAAGAATATACTATTCATCATTTCTTACCTGGGATCATAAAAAACGGTCATAACTTTTGCATCAACCCTATACATACCACAAAGTGCTTTTTTTAAAAAAAAAAAAAAAAAGGTGCCGGAGCTCACTTTTTGTCAAGCTTTTTGTATACCGTAAAAAAAGTGGTGGAGTGCCACTCCACCGCAAAAAAGCACTGAGTACATATGGTATATAATAGTTTCGTTTATATTTTTTTTCAAAAATATTGTTATTTTTTTGTATGTCAAAGTCTTGGATCACCTGAGCTTTGACCTGTCTCATGTTTGTATTATATGTATAGTAGGAAGTATGCATGTACATACTGCTTTCTGACATTTTTTGTTTTTTCATCTGGTATATAATTTATGTAGGTATAAATAAATAAGAAGGCCTCATGCTCAAACTTTACACCCAGCCCCACAATTTTTAAAGCTGACCCTGATCGATTAACTTTATTCGAATGTATACCTTAAATTTGTATAAGGTCTTGCAGAATGTTGTTCTGCGTGGTTTGTCTAATGATGCAGATGTTTTGAAAATATTGTAGTTTTCATTTTCAGGTCTTGTCTGTAGCCGCCAACTTGGCCATTTGGTATCCAGCGAACATCCATTTATGGTGAAGTTGACTGCAAACAAGCCCTGAAGATGAATACTGCACCATTTTCGAAAAGTCGGTATTATAAGCCAAACCACGCAGTACAACAATCGGAAACTTTATAGAACTGATATGAAGAACTCCGAAAGTTTCAATATGTATACCTAAAAACATCAAGAGTGAAACATACTGTATAAACCTAAAAAAAATATTTATAAACTCCTTATATAATAGGTCAGTTCTAAAGTCAGTTTCTGTTTCAATGCCTAAAATTACATTGAAAATTATACACATTGTACCAGATAGAAAGTGTTGAGTAGTGTTATCAATGATATAAGGTCGTAAATGCATGGATAGGTCATGTTCTTACAGATCCCAGTCAACACAACAGTCATTATACAGGGTGGCCCATGAAAGGCTGAAGGATGTACATCGCTGTACTGCGCACACTGCCATCGTCGCCCTAGCAGTGTGCGCAGTAGCTCCATCCTGTTAGAACCATACTTCCTGATTATCTTTGACCGCTGGACGTAAATAAATTTGAAGTATTGTCCTATACAGGGCCCCGTTGATTCTTTCTGGCTGACCTTCCTCATTTTCAAAGAAATAGGGACCGATCACTCTCAACCATAACACAGTACCAAACAGTGCATTTTTGGGGATGCTATTGATGCTGATGTAATTCCCTGGGATTCTCAGTACCCCAAATTTGGAGTTTTGTTTGTTGATGTACCCATTTAAATGAAAATGGCCCTCATCACTCATTATCAAGTTATTCAAAAAGTTGTTGTTATCTCTGGCTAGGTGTTGAAATCAAATGGCGTACTGCAGGCACTGCTGAGTATTTTGGGGTAGTAAAGCTTTATAACCTGTAAAAAAATATTGAAAATTAACAAGTTATGACTTTTTCAAACTCTTCAGTCTTTCAGTGGCCACCCTATATAAATCCAACTACACAGAACAAAACCACTTGGCAGACTGAGACAAAGGCTTTTAGATAACGTGTAGCAAAATCATAGGAGGTTAGAAGTGGAGAGAAACTGGGAAAAGAAAGTGAGTGACCAATCGATCGATTTGGAGAAAATCATTCATTGGATATTTCCAAATGCCATATAACTGATGAGATAAGAGACTAATAGATGAGCCTTGCCTCCATGATAATAGTATTCCAATCTTGTCAATCAAACATCCTGGCTCCAATCACCATGCACCAATTAGAAAATATACCCTCACAAAAAGACAGCATTTTTATAAACTTTCAGGAATAGACAAAATATTTGCCCCTTATTTTAAAATGGGTGATTTTTTGTTTTCTAAAGGGTTGGGGGACCCAGTCTCCAAAAAAAAATTATAATTGGGGATGTGAGGTCACTTTGTCCCACATTTCATCAAAGGATGAAAATTTAAACATCAAACATTTGTAAATGAATTTTTCAAGCTTAAAAAATAAGTTATTACAAAAATATTTTAAAAAATGGAACTTATATCTGTTACAGCCCGACA
This sequence comes from Odontocerum albicorne, assembly GCA_949825065.1. Lineage (NCBI taxonomy): Eukaryota > Metazoa > Arthropoda > Insecta > Trichoptera > Odontoceridae > Odontocerum > Odontocerum albicorne. The sequence continues at coordinate 42,424,052 of OX463853.1, read as the reverse complement.
GACATTATTTTTTTTCAATTTTAATGAGACAGTATGCTGTCGAGGTCGATACTGACAACCTCCGTAGTCTAGTTGTTAAGATAGTTGACTTATATCTGAGTGCCTCAGGAAATAAATATACACCTTCACTCAAATAATTACAATAATGAATGCGGAAAAATCATTCATTTGAAAATAATCAATATTCACTAGTCATTGTATACCCTCTCTTGCTCGTTAATCATTACTAATTGGGGTTGGGGAAAGTACAATAAATTCAAAATTAAACTTTTAATTAACGTTTTTATTTATTGCAGCAAGTCAGAGTTACGACACTTCGACCTGCTCAAGTTCTATTCTTCTTGTATTCATACTACAGAGTCTCGTATTTTAAAGTGCAAGAATCGCAGTTACACATGAATGTTCATATTCTAGAAAGTTCATCATTGTTGGGCCTCGTTGTCGAGGGTATTCTCTCCATTTCAATGTCAATTCAGTTGGAAAGCCAAGCTGTGCCTTGGAGTTTTTTGTTTTTTTAAGCAAGTGAGCCATTGCACACCAGCAAACTCACCAGTCGCACCCCTGAACTGGATTCAATGGCAAACCGAAGTGAAGCCAAAGGAACATGCCCACATGTTTCTTTTCGTTTTTCTCTTTTGAAAGAATAAATATGAGCGAATTCATAGGTATTTTTATACCCCCAAATACTACGTGGAAAACATGGCTGTGTCATTCGAGGAGAGTAGCACAGTGCGGGGTTCAAACTGGCAACCTTCCGGCACAGAAATCCAGTTCATTCCGCGTGGCTATACACCTCAACATTCACTTACGAGCAGTGAACAGTAAGACACATTCACTAAATACCTAAGTGAATATGTTCCTTCACTAGTAATAGTTTATGATTTTGCCAGTTTCAAGGTTTTCACCTCATCATCAGGGAGCACAAACAAGACTAAATTATGTCCGGTCTGACACCAACAGACTGTCCCCCAATTGGAGCAGCTTTGAGGAGAGTTTGCTCTTTAAATTATCTTTTTATTATTATTATTTTACAAATACAGGCCTAGTTTACTGGGGATATGATAAATGAATGGCAACAAACACAAATCTATAAAAAAATTGCGTCCACTTTAATTGCCTGTTGTTTTTTTCATAAATTATGTATTCATAAAATTTCTTGTCTAAATAAATAAAAAATTTCTTGTCTAAATAAATGAAAAAAAAAGTAAACAGAAATATATTGTCGCCGATACTGCAGGAACACGTATCTAGGATTGCTCAAATTTTACAGGGAAAACAAAAAGCGATTTTTTAGCAAATATATAATAAAATAAAAACATCACTTTGTATTGCAGTTACGAATAAATGCGTTCCGCGTTGAAAATAAATATATGTGTTAATGCAAAAATGTATCAATGATACAAGAGATGACATTAAAAAAGTTACTTATACCAAAAAATCGAGTTAAGTGTTCCTGCAATATCAATTCAATTCAATTCACCCTTCTTTTAAAGCTCCACAAGGGAGCATTGGGAGGTCACCAGTCTTCTCCATTCAGAGCGGTTTTGGGTGGTGTTGGTAATCTCCCTCCATGGCATTCCTAACACTCTGACTTCCTTGTCATAGAAACGGTACACCGTGACAGAAGGTCTTCCAGGCCGTCGGGACCCCAATGGACAGAAAAACAGCGCTCTCCTCGGTCAACTATCATCGGGCATTCTCAGAACATGTCCCAGCCAGGACCATCACCTCTCCCGAATTACAGAGACGACAGACCCCTGCCGGGTGCGTTGGTGTACAACGTCATTTGTTATGTGATCATACCACCTGACTCCCAATATCCTCCTGAGACACCTGTGTTCAAAACTAAATATCTTGCGCTCCTGAGCCTTGGTGAGATGCCAAGATTCACAGCCGTACAGGAGGATTGGGATGACACATGCGTTAAACAGGCGGCATTTTGTTATGACCCTGCAATATCGGCGACGATATAATATATAATATTGACAATGTTTCATCACACATTAAGCATGTGATTGATAAGAAATAATATACAAAACTAAATGTGTCGAGATAAAAATTGTTGTATGTAATAAATAATATGTAAGGCTGAGGATAAAATGAAGAGTAAAGCAATAAAACACAAGTCATTCTCTTTATTTATTATCATATGATTTTATTTCGGTAATTTTTGGCAAAGTCAATTATTTCGTACAAACAAAATAATCGCACAACTACAGTACGCTAAATATAATATATTATAATAGGTATATACATTTCTATAAGATATGTTTGTACATCAGAACACATATTTCTTAATAAATTAAATTATAATAAATGATGAAAGATTATTTTGTTTTTTAATTTTTGTCAAATCTTTTGATTTCAAAGTTTGTAAAGATGAATTTTACAAAAAAGAAAAAAACCTGCTTTATCTAACAATCACACATTTTCAATAAATATATAAATCATCAATATTTGCAATGCCAAAGTTGACACACATTCTCAGGTTTGTTTCAGTCACATTTTTAACAATACAGTAGAGCGTCGATTATTATTGGCACTTAGGCCTCGGCCACACAGGTAGGAGCCTCGCTTGATGCTTAGAGCTACGCTGCGAGTTAGGCGACATATCCTAGCGAACCAACGCACCGCATACTATCTCAATGGACACACTGCACGCTTCGCGCCACACTACATGACGATTAGTCACCGAGTGAATCTCCTAGCGAACAGACGTGTTGGTTAATTTTGTATCACCGTGATTTTACAAGATGGCGGAAGTTTTAATAACAGCTGTGTATAAAAGGGAGCTTTTATGGAACCCATCGAGCAAATTATACAAAAATGTACCTGTAATAAAATCACTTTGGAATGAAGTTGCGCAGGAAGTAAATAAAGATGGTAAGTTGTAATGAAATTGGTTAGTTTTGAGTGGCATTGTGTGTTGACTCAACCATTCCCAACTGTCAAATGAATTTAAGCGTAGCACTTTGGTGTGGCCAGGCATGACGTCACCTAGTATATGAGTCACGTAAAACCTAGCTTAGCACCTAACGAAGCACTTTGGTGTGGCCTCGGCCTTAGGGAACACTTGAGCCCGAATAATTGAAAAAAACATTTTAAGATTTGAAATGCTAGATATTTGTTTTACACAAGAAGAGTAGATGAACAAGCTTTCTCAATGTTTGACAGATACATCCACTAGACGGTATCATACTGTGGCAATTACATTGGAAAGTGCTGGATCTACATATTTTCGTGTTGGTGAGAATGCAGGGAAACACCGCCAACTTACTAGCATTAGTCAATTGGTATAATATAGGCCGTAAATTTTATAACAGTTTAAATCTTCGCTTTGTAATTTTCAAAACGTGGACATTTGTTGAAAATTTTGAAAAATATTTTTTTAGGATTACTATAAAACAATTGGTACTTAAATGGACCACGGTTAATCCAACTCATGGATTATTGAGCCCCGGATAATCGGCACTTTACTGTATTAGCGATTTGGTTAAGGATTAATTTGTTTTTGCAAGGATCGAGAACTGCTTAAAATTGTGAATGTTCACAATTTGAAGCAGTTCTCGGTTCATAAAGTACTTTGCAGTATCTCAACTACATAATGAGGGGCATAGAAATATAGAAAAATTATTACAGAACTGATCATCCAGGGAAAAATAAATAGCAAACGAAACAGAGGAAAACACCGCACGTCTTGAGGAGTCGTCTGGGTGCAGGTTTTGAGTTGGCCAACCTTCAATAGAAGATGGCACCTCGAGAAAAAAAAAACAATTTGATTTCGTATTTAATAAATTTTATCTGTATATTTTCAAAAGAAATATTCAACCCGAATTTTACTAGCATCGTCTATACGACTGCAGGGTTTGAATACACTTTTTGTACGAAAGTGTGACAATTGAGGTGATCACGTCACCTGCCTAATATTTTTTTGTTGATTATAGTAATGTTACCCCGTGCAAGCTCACAATAATACCTCGGTCAATTTGAGATCCAGTTTCTACCGAGAACATATTCTTGTTGCTCTTGCGAAGATGGAAACACTATCAATGTAAATCTCTATTCGCCATATTGTTCCGTTTTTTTGGGATCAAATGTCATATTAGTTTTTTTGTATTGCCACATTATACTGTTACAAAATGTGGGTCCAATTTATTATTCATATAAAAGAATACTAGGGAAGCATAAAGAGAGCCTCGGAATAGGAGGTAGAAACACGTGTTGCGGAGATTAGTGCAAAGTAATTTATTGTTATATATTCTAATATGCAGTTTCACAAAGTTAAAGCCAAAACCTATGATATATTGTAAATGGTTATTTTGAAAAAATTGTGATGGCTATCAAGTATTGTAGAACAAGTGCTTCAAGCTAAATATAAATTATATTGAAAAACAAATATAATTAAACTTGTATAATTATTTTTCTTTATTAATTAACTTAATCAAAAAAAAACCCTAGTATGTCCTAATTTAAATTGAAGACATATGTAAAAATATAATTTTTCAATTTATATACAGAAATAAAAGCTTGCTGTTAATGATAACAAAAACACAACTATTAATAAAATAATAACAAAAATAAATAAAACATTTTGTGCATTAATTAAGGGGTGGTATATATATATTAATTTTCATAAAAATAAAATAATAATTTAAATATAATAGGTTGTCCGAAAAGTTATTTTGTATTTTTAGTTCAAATTCAAACGAAAAATTGTTGATGGTACTTTTCAATATTTTCAGTATCTCAGCGATCTCTTGTGTCGTAGAGCGCTAGTTATTCTTGATCAAAGCATTCATTCAGTCATCATGAGTAATCGCCTTTTTTTTTTTTTTACCTGGCTAGTTTATTGCCTTGTGGCAATTTCTTCCAACCAACCAGTAAGATGTTTTTATAGGCCCTAAGTGTTAACCAGACTGGAATCCTATTTAAAAAAATCTGGGTTCCAGCGAGGATCGAACCTGCAACCTCCGGATCGGCATACAAGTGTCTTACCACCAGGCCACGGAGGTCGGCCTTCCAGAGCGATCATCATCTTTAAGTGGTATATCAACACTATGACTTTTTTTAACCACATTTGATACACACAATTACTTAATGCATTATCGATCGACATATAGTACACTGTGCATATATATTTTTCATTTCTGTTGCATTTTTTCCCTTTGCGCTAGTAAAAAGACATCAAGCACTGCTGAAAAAACAACTTATTTTGTTCCATCTTCAAACTGGTGCCAAAAAAATATTCAAAGCAATTTGGACAAACAATACCCTAAAAAATGTATTTAACATGCCTTTCATAATAATATTTACATTCAGCACATTTGGGATGAAGTTAGCAATAAAAATTTAGTACTAATGACATCTATCCAGGAAATACAAAACTACTTTACGGAGAACTCAATAATTTTCTCAACTCATATTATATACAAATAGAATTTACATTGAAACTGTGCCCTGGTGATCTTAAGAGGGCAGAAAAATTACTAAAACTATATATTTTTTCTAGTGGTCCATGAGAGAACGATTAAGAAAATTTAATCAAGTTTTCCAAAGAAAATACATACAAATAGTACAGCCTCATGTTCTTTTTGAAATACAAAGATAACAGATCTCCGCACTTTTCTTTCGACACACATAATTTTTGCCACATAGAACAATTAAAATTTCTTCCCCTTATCTCCTTCCATCTTTTCTCCGTGTACTTCTTCTTCCTCTCAATTAATTTTAAAAGTATATATAAGTCTTTTGCAACTCGTTCTTTCAATGTGTCGAAACTATCTTAACCTGTTCACCGCGTTAAAAATCAAATTCCACGAATCCTGTGCGCGGCACAATTTCAGCGTTTTTTAATTTCTAAGTTTAAACACATATTTTGTTTAGAACCACTGATATTTGATTACAACACCAAGTAAACATGACACTTAAGTAATTTTCTGATAATAAATAATAGTCATTACTCTTAAGGAGACTCATTAAATAAAGGAGATAAACTTAACATTACGTTAAATAAACAAAGGAATGCTACGATCAAATCAATGCTTCATGACACTCACCCAATCAAATGCATATAGCACTAGTAATGTTTATTTACGTAAGAGAGACTTAGTAATGTTTATTTACGTAAGAGAGACTCATCGCAGGACTCGATCCGCGCGACAGGTCGTTAATGCTGGAAATATTGAGAAACCAAAAAAATTCGGCGCTCTGTTTATTCAACAATATCTCATAAACTAATATATTATTTGACAAGGTTTTCAGAGATGTCGCTAGAATAAAGATTATTTTAAATTTTAGTTCAATTTTTATTCCGGTTTTGTGTCATTTTTTTTAAGTATTTGTGATTTGAAACATGGATTGTCGTCAGATCACAGGCGTTTGTGTTTCTCGCGGGGAACACGTTAAGATTACTTTCGTCATTCCACTTGCAACATCGGTATTTTACACATTTATCCTTTATCTGATTGTTCCTTACTCTACCAAACATTGTAACACCAAATATTGTTTTTATAAGGCACACAGTTTCAATGCATCAATTCTGCTTTCATAATAAATATATTTTTACTTAAAAAAATAATAATTGTCTTTTGTGCATATATTATAATGAATATTATATTCAATTCATATTTAGCATATCGACATGTCCAATTAACAAGATCGTAAGTCAATAATTGTAGCATTCAACATGGCCAAGGACCGGGAAGAATACAGACAGGTGGTGCACCGAGTTTTAAACATAGCAGAGAACCACAATGTTCAGCGTTGAGCGTTGTCGTTAAGTCAAATATCAAAATTTTTCAGGAGAGCACAATAAACATTGAAAAAAATCAAGGAAGACTCTTTGTAACAATTTTGTGATTTTATTGCGAAATTATTATTATTTGTTTCTTTATTATAGTGTAGAATTATTGAACATAAAATAAAACTGCGAGTGAGACTTATGATTTCTCGAATCTCCATTTTACAGTATCGTAAGTCAAGTTACAATATTGTTGGTCAAAAGTGCCGTAAACTTTCAGACTGTCTACGGTGGTACGAGTAAATAGATATAAACCAATTCAGCAATCTATCCCTTGAAAACCATAGTTTAATATAATGGGAATAAACAAGACGGAAATGTCTGTCATGTGTCATTACCGGAAGAACCACTGGGTGGTGACAAGTCACCTTTACAAAATGGGTTTTGTGGAGGATCCTGGATAAGTCTATAGATCATGTGTTTTTTGGTTGTCCTGTACGTGACAGACTTTTAATTAGTCAATGCCATATCTTTGCCGCGTGCAATAAATGTTGCGTTTCTTCTTTATTTAAAGAACTTTTCCACTTTTGGATTGATTCTTATATTTTTTAAATTTAATTACGTGAAGGTTCAAATTATCTAAAAACAGTTTTCTTTTTAAATTTCTATCATTATATTGACTCTTATAATAGCATTTTTGTCTTTACTACGGTGACAGAAATCATCCTAGTGTGGGTGTATTGCTCGCTATAGTAATACGTTCAGTGCTGAGGGCACACCTCGCATGGCCATGCAAGCAAAAGCCCAGTGCACACGACATGCTAGGCGTGTTCTGTTAACAACATGTTTGTGTGTTTGCGAAATTTCTCAGCACAAATATTTATATAATAAAAGACTTACAATCACGTTAATGGATACTCGATATATTTGAAATGCATTTAAATTAATTATTTCATAACAAATTATACAATTTCATACACGAAAAATATCTAATAAAAAGGGTTTTTTAATTTTGGTTATAGGCAGTGATGGTTAATAGTTCCAGTTTGGTGGATTCAACTTAATATAATCTATGTTTCGATACACATTTTCAATAACATGAAAGGGTTTGTTAATGTGAAATATATCAAATGCGTGTAGCAATAGGAAATAAAGTCAATGGAACACTAAAACATATATATAATCAAATCGGACAGTATCAAAATTTGCTAAGATGATAGTCCAAAACAGTATTCTAGTACCAACTTTGATATATAAGAGGGAAATGTGGACATGGAAAGATGAAGCGAGCCGAATAAATGCTGCAGAAATGTGTGCACTGAGAATAAATGAGGTGACAATGTGTGCACTGAGAATACATGAGGTGACTGACAATATGTGCACTGAGAATACATGAGGCGACAATGTGTGCACTGAGAATAAATGAGGCGACAATGTGTGCACTGAGAATAAATGAGGCGACAATGTGTGCACTGAGAATACATGAGGTGACTGACAATATGTGCACTGAGAATACATGAGGCGACAATGTGTGCACTGAGAATAAATGAGGCGACAATGTGTGCACTGAGAATAAATGAGGCGACAATGTGTGCACTGAGAATACATGAGGTGACTGACAATATGTGCACTGAGAATACATGAGGCGACAATTTTTGACAGAATACAGAATGAAGTGATTAGAGGTGAATGTAATAATAAGATGTAGAAGAGCATGCTGCTGCACAAATGTGTGCACTGAGAATACATGAGGCGACAATGTGTGCACTGAGAATATATGAGGTGACTGACAATGTGTGCACTGAGAATACATGAGGTGACTGACAATGTGTGCACTGAGAATACATGAGGTGATTGACAATGTGTGCACTGAGAATACATGAGGTGACTGACAATGTGTGCACTGAGAATACATGAGGTGATTGACAATGTGTGCACTGAGAATACATGAGGTGACTGACAATGTGTGCACTGAGAATACATGAGGTGATTGACAATGTGTGCACTGAGAATACATGAGGTGACTGACAATGTGTGCACTGAGAATACATGAGGTGATTGACAATGTGTGCACTGAGAATACATGAGGTGACTGACAATGTGTGCACTGAGAATACATGAGGTGACTGACAATGTGTGCACTGAGAATACATGAGGCGACAATGTTTGACAGAATACAGAATGAAGTGATTAGAGGTGAATGTAATAATAAGATGTAGAAGAGCACTCTGATTTGGGTGTGTAAAAGGAATGAGTGAAGAAAGACTAACAACGCAAATATACAGAGTGAATGTGAAAGGAAGATGTGGTAGAGAAAGACCGAGGAAAGTAAAGTTGGATAAAGTGATCTTTTGAAAGAAGGAAATTTAAAAACAAATATTGTACGAATTGTATTAGAAGGCGCATGGATGTTGAAGATGTGTCATAATAGGAAAATCGGGTGCTTCCTTCTCTCTGCCTACCCCAATAGAGAACAATGTGATGATATGTAAGCAAACTTTGAATTTCCTTATTATAACACCAGCGTATAGTTCAGGAAAGATAACAGTCTTCGATCGAGTCCCTTGCAGCATCCTCAATACGGGACCCTCCAGTGTCTTCATTAATTTGGCGGTTATTGGCTGCTGTTACATCCGAAGACAAACTGGTCCTACCGCCTAACACCCGTCATTCTCCTAAGGTATCTCTTATCAAAACTTGATGTACACTCAGTCATTATTTCTGTAGTTAGTTTTGAAGAGAGTGACAATAGTTCAGATAATAATACAAAATACAGTTCTGAGACGAGTGAATATGAACTGAATGCTGCTGGTACAATTTATGGTGATAATAATTAAAATTGAAGAGTTTGTAAAATATTCTTTTCTAAAAACTGTCTCTTAAATTTGGGGCATTATTTACGGTTCGGTGCGTCTTATCATCCGAAAAATTCAGTAGATTATTTCACAGCATCTTTCAGGTAAAGACTTGTGTATCATGTAACAATAGAAATTAACCTTTATGTTGGAGATCATTATTTCGGTTCTTATGGTGCTAAGTTGGATCAAGAACATGAACATCGTGTCACATGAAGCCCTTCAAAGCAACAGAATATGAGTATTTGGTTGAAATAACAGGAAAGCACAAACAAACCTGGAGTTTTTTGAAAATAATCCTGAAATAATATGACAGTATTGTAATTAAGTTGTGAAGAGAATCTCATTAAAAAGTGGAAGAGGATGTCACAAATGGACCAACTGGCTGTTATTACGGAAATAAGAGAACTATCGCCATTCCATCTTATCTCTTATCGTACAATCTGAAAGGCTCTGAAGTAAACAAGTCAACAAGTCGATCGACGATAAATGACGGTCCTATAGGATAGAGTGTGATGTAAAAAAGGCATCTTGTGGGCGACCCGACGGTGGATTTGCCTGGGTTTTCCCTACCTCAGGAGTGGTGTACTCAGGATCGGATCGGATGTGTAATTGGCCGCACTGCATATGATATGCACAAGTGGGGAGAGTGTGGGGAAATCCAGACTGAATACCACATTGTATAATGTTTTCTGGAGGCATGTAGGAGCTACACAATCTATCACTGGGAGCTGTGATCTGGTTGAAGAAGACACACTGTGTGTGAGGGCCAAACGCAGAAGTACCGTTCATGCAAAATATAAATTCATAGCATGGTTAATTTGAGAATGAGATTATTGCGTAGCTTGTAGACACTTTAATAGGGTCATGCTTTGTACTACAGTAATTTATCGTATTATCCAGAAAGAAATTTCATACTTTTAGGTCAAATTTAAACAAAACATTGTACCAAATGCTCGTGAACAGTGGTTTAAAATATTTTTAGTATCTCAACAATCTCTCTTATCATAGAACATTGATTATTCTTAATCGAAGCCTTTGATTTGGTTGTCATAAGTGTTAATTGGCCGAAAAAATTCCCCAAGCAATTTGAGTAAACAACAGCCAAAAAAATACACTTTTCATAGTAATATTGTATATAATACATGCATCATGTTTGGAATGAAGTTAGCAGTGAATATTTTGTCTTAACGAAATCTATCTAAGAAATACGAAATGACTTTCCGAACAACATATTATTTCTTTTCAATTATTTTTTGGAAATGATTAAAAAAAATCAACGTAAAGCAATAATTCCTAATCTGTTTCCAAACTATGCAAAAATCACTTTGTTTTAAATAAAAGTGGTTTAACATTTCATCTATTGGAATACTTGTCAACAACAACGTTTGGTTAGTACAAATTTACATTTACGATTAATTATAAATAACAATTTTCAACAAAGTCTATAACAAATTTACAAACTTATACATAAAACATAAAATTATATTTTCAATTAACAAGAAAGTCTTTAGACTTCAATAAATAGTTTGGAACGATCTTTCTAGCTCAGTCAGCAGTTAAAAGGTTAAATTATAAACAGACTGGAAGCATCATTAAAAATATAGGAAATCCTCGTTTAACACGAATTCGATTTGTGCAAAAATCAATCAAGCGTGCTTAAGCAACGTGATATTATTTCCCGTTTTAAGCGCCTGATTAATCAGTTAACGCGGTTATCGTTTGCTCTCCTCTCCTACGTCTGCATGGTGGCGGCTGTGGTGGGGAGTATTTCTTCTCGACACTCACTGGCAATTGCCTCTAAGCAATCACTTCACACAGACGAGCCACTCTTACGTTTCATTTGTCCAAACGCTTTTGTTCAATTCCATTGGAACTTCTGTCACCTTCCATTACAATTGCATATTATATTAAATCCCTGTTATGGATAAATGGAAAGAATCAAACGAGATTAACCACTTGACAGTTTTGCCCGAGCGGGACTTGGACACGAAGTTTCTTTTTATACTGACGAGCCCGAGCCTCGTTCGGGCAAATCTTGTTTCGACTTGTTGAGAACGTTTCTCCCGAGCCTCGTTTGGGCAAATCTTGTTTCGACTTGTTGGGAATGTTTCTACCGAGCGTCGTTTGAGCAGATCTTGTCTCAACTTGTTTTCTCCGAACGGAATATATTTTCGTATAGAATTTATTCCTTCAGAATTCGTCATTGTGTTACGTCGCGTGTTAAATGGTTAATAAAGAAAACAGGAGTGATAAAAAGAAATGTAAAGTAATTATGTTGGAAGAAGAGCTTGAAGATATTAAAAGGCACGGAAGTGGAAGTAGCAATGCAAAGATCACACGAGAACTTGGATATACCGAAATTTGGAAAAAGCAATCGCCAGCTATCAAAAATTACACAATGAAATGAAAAAGTCAATCTCTATTCAAAAATTATTGCTGGAATATTTTGCAAAAAATTAGTTTATCATTTAATTATGTATTCATTCGATAAATAAAAATTCATGCATCCTATTTTATTCTTCGATATTTTTACCCTCTAATATAACTTACTGTACTAGCCCGACTATAAGGCGAGGTTTTTATTTAAAAAGGTGACACGTAAAAAGGGGGACTCGCGATTAGCGAAATGGCAACATTTTAATGAGAGCGTTCAAAAGACGTCATTGTTTACACCTAACAATTTCTGACAGTTTTTGATGTGTTTTTTTTGTACTGTGCTTCGTTTTACATCTTTACTACCTAAAAAAATATTATGACTGACCATATTGAAGGACAAGGAGCTTGAAAAACTCAAGTAAATCAAGGAATACGCAGAATCAAGGAATACACAGGAATACGCAGAAGCTATGATTCCAATTTTATGGTTATGGTGGTACGTCCTGCAGAAACAACCAACAACTGTGCGGCTGCTAGACAATTTGGTATTACGAAAAATAATGTTAGACGTCGGCGTTTACAAAAACATGACTTGATGAATGCATATTCATCAAGAAAAGCATTCCGGGGGCCTAAGGACGATTTGAATCGATTGACAGGATGGTAGCAGACTATGTCATGGAAAAACGCAGAAAGGGGTTCCCCATAACAAGAGAAGCATCGCAGTTGAAAGCACGCGAAATTGCAAGAAACGAAAATATATCAGAAGATTTAAACATTTTATTTTTCATAATATTATAATGGTGAGGGAAATGTTTTTTTCCACAAAGAGCAGATTAAAAAATAGGGGTCGCCCTATAATCGGGCCAATACGATTTATGTGGTGTATTTTTTTCGAACTATATCATAGTGGATAAATTAGAATTAATCTTGTTAATTAGAATTAATGTGTATTAGATTTCCGCAATTTGACATAGTGCGAGGTGATTACAGGCTGAATTAATTGTGTTAAATGAGGACTTCTTAGTTCTATACAATTTTATTTTGTGACATATCATTTTATTCTTATGTCAAAGTGATAAAAACTGTCATTCAAAATGTCACTGTATCAACAGCAACTTGCGAATATGCCTCTAAATTTAGTAAAAAAGAGTAATTCCTTGAATTTTTTTTTCATAAGCTTCAATTTATCCGAATTAGTGTTTCGGACATATTAAATATCGTGATACCGGGACACAATATTGTCTTTGACCCCGGTAAGCGAGCTTTTGAGTTTAGAACCTCTGGCAGGCAAGGGAACTCGCGGTTCATCATTGAACGTGTTGGCAACACTATTTGTCGATGCGTGCGAGTATTGTTATCAGACTGGCCATTTTTATTTTTGGGTTTCATCGGGAATCGAATCCCAAGGTGGAAGTCAAGAATGTTACCACTAGGCTACGGAGGTCGTCATTTCTTAAATAAGTACTGTACATTTAGACAAAATGAATATCAACCGCAGTTTTTCAATAATAAGTTTTTATACAAATGAGATATCTATTTTAAACAAGTCCATATATTTTATATACAATAGAATAATAATATGAATAACTACAGTATAGTAACTAACTACAATTGCAAATTCTCTAAAGTTATAGTCTTTAAATTGGATTATCCATATACATACATCAAAGGTGCCCAACCCGTCTATAGCTTTCTACCAATCGTTATTATTTTAGTAGATTCTAATAAGAAATACGACGAAATGAAAAAGTGAAATTAGTTGTTTTCAACGTGAAATAAAAGGATCTCTTCTTTACCGACTGACAGAATTTAGTTCTTTAATTTATCAATAGATGCATAACAAATAAGAAAGATGCTCTTGTTAGCGCCATTTATCTTGATGTAGCTTGGCTCTTGTACATGCGCACTTAAAATTTACACTTAAGAAGACATTTGCAACTGACGTAATTATTTATTCATAATAAATATATTATTATTACATTCGATTATAATTTTGATATATTTTCTTGTACACTGGCAGATTGCGACGTCGCCCTTCGAAAAAAGTAGCTCACATGTACAAAATGGTTGGACAGCCCTGATATACATAATCTACATGTTTCTTAGCAAATAACTGCTTTATAAGCATTCTAAGAACTATATTCAACATAATAAAAAAACTCAAAAATTACCCTTGTACGAAAAAAGCAGTAATCGTGGATATGAAAACGTTTAATTAAAAACATCTTCCTACTGCTTTGTTGGTAGAATGCAGTACCTAAAGCATAAAAAAAGTATCAACTCCAAGGAACCTCACTAACTATAGCAATAACCTTCGGGCCGAGCCTTTATGACCATCTTCTTAAAATAGCAACTATAAGTTCGGCAATTCAAGTGTGTTCCTTCTTCTTATCATGTCAAAGGCACTAAATTATTCACACCCAGAATTCTGCCACATTAGGCCTCTCCAGTGCAAAACAGTGATCACCTCAGGGACTGAAGCGAGTCTCGCGTGAACTTCTCCTCACCCCAGATACAGTCAGTCTCCATTACGTAATATTCCCCATTTTTCCATGCTGTGCATGATTCTTTCCAATTCTTGTTCGGAACCTGTTAAGAGATTTCAAGGTATTCTAAGACAAGGAGTCAGGTGGTAATGCCTCTACAAAATCCACCCGCTGAAGCCCGATGCCTCTTTTCACTCATTCATTTTAGCACCAGCAGACGGTTGTTCCAGATGCTTAACCCTTATCATAGCATTGTAACACAGATATTACACTAATTTAGGATTTTTTTTAAATCCCGAAACTGTAACGTAATTTCATACATGGCAACACATTCAAATACTATACATGCACTTTTGCGTGCAGTGGTATCATCTGGTGATAAATATTGACAATGCTACAAGGTTTCAAACGACATCAGGTCAACATGTCTGGACAACGTAGGTGCGTTTTGAAAATTGGGGTAAATAATCTAAATATCTTATTAATCGCTACATGTAAAGAAAAATTATTCAAACCATTTTATTTGTTGATAATTCAGCTATGTAAATGTGTTCTTGTTTTAGATTATAGAATCATTTTATAGCCCTTTTTGTGTTTTATAAAAATTGATATTTTGGCAATGTAATGTGGGTGTTACATATAAAAAAAATTATAAGGAAAAGTTGTGATTTTTTTTCCTCAATTTTCCTTCATAACTTACCGTATAACACCAAAGAAAAACGTTAATATTTGGATAAATTGAACTTTACCAATATAAAGGTAATGGTCTTAATGAAACTGGACATGGCTTTCAACCTAGGGTCAGCGGAATGATGGTTATGCAGAGTATCTAGGTTCATCCAGTTGATTGGATCTCTTGCCACTGCTTCTAATGTCTAATGATTTTTTCGAGGAGCAATCTATCAAAGGAGCAATTTTTCGAGGAGCGATGTATACCTTATTTAATGAGGCTGGTTTAAAGCAGCCCATTGTCAAACGTCAAGTGGAATTCAGGGTTACATCCTACTGACCAGCATAACTTGATCTGCTCCAAGCAGGACAGGCGTATTCATCTATCAAGTCGCAAAAGACAAGTCCCGAAGTTCGGAAGACGGAAGGTTTTGTGACCCAAGATGAGTCTGTCAATTTTCTGAACACGTTACTCCGAGTGCTAAACTTCTGTTCCACACTACCGCAATGAGTTTGCCGAAATTTTGATACATAGTTTCTATCAAACTGCACTAATAAGGTCCTATGGAGTGGACACAGCTTAACAATGGCATACACTCCTTCGAATAAAGGAGTTCACAGCCAAATTCCAAGAGAGATCGAGTATATAGTATATTTCAGAAATATATTAAATGAATGAACTTAAAATAAAGGTAACAAAACATATGAAATGTGAATCTGACTGCTTTATCTCTTACAAGGGCAAAACATTACGATAGATTTTAAAAATTAAAACCTAACACGATTCTCAACCACTTTTCATATTTCAAAGAGAAAACGTCAGCGCATTTCGATCTCTGTTCAATAAACTTCTTTTCGTTAATAGCGAGTGCCTTATACAAGGAGCACGAATGGACCGAATGATTGTGATGTCTCAATATCTTAGCCTCGATTCCAGTCTCCTCCGTATCATCCTTAACGCTGCTAAATTCTATTTGGTTAATGATGTTCCCTTGGCCTTGTTTAAAATACTTGCTATTCGAAGACAAATCACAAGGCTTCAAACTGCTTTCACCAAAGTAATCGTGGATTATCTCTAACAGTGTGTAGAGTACGAACTTCCTGTGATACCATAACGCTTCGTGTGACGTGTACAATTTGGATAACTCTTCGTTTAATAATAATTCGTATATAAATAAAGTGATATTCTGAAAGACAACTACATACCTCATCATAGGAGTACTATCATTCAACAATGTCCCTAAGACACACTTAACTGCCTCTTTTTCTTTAATACCGGGATTAACAAAATCATTTGGGTCAGGTATGTCATCTACTACCGGTTGCATAAATTTACATAAACAGTTTCTGTATTTATAAAAATCACTATCATCTATCAAACAATACCTAGCTTCTATTTTAATAGCGTTACTTAGTATAAACTGACGGAAATGCAGTCCGCTGTGATCAGATATGTGTGAAGTTACCCAGCGCTCGGAGAAGCACAATTCTCCGACTTGCAGAAACTCGAAGGCGGTAGAAGAAGAATATTTTCCGAGCTCTTTAATAAGCCATATCCGATGGGTCCAAGCGTGGTAGTTATTGGGGCTCCTCTCAGCGCAGTACTCCGTGAGGTTGAGCTCTTCTCGAGTCACGTCGATGAGGCGCACAAAGGGAGAAGGAGGTGATGTCTCTGGAAAAAATTGATATGATAATATTCAGGAATATTAAAGTAAAATATATTTAGTGGTTTGTAGGTATATTTTTACCAGGTAACAAAAATGTTTGCTCGATATTTGATTTGTTTGGAATTCAATTATTTTGATTGTCTAAACAATTTGCTCGCTGCCCAAGTAAAACACCATAAGAGTCTAAATATAGTCAAAGTTAACAATAATGAAAATGGGTTAAAACGATAATTGGAATTTACTCAGTTTTTATGTTTCTATATAACACTAGTACTTTTCCTTTACATGGAACACAAACCTTGTTATATGTAACAAGCAAAAACTGCTTAACCCTTTTAATCCCACGGGGCCAATTATCGACCCCAACTGGTGTATGCGAAAAATCCCACGGGGCCAATCATCGGCCCCAGTTTTCATACAAGTTTTAATGTTGAATAAAAAAAAAATTTTTTTTATGAAATATTATTATTTTATACTCTACAGCAGTGTCTGCCAAACTTTTTTACTTCACGGCACACTGGTGAATGGGATTTATTCCGCGGCACACCAAATAAAAATGCCTTAAAAAGGGAATTTACCTTATTAAAATGAATAAAGGAAATTATAATGTAGGTAACAATTTTTTTTAATATTTTATCAACATACGAGGGTGGTCCCAGAAGTACCCGACCTGACGTATAGATGGCGGTTGTTGCTTTAAAAAATTACTATGGTAGAAAGTACTAAACTTATAAAGCTTAAGTTTCAAGTTTTAAGACGCTACGTTATTACGTATTTGTTTGGCAGCCAACAATAGTGAACGCTCTCAGTGAATTTGTAAACATGGAAAAAATTGGTCATCGTTATGTGATACAATACTTTCATTTGAAAGGTCTAAGTCCAACCAATATCAAAGCCGAGCTAGATTCTACTCTGGGGGAGTCTGCTCCTTCGTTTACAACAGTAAAATATTGGGTGGCAGAGTTTAAACGAGCTACGAGCTGCCAAGACGAACATCGCAGTGGTCGACCAAATGAGGTGACCACGCCAGAAATGGTAAAGAAACTCCACAAAATGGTATTGGATGACCGTCGATTGAAAGTGCGCGAACTAGCAGACATGGTAGGCATTTCAAAAAGTACTGTACATCACATATTGACTGAAAATTTGGACATGAGAAAGCTGTGCGCAAGATGGGTGCCGCGTTTGCTCACAATGGAACAAAAAGAACGTCGTGAGGATGTTTCAATCGAGTGTTTGGCGATGTTTCATAGCAATAAAGCCGAGTTTTTGCGTCGATTCATAACCATGGATGAAACATGGGTCCATCACTTCACATCTGAGACGAAGGAACAGTCAAAATAATGGACTGAAAGGGGAGAATCGGCTCCAAAAAAGGCGAAGACAGTTCCATCTGCAGGCAAGGTCATGGCGTCAGTTTTTTGGGATGCGCGTGGGATAATTTTCATTGATTATCTTCAAAAAGGGAAAAACAATCAACGGCGAGTATTATGCGAACTTATTGCAGCATTTGAATGATGAAATCAAGAAAAAACGGTCGCATTTGGCGAAAAAGAAAATGTTGTTTCATCAAGACAATGCACCAGTTCACACATCCGTTATCGCGGTGGCCAAAATCAATGAATTAAAGTTCGAATTGCTTCCTCACGCACCCTATTCACCAGATTTAGCCCCCTCGGATTATTTTCTTTTTCCAAACTGAAAAAATTACTTGGTAGTAAAAGATTTGCCAACAATGAAGAGGTGGAATCTGCGGTTGATGGCTATTTTGAGGCACTCGACGGTTCTCACTATAAACAGGGTATCGAAGCTATTGAACATCGCTGGGAAAAGTGTGTCGAGCTGAAAGGAGACTATGTTGAGAAAAAAAAAAAAAATTCCCAAATTTTTTGTGTTTTCTTTGTTAGGTCGGGTACTTTTGGGACTACCCTCGTACATGTACATAGGTGGTAATAAGTTTATTAGTCAAAAGGATGCAATTGATTTTTAGAAAGAATTCTGTCAAAATGCGGCTCTAAATTAGGTAAACAAACACGTCTACCATCTGTAACCGCTCTCGTTTTTTTTAATTTCATTTCCACGAGCGCCGAAAAACCAAATTCGCCAAGATACGACGACCCAAACGGCAACAGAGATTTAATTATTTCTGCTCGCAAAGAGATAAAAAGCGTGATAGTAATTTTCCTTTTGAGAGCCAACGTACTTCAGTATGAAGCAGAAAACACTTAAAATCAGAGCCCATATTTTCACAGTGTTGCAAAAAGTCTGCAACGGAGGGAATAATCTATGGAGAGTTAAACTCAGTGGCAGAGAAAAGGGACAATTTGAATAAACTCAGTGGCAGAGAAAAGGGACAATTTGAATAAACTCAGTGGCAGAGAAAAGGGACAATTTGAATAAACTCAGTGGCAGAGTAAAGGGACAATTTGAATTTTTTTTTATATATTATTTAATTTAACCTCTAAACGAGTATGGCCGTACGGCGAGCGAATTTTTACCTCAAGAGAGTATGGACGTACACGGTACGTCCAATGTTTTTATTCCCGAATACATGAATGTATCCATAAAACGGACATGGCTCAAATGTTTTTATCTATTCAATTATTTTGGATATGGCGGCCGCAATTACGTTTTTTATATTACTTACAAAATCAATTTTTTATTCTACTTACAAAATCTCACTCACTTAGAGGTCAACATAATGATAAATAGTCCGTGTTACTGATTATTTTATTAAAGGCATGTTGCATTACATTTGATTAGCAAATATTGCATTAAATTTGTTCCAAAAAATTATCTAAATATAGTAAAAACGGGCCAGTTAACGCAGTGGTCCCCAACCTTTTTGTCGCCGCAGACCGGTCAACGTTTCATAATTTTACCGCGGCCCACTGGGGGGGGGGGAGGGGGGACACATTGAATGTAGTTTTTTTTTTAAATTTAATAACAATATATTTGTACAATATATAATAATAAAATTTACAACTGTGGTACATAAGTTATAGTGCCAAATAATAGTAGAGAAAACACAAGGTTTGTGGGAAAAATGAAGAAAAAATGTATAATAACAATGAAGGATTATTAAGTTTCAGATAATTTTTTAATTTTCTTTTGGATTGATGGGTATTTTCAATATTTTTAAGGTTCAACGGAAGGTTGAAAGTATTTTTTTCCAAGATAGAAAAAAGAATTTTGAGAATGCTTAGGGTTTAATATCGGGATTTTAATGTAATTCTGATATCTTGCAGATATATTAACTTGAAAGTTATTTATCTATTTTCTTTAAAAATTTTGATGTTGAAGTTTTATGTGTTTTGATTTAATATTTTTAATTGAATCGTGTTTAAACATGCCTTCAAAATAAAATACAGTTACCCCTTAAAAATGAATAAAAACAGATTTAATATTTTAACTTAATGCTAAATCAATGAACCCTGAGCTTGCTTTATTGAAACGAGATGGTTCCATCTGGGGGTAATAGGAGTAGGAGATTGTGACACCCGAAGTGTCTTGCTTATGTCCAGTTTATTTCTTTGTTTTGTTTTGGTTGCTGTCACTGCAGAAAACCCCGCTTCACATAGATAGGATGTCGGAAATGGCAATAGGGATTTTAGTGCTGTGGTGGCAATCTCAGGGTGTTCCGCCATGACTCTAATCCCGAACACCGGCAGAGTTGTTGTCTCGAACAGGTATTGTCGGAAGGTCGGTGGTAACTTAGCGTGAAGGGGTTTTCAACGGAATAATTATTTTAAGCTATAATTAAGTTTTATTGGGTATGTTCGATTTTTCAAAAGTAATTTTGATTTTTAAGCAGGCCCTTGCGCGGCCCAGTACCATTTGGTCCACGGCCCGGTACCGGGCCGCGGACCGGGGGTTGGGGACCACTAAGTTAACGGAACGGTAAATTTCACCAAGTATCATAAATGATAGCGATTTGATAAATACATCACGCCATTTCACTGTCAGATAGGCAGAGTGGAGAGAGCATAAGAATTTCCTATCTCAACACACTTATTTAGCCTCTTATCATACAACTCCTGAAATATATTTTACATATTTACTTCAAAATGTCATTCACTCGATCCAACCACACTTTCTTTGGTCTTCATCTACTGCGACTTCCACTCACATTTGCACTGTATATTTGTTTTGTTAGTCTTTCTTCATTCATTCATTCAATATGTCCAAACAATCTCAGAGTACTCTTCTTCATCTTACTTAACACATACTAACTTCACATTCCTCCCTCATCACTTCATTCTGTATTCTGTCATACATCGGGAATGAATTACAATTTTCAAAGATGCCCCATTCATTCCCTTGCTAGTCAGCATATATAACATAGCATAGCTTGTATACATTAATGGGATAGTGCTTAAAATGCACTGTAACAGCATTTTGATTACTTCGTTCATAAAAGGCAGGTTATCAAAAATGGCTGATAGAATTCAAACCAGATTATTTTTTTTTTTTTGTATCCACTTTGCACGGATTTCTCCTGTTACACAAAGAGGGTCTGCTTCTAGCGTTAACTTATTCGTTAGGAATAATATCAGTCAGGATTCTTCTCATACTGCTAGTCGGTACCGAGAATATATCAACCGTGTCATTAATTAAGAGATAATATCAACACAAGATGAAAACTCTAATTGGAGCAATATCATGTAATGAGAAGTATTTCATGTGCAGTTCTTTCCCTTTTCCTTCATATTTTTGGATTGATGAGTGCCATTTTGTGTCTACCAATAAGTGAATGATCCTTTTTAAAATTAATGTTTCTAATTTAAATGCTCTTTTTTGGTGTAAAAGGTTATGGTGGGATTTTTTATTCTTATGACTGATCTACATATCTGTACCCTAGAGGATAAACCACGGGAGTCACGTTTTACCCTAGATGATAAATTACGTTGCATCATACAATTCATGCGACTCATATAACGTTTATCCTCTAGGGTGCAGAATGACTTCCTGGTTTATCCTTTCGAGTACAGATATATTTCTTACATTTTGATTTTGTATTTTATTTGCGAAACCTACCTGTTTTAGGACAGGCATACACCTAATTTGGCAGTGGAAAGCTTTTGTATAATATATTTAATTGGAAAAATTAAAAACTTGAAATGAATATAAAAAAAATTATATATTTTTGATGAAATAAATTCTAAAAATGAAACTAAAATCAGAATATACAAATTGTTATAACTTGAATCTTAAAATATTTTTCGAGAATTTAATATAAATATTTCTCCCTTTACGAGTTTCCTTATTTAGAATTTCCTGATTTTGCCCCTTAATGTAACTAACTAATTGTTGGTTGAAATTTCGTTGAAGTTGGTTGAAAATAAATTACATTTATAGTCTGACTAAAGAAAAAAATTAAGAGCTTATGAATGGAGATCGCTTAAAATAAAAAAAACAACAAAATCAAAACTCCCATATGTTACACTTTGAAAGTTCAAGAAGCTGACCCTTATAGCATAATTAAGACGCATGTATTCCAGCCTGGGAATCACGGGTTCGATTCCCGTTTGTACACTCAGGCTTTTTAAAAAAAATTCCAGTCTGGTTTTCACTTAAAACTTGTTTAATCACATTTTTGGTTGATTAAACGAGATTGCCACGTGAAAATAAACCCATCAGATTGTACTGTATACAACGAAAGTGTAATAAAATTACAGTTTGACAATGCCATTGTATAATGAAACCGTGTCACTGAGTAAATAAATAAAGAATATAGAACTATCAAATAGTTTATTTTTTACGTTTTCCTTATAAAAATTACTATTTAGATGTTTATATGTCAATTTGTTGCAAAGCAGTAAATCTACTCAAGAACATAAGGATGTCACAAAATGCCCCTACCCAAGTTGGTCCAAAGACCAGCACACTCCACGTCAGGTCAAATTGTCAATTTCCTTATCATGCCACAGGTGGATGGTAGTATATAGGAATTCAATTCATCGGGTACCAAGTGGATGATAAACTGCTGTTTTTATTTTATTTTTTTGAACAATGACCTATATCAAATCTCATTCTTAGACATAGGTTCTGCTTTGTAAAGTTATTTCTATAGAAATTCTTCTTTTTGTTTTCAAGTTCAACGACATATCAAATGTATATTTTCTCCTACCAAAGTTTGATAAAATAGGAAATATAATAGATTTCCGTGTCCGGACCATGAATTCTTAAATATGTCACGTGTTAACGTCCTATCAATCAGGTTATGTGCATGCATCAAGTATGTAGTATTGATGTTTAGACAAGTTAGCATGTGTTGTATAGCCCTACAATCACGTTCAACAGAACTTTGGTTCAAGAATCTTCATATTTTCAGCTTGCATCTATTATAGTTTAGACAAGTTAGCATGTGTTGTATAGCCCTACAATCACATTCAACAGAACTTTGGTTCAAGAATCTTCATATTTTCAGCTTGCATCTATTATAGTTTAGACAAGTTAGCATGTGTTGTATAGCCCTACAATCACATTCAACAGTACTTTTGTTCAAGAATCTTCATATTTTCAGCTTGCATCTATTATAGTTCAGACAAGTTAGAATGTGTTGTGTAGCCTACAATCACATTCATCAGTACTTTTGTTCAAGAATCTTCATACTTTCAGCTTGCATCTATTATAGTTTAGACAAGTTAGCATGTGTTGTATAGCCCTACAATCACATTCGACAGTACTTTTGTTCAAGAATCTTCATACTTTCAGCTTGCATCTATTATAGTTTAGACAAGTTAGCATGTGTTGTATAGCCCTACAATCACATTCATCAGTACTTTTGTTCAAGAATCTTCATACTTTCAGCTTGCATCTATTATAGTTTAGACAAGTTAGCATGTGTTGTATAGCCCTACAATCACATTCGACAGTACTTTTGTTCAAGAATCTTCATACTTTCAGCTTGCATCTATTATAGTTTAGACAAGTTAGCATGTGTTGTATAGCCCTACAATCACATTCGACAGCAATTTTGTTCAAGAATCTTCATATTTTCAGCTTGCATCTATTATAGTCACCCTTACTCAGAGCTCTCCAATTAGGTCAATGTCAAGTCAAGTCTCCTGGTCCTATCTTTTTTATTTTACGAGAACTCTATTCAGTCATCAGACATTTTTCTCTTTCCACTTTAGAAAGCACGTTTTATCCAAAGGAATCTTCAATTCTTGCACTCTCTTCATATAACTATTTCTAGATTTCAATTCTGATATTGCTAGCGGATGGCCATATAAGGAGTGTCTTGGCTCCTCAACTTGCTTTGTTCTTTCTAAAGGAAGTATTAAAAAGCGTGATAAGTTCCATTAGAAGCAGTTTCTTAAAATGATTCGGCATACCATAAAATCAATGTAAAATTTAATTTCAAAACAAATGTTCATTTGCAGCCCCGAATATATTTAAACATTTACATATTAGCACTGTCTACTGCTGGGTGAAATTGGATTTTGAATAGTTCAATTCGTTTTTAGGGATATATTGCGTCTTTGGATTTTTATGTCATTAGTCTGAACATTATTTCTGTTAACGTTTGTAACACATCGATCAATAAGTGCCGGGACTAACCAACAGATGGCGCCTCTAATAACAAATTCATACCATTCTCAGTTAGTACCAGCCTTTATAAGTTACGTGTCAAACTTTCATGACATTCCGACATTGTGTCATTGAGTTACAGTGGTTTTAGTAATGCTACTTTTGCTATTTTCAAAACAATGGAAAAAACCGAATTTCGTGTGTTGATAAAACATTGCTTTTTAACAGGAAAAAATACCGTTCAAACTCAGCGATGGCTTGAAAATTGTTATCCGGGCTCTGCTCCATCGAAAACAACCATTTGTCGGTGGTATGCTGATTTCAAATGCAGACGTACAGACTCAAATGATGCTGAACGCTCTGGTCGTCCAAATGAGGCTGTTACATCAGAAAACATAAAAAAAATCCTCAAAATCGTGATGGAAAATCGCAAAGTAAAATTGCATGAGATAGCTGACATCCTGAAGATATCATTTGGTAGTGTTTACACTATTTTGCATGAACATTTGGTCATGAAAAAGCTTTTTTCGAAATGGGTGCCGCGTTTGCTCACAATGGAATAGAAATAACAACGCATCGATGATTCAGAGCGCTGTTTGGCACTGTTTACGCGAAATAAACAAGAGTTTTTGCGTCGGTATGTGACAATGGATGAAATTTGGATCCACCACTATACTCCGGAATTAAATCGGCAGTCAGCTGAGTGGAGAGCAGCCGGAGAAAGTCATCCGAAATGACCAAAAACTCAACAGTCGGCCAGGAAGGTTATGGCCTCCGTATTTTGGGATGCGCATGGTATAATATTCATCGATCACCTTGAAAAGGGAAAAACCATCAATAGCGAATATTACATAGCGTTATTGGAGCGTTTGAAGGCAGAAATTGCAAAAAAACGGACCCATATGAAGAAAAAAGTTCTCTTTCATCAGGACAATGCACCGTGTCACAAGTTGATGGTAACGATGGCCAAATTGCATGAGTTGAACTTCGAATTGCTTCCGCACCCACCGTATTCTGCAGATTTGACCCCCAGCGACTATTGGCTGTTCGCAGACCTCAAAAAGATACACCAGAGAAAGAGATTTGGCTCCAATGAAGAAGTGATTGCCGAAACTAATGCCTATTTTGAAACCAAAGATAAATCGTTCTACACGGATGGCATGGAAAAGTTAGGAAAACGTTGGAATGAATGTATCGCTCTTGAAGGAGACTATGTTGATGAATAAAGAAGAATTTTGGCAAACAACTGTTGTTTTAGTAGTGGCAAACAAATGTTGTATCAGGTGTAATTTCTGTGCATGTTTAGTTTTTTTCTTACATTTTTCATGTTTTATCAATTTCTATCCTACCATTATTTTCAACACTCTGATTAATATGAAATTCAATTGTTTTATTATTTTGTCTAAAGCCGAGGTCGACAACCTTTTCAGGCTTACGGGCCACATTTGATTTTTAATTTTAATAATATGGCCTCCAATATTTAGAACAGGGAGTGTAAAATAAATTACTTTACAATCTTTTAATATTTAAATTCTAAATAATACAAAGATATTTTTAAAAAAGGTATCCAACTATTGTGTCCAACTATTTTCTAGTTTCGTCATGAAAACATTTTTTTTTCATGTAAATTTAAAAAATTTATATATAACATCTAACGGGTGTGTTGCAGCCATCTAACGGATGTGTTGCAGACACCTTATTAAATTCCATGTCTATTTCTTTCATGAATTCTTGAAACTGACTGTTTCAAACTGTTGCTGTGAATGTTATATAGTTTACAGTCGAAATCAGAGTTTATAATGTTTTTCATGGATTAAAAAAAAATTTCAGCATATCAATAGAGCCTATCTTGCAATTTGAAGCACATATAAAGGTATTTATTATCCATATAAAATTTACTATTCAAATAATCCAAAATTTTGCAGCATGCAAAAAATTTATGTGTGGGTTGTATGCAGCCCATGGATTGCCTTCCCCTGGTCAGCATTGTCTTGAGGATTCATTACAAATCATTACTAAGTTTTGAAAATCTACTATTAATTAAGTTTTAGGAATCACTCAAAGAATTTGATTTTTTTCCAAATAACTTCCAAATGTATGAAAAACATAGTCTCAATTTATGCACATTTCAAAAATTCAGAATGTATTACAATCTTGTATCAGAATGTGTTACAATCTTGTATCAGAATGTGTTTCAATCTTGTATCAGAATATGTTACAATCTTGTATCAGAATGTGTTACAATCTTGTATCAGAATGTGTTACAATCTTGTATCAGAATATGTTACAATCTTGTATCAGAATGTGTTACAATCTTGTATCAGAATGTGTTACAATCTTGTATCAGAATGTGTTACAATCTTGTATCAGAATGTGTTACAATCTTGTATCAGAATGTCTTACAATCTTGTAACAGAATGTGTTACAATCTTATATCAGAAGATACTTAAATATTATTTTTGTAGTTTGTCTTCTTCGGTATCTTTCCATACCAAATATGTATGAAATACATTTACTATTGTAGGAAAGTTCCTAAACAATGGACAGATCCAGCACTTTCCTATCTACACACTCACACAATCTATTTTATTAAATCTGTTTCTGACAAAATTGTTATTTTATCAATATATTTTATATTATAGCATTTTGATCTTGGAATCGGTTCACAATTGATTTGAGCCTTCAGTTGAGAGTTGAGTTAAATTGAAGCGACACTGAGGTGAGTCGGCTTACTAAATGACGCTATTTAGATTTTTAAACAAGTCAAATTATTGAAATGTTAAAAAAAAAACAATGACAACCATCTTGGGAGGATGAGAATTATGGCGGGATTAGGTTAGAGGATCATCTAATTATTTTCTTACTATGGAGGATATCTCATTGTGCTTGGGAAATCACTACAGAGTCATGCATAATGGTAAACAGCTGTTAATTTCAACAGACACATCCAATTGCAGACTTTTAGCAATTTAAGAGCAGGAACTCGACTGTTTTAAAAAAATAACACAATTCTTTTTTAACAATTTTTTATTTTTTTTTTCACATTGCTCGACTATGTAAGAGTAATGTGTAATATTTTATTTCAAATTCATGAGATAAATAATATTTTTTTTAACCATAAGATGGAAACAATTGCTTAGTTTTGAAGGTAACATTTTGGAATTCACTAGCAGGCAGAGTTTGGTAGAAGAACTGTTCTTGATATGGAATACGTTTTAGATACGCACAATGTTTGGTTTTTTTCAATGGATTTCTTCCAAGTTTATTGATTCTTGAATCTTGACTACCTAACTAATACTTATTATATCACAGGATGAAATCAGTCATTTGGCGACATTTGAAATTGGTTCATTAGACAAAAGTTCAATGACTCAAATTTCAATTTATTACAGACATATTTTTACAGTTCCAATCATAATAAACTTGGTTTTTCCGCAATTCTTTTTGCACATATATGACCCGTACACAGTTGCTCCTTGTCTTCTGTCCGTGATGTATTTTTGCCAATTATTTAAAAGGTCTTTCTCGCTAATATTTGAAATAATTTACACATTTTACTTTGGTCTTCTTTAGGAATGCTAAATATAATTACCATTCCTGATTGTGTATTAATATTTTTTTTATAAATACGGCACAATATTTTTCGCATACCATCCCGGGAACATCTTATCTGTACGGTAATAGCCGTAATGAAACTCTGCGAAGAGAAAATCATAATAAAATGTTAAAGACAAGGGAAATTTTAGAGTTTGCAAACTACTTCTGAAAAAGATCATTAGTTTTGTTAAGTCTCAAGTCAAGAGGTAATATTTTTGTTATTTTGGTAGTCACAGGTGGACAGAGATAAGAAAAGGAACAATTATTATATGATAATACTTTAAATAAACAGAATTGCCACGTTTATATTTATATGACAGGTTATAAATATAATAGGCATTTTGACCCGGATTCACGTTCAAAACAAGGTCAGTGGTTCAAGTTTAGATTTTATCTGCATTTTCCCAGATACAATATATTTTTCTAATTTCTATTTCTTAACTTTCAGGGATTGCCCAGTGCCCTAAAGAGCTATAAACACTATTCTTCTGGTGTTATGTTCATGATGATTCGAATATGTTTGATCAGAAACATCATATTTTTGTCCAGAAAGTAGTTTTGTATTTCTGGAATAGATGACTTTCTTCTAAACGTTCTGAATGTATATTATTAGTTCCAACCCGTGAAATATTCACGGAATTAAAACAAATTCTACATTTATGAAAATATACAGTCATAAATGTAGAATTTGTTTATATATATCATTTATACATCGTCCCCTTTTATACCGGTTCAAAAATTGTTAGCTAGGTATTTAAAATTCGTTCAGTATCACGGACCCACTGAGATTCAAATTTCGAATTACTTTCGGAGAGAATCCAAGTATTCCTCTCTCGCTCTCTTGTATTCAAAATTCAATTCTCGTATTCTTTCTTTGGCGACAGCCTTCGTATGGGTTTTGGCCTATTTATACTATGATTATGAAAGGTAATAATTAAGCACATTTTTTTGACTCAATTTTAAAAATGGTACAACATAAAATGATTTTTCAAGGCTTAATGCTTTTTTACTATCATAAAGTTAAAAATGTGATATAATCCAAAAAAAGGTATGTAAAGTGTATGGTGATGATGCAGTAAATGATTTGTGTGTCAAATGTAGCTAAAAAAATCCATAATGGTGACTCGCAACTCGAAGTGATGGTGAAATCTTCAGAAGATTGATTACCACTGATGACAACCAAATCAGAGCTTCGATCGAGAATAATAAGCGTTCTATGACACGAGAGATTGCCGAGATACTAAAAATATTGTAAACCACCGTCCACGAGCATTTGGCGCAATTTTGCATTTGAATTTGACGTAAATATACTAAATTACTTTCCTGACAACTTATAATTTGTCCACATCGATATATATCTTTAGCAATTGAACATCACTTCTAAACTGATACACATATGGTTTTCACTTCAATAACTCATGAAATCAACACAAACACCAATCGCCGGAAATTAAGAACAGCTTAAAATATGGTCAACACATTATACCATAGGTATATTATAAAATAAAATATGGCCAACACAACACATTATAGGTATATTATAAAATAAAATATGGCCAATACAAAAACATTATAGGTATATTATAAAATAAAATTCTCTAAACTAATAAATGGATACTTTTATTTTACCTGCCCAGCTCTAAATCATTGTGAAATTATAAATGTGTGTAAATTATTTTGAAGAATCTTATAAGAGATCTCGAGAAAGAACATTTTAGCTGGTCGAACATTTTCTCTTAATTCTCTAAACTAATAAATGGATATTTTTATTTTACCTGCCCAGTATCTCTCCAAGAGCCATTTCCTGTAAGCGAAGGATTCGTTACTTTTTGGTTTCTTCGATAGAACAAGCTTACTGAATCTCATCTCGTCATAGAAGTCCAAAAATTTCTTCAAGTGCATCTCTCGTCGCTTATTCCAAAATGTCACCACATCAGGATTAATCAGAAGAGCTCCCATGAGCATTCTATTTACTTCATCGCAGTTATCGGCATTTATCCGATAAAGTTTAGAACTTTTCTTGGATACGTAATGATCCATTAAATTGTTATACGCATAATTATACACGTGCTTCACGCACCACGACTCCAAACCTAATCTATGGTTTATGTGTATCACAGGCGATTTATTACTTAAATTGGTTTCCATCGGGATAATGCCAAATTCCTCCCTGAAACAATCAATTGCAAAGGTTAACTCAGGGAAGCTGGAACAAGAAAATTAATTATATTATCTGGGCGGTATGTTTATGCAGAATGGATAAATTGAAAAGAATATTGAATGAAAAGTAGACAGGAAACAAAGTAAACAGAGCTTTTAATGTAATATACGAGGCATATCCAGAAACTAAGTGTACTGAATTTTTGTAGGTTACAATTTTTTTTATTTAAACAAAAAAATTACGTGGTTACCATAGTACATATGTAAGCTATTTTTCGACCTAGTCGCCATTCCTCTCAATGCAGGTGGTGAAGCGGGGTATCAACTTGTTGATACCTTCCTCGAAGTAGTTTCCCGCCAACCCCTCCGTCCACTTCTCCGGCTCCTCCTTTACCTCCTCGTCGGTGGAAAACCTTTTTTCACCCATGTGCAGCTTCAGGAAGGTAAGGAGAAAGTAATCTGAAGGTGCTAGGTCAGGGGAATGTGCGGATGGTTCAGGATATCCCATTTAAACGAGACGAGCAGTTCCTTCGTGGCGTTGGCCGTGTGTGGTCTTGCATTGTCATGCAGCAGGCAGACTCCCTTTGTCAGCATGCCTCTCCTCTTGTTCTGAATCGCCCTCCGCAATTTTTTTAGGGTCTCACAGTATCTTGCAGAGTTGATGGTCTCCTTTTGAGGCATATATTCAATTAAAATTATGCCTTGACAGTCCCAAAACACGGATGCCATGATTTTCTTGGCTGAAATTGTGGTTTTGAACTTTTTGGCGAAGGGTAAAGAGGTGTGACGCCACTGTTGAGACTGCCTTTTGGTTTCAGACGTGTAGTGTGCAACCCAAGTTTCAACTCCAGTAACGATGGAGCGGAGAAATTCATCTCCATGGAGTTTGCAGCGCCTCAAAAACTCTTCCCTTTTTACGAAATTTCGCACTTGGCGGGAGATTGGGTTGACATTTTTCACAAAACGTGTTGTCGCGTCGACACTTCTCAACGTACTGACCTCGAACCGGTCTCGTTGTGGAGGAGAAGGGCCAGGCTACACGGAAGTGTAGCCAACATGTCGAAAATAAAATCCATCCGGTTGTGAGAGCCTCAGTACACTTACTTTGTGGATACGCCTCGTACAACTACGCTTTATCAGTAGTAGCAAAACTTACAATAAATAAGTGTGTTGGTACCCACCTTTACGTATTGGCAAAAGACAACAAAAAGATTAATACTGTAGAGATGTATACAGTAAGGAAAATTTCAACGCATGTAAAAGGAGAAGTGAAGACATTAGAAATTAATGCATGGCTAAAGAGGATGTCGTAATATCAAGAAAGAATCATTAAGGTAATTTAGCCATGTGGAGAAAATGAATGATGAAAAAATTACTAAGGCCTCGGCCACACAGGTAGGAGCCTCGCTTGATGCTTAGAGCTACGCTGCGAGCTAGGCGACATATCCTAGCAAACCAACGCACCCCATACTATCACAATGCCCACACCGCACGCTTCGCGCCACGCTACGTGATGATTAGTCACCTAGTGAGTCTCCTAGCGAAGACGTGTTGGTTAATTTTATTGTGTCACAGTGATTTTACAAGATGGAGGAAGTTTTATTCCACAATTCTTTGTAGATAAGTTGAAACTCTCCACTCCATACTTCTAGATAAATTAACATTATGCACCCAACAAGTTCCAATTTTAGATGTTCGAAATTTTAAACTTAAATTCTTTGAGAGAAGTAGCTTTCTGGTTAGTTTTGAGAGTGGCATCGTTTGTTGACTCAACCGCTCCCAAATGTCAAATGAATTTGTGCGAAGCACTTTGGTGTGGCCAAGCCTGAAATCACCTAGTCTATTAGTCACGTAGCACCTAGCTAAGCACTTTGGTGTGGCCTTAGCCTAACACAAGTTTGATATGCATGGTATCCCTGCAAGAGGTATATCGATGAAACTACGACTGGATCAAATAAACTTGTTTTCAAAAGAAGATAAAGTAAGAAGCATGGAAGTGAAAATTGTGTTTTGTGAATAGAAAAGTGTGAAGATCTGCTGTCTGTCTACCCCAAAAGGAGCATGATGTAATAATATATATGTATGTAATAAATTATATATGAAAAAACATGAAAAATTATTAGCAGTGGCAATACCGGACAGGAACTTAAGATTGCATCCATATAACTGACTACTGTTAAAAAAATTCGACTGTGCGTTTGAATTAATTAATGTTATATTATTAAAGGAGCCGAATAGATGCTATAGAATTTTGTGCACTGAAAAGAATACATGGGGTGACAATGTATAACAGAATACGGAATGAAATGATTATGAATGAATGTAAAATTAAGGCTGGTGTATTAAATAAGATGAAGAGAAGCAGTCTGGAGATGGTTTGTGAATGTAGAATGAATGAAGAAAGGCCTACAAAAAAATATACAGTATAAATGTGAGTGGAAGGCGTGGTAGAGGGAGACCCAGAAAAGTATGGTTATCAATCTTTTAAAAAACTGTAAATAATTGGGTATAAATAAAGTTAAAAATAATGGAATGTAGTTGTTTAAATTTCATTATTCAAGAAGAAGAATATATATTAACTGAGGGTAATAGTAAATCAAAATGCTTGGTTTTCCTCTTCTTTGTATATAAATAAAACCAGCTGGCATGTTTGGCTGACCAAGTAAAAATAAATACTGTACATAGTGGAATAATAAATAACATGGAATCAAAAATGTTTTTTTTATAAAAGCTCTGAATTTAATGTATATTAACAAAAAAATAAAATGAACACAAGTTGGCAAAGAATCATTTTTATATTGCGTTTCTATTAATCCCTATTTTCAAGTGATGAAGCAAAATTTGTAATTAATTAAAATATTTCTTACAATAGAAAATCCCTCGAAAAGGCAGTCGCTAAATCGCAAAGGATTTTTTCCGCCATCGCGTTCTTGTCATCCATCGCTGGCATTTTAAAATTATTATAGACTTATTCACAAAATATGAAATATACAAAATTAAAACTCTCCACAGCAGTACACACACGCACACAGCTGTAGACGAAATAGCCCGCCGGACATTATCTATGGGACATCGGCTGTCTGTACTAAGTTTTAGTTTAAATACAAACACTTTTCAGGTAATTGATAACATTGATAATTGTCGATTCTTAGAAGGATTAACACGAACAGTTACTTTCCAAAAACTCCATTCACTGCAGGCTCGTAAATCATAATTATAATTAACAGTGCACTGGACACTTTTATTCGCCTTTTGACAACTCACTTGAACTAATTTTGTCTATGATTTTATACAAGCCTTTGAGATAAATATTAGGTTGAGAGCATACAAAATATGTACGAGTATATTCAATTCGCAAGGGGCTAGTTATCATTACGTTAATATTAATGATAAGTACCAATATTTCCTTGGATTTCTCTGTGTTTAAAGTAATAAGTGAGTATTAGTAGGTAATAAGAAACAATGGGGGGGTTTTGAATTATAATATTATTCATATGTCTATAATTCACAATATACCATTACAATTAAAATCGTTTGAATGAAAAAGCGAACTGAAGAATATCAGTGCATAATAATGCACAAGTTTGCCATTTTGTAAATATAGAGAAACAATATACTAGTCAATACCTGCGACAAAATGGTTTCATTCCGCAATCACTGATTTATATTTTTTTAGAAATATGAAAATTAAAACCTTTAAAAAGATCCATCTTGTTACAAGAATGTTGTAAAAATTATCATTTCACTCAGGAATGTGTTATAATTTCTTGGCGTAAGAAATTGCTTATTCGTTCTCCCAAATTAAGTATAAACACGTGCGTCGGAACCAAATTTAGTACATCAATTCTATTTTGTGACTGCGCTGTAACGTATTTATCAGAAATAATTAAATAATGACCACCAAAAAACAATTTTTAATCACACGAAGAACATTTTTATCAATGGCACCGATTGCTTACTATCCCGAGATTTCTCCCAATCAGGAATGCGAACAATATCATCCTTCCATCTAGCTGACTGTCTCTTAATGTTGTTCAGAATATTATAGATCTCCATTTCAATACTTAGCGTCCTCTTTTCCGTCGTTTCTTCCATGGATATGTCCCGCCCATCATTATTTTGATTTGCCGACATTTATATTAATATTTCTGACCTAGTCTCCTTATTCCTTATTCCCACACTAGATAAATCATAAAAATATTGAAAGACCTTTTCTGAAAAACATAAATAAACCTGTTTTATTAACACTCATCATGGCTAGAAACCAAATTTTCCTAATTGAAAATGACGCGTTCAACTAACTAGGCCGCAGAGGTCCTCGAAATATTTTCAATATATATTATTTATTATGAACACAGTACGAGAAATGCTGCAATAACATATGTACAGAAGAAAGTACAATATATTGTATTATTGTATATATACTCGTATTTCAAAACTGGTGACACGAATGTGCCTTCAGCATATGTATGCTTTGCTCTTTTTATAACTCTGCTCGTTAGCAACACCGTTGAAATGTCAAAGTGATGTCAAAATACACGTCAAAATCATGGTGAGTATTTTGAAATTAAACACGTTTTTTTTACAAATAGTAACGTATCGTTTAGTTATATGTGAAAACAAATTAGTTACTTTTCAATTTTTCGTAACTTTCAAAGTTAGTCAGCTCTGTTCAATAACATTTTCTCATGTTATGGAAAAATACTTACACCGATCTAAAGCTTCGTCTTCCTTATGAAATATGTATAATTTTTTCTAGATTTGTTTTTAAACGCTTCGTTAAACAGTTTTTAACTTTTCCATATAAACCACTTGTTTCCTACTTCTAGAGTATTCAAGTTTGATTAGTATCATTAATTTGATTAGTGCCTATTTACTTGAATAAAAATTATCCCGAGAGACTTCTTTAGTTATTTTTCACACGCTGATAATTCGTTTAATATGTTATTTTTTAGAGAAATTACATTCAGTGCTAAGTACGCCAATAGGCATTCATATAAATTACATTAAGTTCTAAATACGCCAATAGGCATTCATATAAATTACATTCAGTGCTAAATACGCCAATTAAGGCATTCATATAAACTTTTACTGAGTGCTCAAAACGCCCATCACTTATCTAATTCAAGTTCTTTTAATAACATAAAAAAACAAGAAAGGATATATAACAAACAGGGCAAACACAGCACGTGGTCCACAAAGGATATTTTGTGCGGCCCGCAAGCTGTTTTTTATAAATCATGGAAAAATAATTTAAATCCATATATAGTTGTTTAATTGAACATTCATTAGTATATATATTTTTCATAAGCACCTGACCTCATACTGGGTGTCAGCAATTGCCCTCTATGACTCGGTCGCAGATTTGTTCTACCTTTTTTAACCGATAATTTTTTTTTAAATGAAATTAATTACCATTCTTAATAATAGACGTTTTATTTCATATTTATGCAGTTGATTCAAGAAGTAATTATTTATTTCAATAAAGAGATGGTGGTAGTGTAGGAAATAAAGCGCTAGATTTTTGAGTACCATTTGGAGCACATTGCCTCTTTTTCGGGCATTCAAACTTTGATATACATATTAATTTAAAAAAAAATTTACTTATTGCCTGCAAGCCTTGGTATGCGGCCCACAAAAAGTTGGCTACCACTGATATATAATAAAAAATTATAAGTGCTTTTACCTTTATTGCTTTTTTTCTTTATTGCTTTTACCTTTTTAAATGGTGTATAACAATGAATTATACCTGTGCTCAACTTTCTACTATTTGTAAGAATTTTAAATATGTACAATATTTTTAAAATCTTGATTATAAAGAAATTATTCAGCAGTCAAAATGTTAAGGGATATCCATTGTTATCAGGAAATAAACAGTTTATTTATTTGTAAATGACGACACTAAAAGTATTACAGACAGACCAAACATTTCGAAGATCATCCTGCCCCATTCTGTTCCCCTCCTCCCTTATTTATGATTCCCTCCCAAATCTCAATCACTCTCTTCCCTCCTCCTGCCTTATGTACTACCTACATGGCATCTAATCGCTCTTGCGTTTAGGATATTTGGTTATAAATATTCAACAAAAAATACCCAACCCATTATTATTTCATTCTATATATATACAAAAATATCTAGTCAGCCTGAAATGTTAAAGATAATTGTTAACCTTTGTCTTATTTTATATAAACCTGTATTAACTAACATCAGAATGAATCTTAAAAATCTTGGAAGTAATAAAACATGTGTTTTTGAGGCTTGAAAAGAAGAAATAAACAGTTTTATATATATCATATATAATTAAGGCATTAAAATTATGGAGGTTTAATACATAATTTGTTTTATCAAACTCTGTTAATTCCACTTTATATAACGGAATAGCCTTTCCCGTTTCATGGTTTTCACCTCATCATCAGAGAGCGCAAACAAGACTTCTCGACAAGTCTTATTTGTCCTCCCCTGATGATGTGGGGAAAACCTTGAAACCGGTAGGGTTATATCGTTACATAAAGTAGAATGAACAGTATTTGATAAAACAAATTACACAGTTTTATATAATGTATATGGATCCTGTTTTTTGCCCGGCATGCATCTTGTCCCTAGTTAATTAGGCATTTGCCTGTACTTTACTGGAGACATATAGTACACTTATTACACATAATAATAGCCTAAGCACTCTGTTTTTTTATCTGAATTTTCTTACCTTCATTAAAAATATTCATACTCTATATCGAAAAAAAAACCCTAGGGACTCGATGAATTGGACATCTATCTAACACCATCCACTGATGTTATACATGCATACCATCACACTATATCCTTTTTAGAGTAGGCAGAGAGGACAGATCTCCACACCTTATCCACACAAACAGCCTTTGCCTGACCCACACTAATACATTTTGTCATACATGCTTCTTACCTATCCCTTAATCAAAATTTCTCCAACTATATCCTTTAATTCTTTCCTCAATCTACCTCTTCCTTGCACACCATTCATTCCAGACATATAAGTATATTTGATTTGTAAGTCTTTCAGAACTTTTTCTCTCCATATGTACAAACCATTTCAACATTTCTTTCTTAATGCTTATAATCTCTAATCCAGTCATTGCTTACTCTTTTATACATTGTAATACCAGATGTTCATCACAAAGCACACATTTTTATCGCGTTCATTCCACTCCTGTCACTTTTTCTTAATGTGCATGCTTCACTTCCATACATCAAGGTTGACACACACCACAATAACTTTTGAAGATTTTGCAATGGTTTTCTAAGTACATCATTGACCTTATTCCCTGCTGCAATACACCTTTCAATATCTTTCTCTATCTTACCATCTCTTGAAAACGTGCTTCCCAGATAGTGAGATTCCTCAACTTGCTCTAGTCTTCCTGTCTTCACCACATTTATTGTACTTATATTATCATTATTTTTTATTAGTATTATTTTTTACTTTTTTACATTCATTCTTAAATCTTATTTTTACTAAACCAATTTCATGATAATGAGATTAGTAATAACATAAGTGAATTGATCTGGATGGAGCTGTTTTGTGGCATTCCTGCGCTACTGTTTGAACAAATGGGGTGTTATGTTAATGGGAGTGTGAAACGAATATTTATTAATTTTCAGAGTGCCATTTTCAATTTTCAAAGTCTCCTCTCGGTGGTTCTCCTGCTGATCTGCACTTGTACATATCTCAGATCAATCTTCCCTAGTATCATGGACAGGAACAAAACTGGGTAAGAATAATAAATGCTTTTCCTGAATACAAAATTATTCTATTTATCAAAATTGATTTTTTTTAAAATGTCTACTATTAGCGGGGGTTGGCTAACTTTAAAAAAAATCATGCTACCTAATGAAAATTATAAAGAATGACGTACCACCAGTAACCCTAATGGCACGT
This sequence comes from Odontocerum albicorne, assembly GCA_949825065.1. NCBI lineage: Eukaryota > Metazoa > Arthropoda > Insecta > Trichoptera > Odontoceridae > Odontocerum > Odontocerum albicorne. The sequence continues at coordinate 42,386,048 of OX463853.1, read as the reverse complement.
AGCACTTACCTTAGCACTAAGCGAAGCACTTCGGTGTGGCCTTAGCCTAACACTTTGGATCAAGTAACCTTTCTACACAGCTTTTAAATTTCAATCCTCTTTTCAAAGATCTGAATCAAAAACTTTTATCGGTTAGTTGACCATTCAATGAAAACATTTCTTTCAACGTTTTCATACAAAAATTCAGCTAAACAACTTTCACTTCTCCTTGATTTTCCAACTCACATTCTTGCGGATTGTTAACCGATTCTTCAAACTCTTTTGATGTTAGTTCTCAACCATTTCTTCTATGTTTATAGTATTAATGGAATTGAAGCCTTCACACTATGTTCTGTGTGATAATTACGATTTGGTTCACTGTCACATTTATATTTGGAGCCCTGGAATTTTAAAATAGCTAAGGATTTTTATCCGTTATTTTACAAATTCGTATAAACGAAATTGCAGATAATGAGGGATCACTGTATTAAATTACTAGAACTGTGAAATTATGACAGTTTTATTTAAATTCCTTGTTTTAAGAAATCTTATTTTATGGAATGTGTTTATTTTCAGATTGATGGGCACATTTTGGAAGTGTGCAAGAATTGGTGAGAGAAAATCTCCTTATGTCGCTGTTTGCTGTCTACTAATGGCATGCTCCATTCTCTTCTGGACGTAGTACCCACCCAGTGGCTCTTTGTATTTTTTTATAATAAATTATAATCTATTTAAAGTTGTTTTCTTTCCGCTTGTTTGAAAACTTTCATGTTGAATCAGCACCGAATAATTACAAAAGGCAACGATAGTCAGTTGTGACCGTGGATAGATTTAAAAAGTAATCTTGAGGTTTCATGTTCAACTCGGCATTCTTTATTTTCAAGTTGATACAAAATATTAATACTCCATTAGACACATCGAGTCTTCTGTAATTTAGATGTATCAGGTCTGTAAATATGAAACCGGAATTAGCTCATAGATGGCTCTACCACCAGCAATATCGATTGCAAGGCCAAATCGTTATGGATGGAAGACAATGCTCTGTGTTTGGTGGGATCAAAAAGGTGTTATCTATTATGAGCTGCTAAACCCCAGCGAAACCGGTAATACTGAACGCTACAAACAACAAATGATGGATTTAAACCCAGTGATGCGTGAAAAACGACCAGAATATCAAAAGAGGCAACACAAAGTGATTTTGCTTCATGATAATGCACCATCACACACAGCAAAACCGGTCAAGGAAACGATTGAGGTGTTTAGTTGGCAGTTACTTTCGCATGCGGCTTACTCACCAGACTTGGCTCCATCCGATTACTACTTATTTGCATCGATGGGACACGCACTTGCTGAGCAGCGCTTCACTTCTTACGAAAATGGCTCGATGATTGGTTTGCCTCAAAAGAGCAACAGTTTTTTTGGCGTGGCATCCACAAATTGTCAGAGAGATGAGAAAAATGTGTAGCTAGCGATGGGCAATACTTTGAAAAAAATATTTTTTACCATTTTCATACAATAAATGTGTATTTTCTATAAAAAAAAATCCGGTTTCATATTTACAGACCTGATAAATTATTTGTTCGGTTTCAACATTGAACCAAAATTATATCTTCTATAAATCATGACTATGCTGACTTTTGGTACATTTCTCAAATTATTTTATCAAAACTTTTATGTTTATTCTTGGTATAGCCTGTAACGGTTAATTATAAAAACCACAGCCTACCTGCTTGTCCTGTATCTAAAACTATGTATAATATTACGAAATATATATTTTTTTTATTAGTAATTTATTTGACATAACTATTTTGCAAATTATTTTAACTATGAAAATTAAATGAATTTTATCAATTCATGAGATTGTATCTATTAAAGCAAATTTATTCAAAGAATGTACTTTTATCTCTTGTACAAAATATCAGGGCCAGGAGTGAGAAACCTTTTCATATTAGAAGGCCGCATACAATTAGCTGTAACTTAATAAGGGGCATATAAGAAACTTCAATTAGATTTACTTCAAATGTACATTATTGTGTAAAAATCTAACTACATACTATGTACTTATTGTAATTTATTTTTAACAAACACTGTTTATTCCACTTTTTTATGACAGTATAACCCTACCGGTTTCAAGGCTTTCACCTCATCTTCAGGGGAGCGCAAGATGAGGTGAAAGCCTTGAAACCGGTAGGGTTATACCGTCATAAAAAAGTGGAATAAACAGTGTTTGTTAAAAATAAATTACAATGTCTTTAAACCTCCACAACGTTAATGCCTTTACTATAAACAACTATGTACTTACTTAAAAAAATGAGTTTTATTGCTTCTGTTGTCAAAAGTTTACAATAGACTAACGTACTGGACACCCACTGACTCTGTTCATCCAGCCTCATGCGGTAGTGACGCCAGTCAGGTGGAGAAATTAATGTACATTCTAGAGTTGTATTAGAATTAAATCATGACTTACCAATGTTTTACTTGTGGCCAGCAGTCAGGGAGGTTTATTTCATTGTATCTTCTTTTACTCTTTGATATTTTAAATATGTTCATTTTAAGATTAAAAGATGAACGAAAACATATTAATAAAAATATATGTTCTGTAAAATTTTGATTAATTCAAAAGGCTACACTTAACCTCTAAACGAGTATGGCCATACGGTGAGCGAATTTTTACCTTAAAAGAGTATGGACGTACACGGTACGTCCAATGTTTTTATTTCCGAATATTTGAATTTATCCAGAAAACAGACATGTCTCAAATGTTTTTATCTATTCAATTATTTTGTATATGGCGGTCGCAATTACTTTATTTATATTACTTACAAAATCTCACTCGTTTAGAGGTTAATGGGCAGCTTCTTTTTTTATAAATTGTATGATGCCATTACAGATATCAATTGTATGATGCCATTACAGATATCAAATTGTTTGATGCCATTACAGATATCAAATCCCTGAATGTTGAACATTCATATTTATTAGTAGTTGAATATTTGAAAGGAAATAAGTATAGAGTACCCCTCGAAAATTGTGGTCAGGGCAAAGTATTCTCTTTGGCCCTAATAATCGTGTCTTTGGGTAGAGAACCACTGTAACGGGCATGTTTTTTTACTTATTAAGGA